>VZRQ01000715.1:13838-100052 GCA_013397975.1 Machaerirhynchus nigripectus
GATCTTGAAACATCCTCCAGCTGCTTACAGAGTAAGTCATCCACCTCTTCATCCTGGTTAGGTGGTCTATAACAGACTCTCACCAGGATGTCAACCTTGTGGGCCTTCCCCCTGATTCTTACCCCTAGACACTCGACCTTATCATCATTAATCTCAATTTCCATGGTGTTGAGAGCCTCTCTAACGTACAGAGCCATCCCTCCACCTTTTCTCCCTCACCTCAGTCTCTTTGGAAGAGCTTGTAGCCATCCAGTGCAGCGCTCCAGTTATGTGAGTCATCCCACCACCTTTCTGTGACGGCAACTACGTCATTGCTTTCTTGCTGTACCGTGGCTTCTAGCTCCTCTTGTTTGTTACCCATGCTGCGTGCATTAGTGTACATGCACTTCAACTGGGCTGCAGATTTCACCCCTGACTCTGGCTTAACCCCCTTGGGCTTGTTTCTGGAGAGCCTAGTTGCATCCCCTTCCCCCTTCAAACCTAGTTTAAAGCCCTCTGAATCAGCCCCCACATGGGCTAGAATCCTTTTGCCCTTGTTAGTTAGATGGAGCCCATCTGGCCCTAGCAGGCCAGGTGCCATAAAGGTTACTCCATGATCAAAGAACCCAAAGTTCTGCCAGTGGCACCAGCCGGTAAGCCACTTGATAATGTGGGTTCTCCTGTTCCTTTCATCATTTGTCCCTGCTACTGAAGGGACTGAGCAGAGCAGCACCTGTGCTCCTGCCCCATCAGCCAATCAACCCAGAGATCCAAAGTCCCTTTTAACTGCCCTGGTGCTCCTCTTTTCAATCCCATCACTGCCAGCCTGGAGTATCAGCAGTGGGTAATAATCAGAGGGCTGAATCAGGTCAGGGAGTCTCCTGGTGATATCCCATACTGAGGCCCCAGGGAAGCAGGAGACCTCCCTGTGGGATGGATCCAGTCAATGTACAGGGCCCTCTGTTCCCCTCAGAAGGGAGTCACCTACTATGACTATCCTTCTTTTCTTTATAATGCTAGAGGTAGTGATCCATCTGACAGATGAAGTGTAATTGGGAGGCTCTCTGGGCAGATTATTTTCTTTGATGTCATCTGGCTGGCCCTCTGGATCCAGGGCCTCATACCTATTCTGAAGCAGCACCTGAGTAGGTGATGGGGGTCAGGAGGAATTTTTATTAACTCCCCAAGTAGGTACCCATTTCCCCTCCCCTTCATCTACTAGATCTCTTCCTTCTGCCTGATGGTAAGAGACATGGGAGTCTTTTGACTCCTGGGGGGCTTCTCTCAGGGATGGAAGGGTGAAACTCTACCAGTCTATTTCCCTTTCACTTTCCCTAATACTCCTTAGCCCTTCTACTTTCTCCTTAAGCTTGCCACCAGGCAGAGGAGATCACTCACCTGTCTGCACCGCATACAGGCATCTTTTGCACCGTCCCCTGGTACTACTGACAGCTGCAAACACTCCTTACAGGAAGGGGTCTGGACAGACACATCCTTCTTGGGGGGGTTCTGTTTTACTAGCTATAGCCTTTTGATCGTTTGGAGACCACTGCTGAAAAAAACCCCAAAAATTAACAAACAAGACCCCAACACAAAATAAAAACCTCACAACCAGGAGGATGACTGCAACCCAGCTTGCTTACCCTGGCTGTGTCAACTGCCATGCCACACCCCTATCTGCCCACTCCTGGTCACCATGCTCCCTAGAGCCTTCTTTAAAGCACCTCCGATGGCCGGAGGAAGCCCCTCCCTGTGCCTGAGTGGCTGAAAACCACCTGCTCAGGTCCCTTTTGAAAACACCTCCAATAGTGTGGATTGGGATGAAATGAGGTGCAGTGAAAAGGACAGAACCTTGCAAAAATTATACTTGTTGAAATCTCGAAATCAGGGAACAAAGTGAATTGAAGAGACAGGAGTAGTAATTGATGAAATGAAATTGTGTTAATGCACCACTCTGGTTGCCAGGGAAATATTACACTTATGTTAAACGGGGTGAGAGATCTGGCACTGAAACAGTTCTAAGGCCACACAAAATGGGACCTTGAAGAAAAGTAATTTTGCTGAATTTGGAATAGCGTGTTTAAACAAAACACAGGGAATTGAAGAAAGCCAAATACAGAAGTCCTATACAATTCTTTGAGGACACAAGGGATATTAGAGAAGTATCTGGAAGCATCCATAGTTTTGTGCAAATTTACATTGTGAGGAAATGGTTGTGATACTTAAGCTCAAAAATGTGACTTATTTTCTTTTTGGTCCTGCTTCTCCCTTTTATAGTTGAATAGATGGAACTGAATACTTTAAGTTCTGAATATTTTCAGGATTACTCATAGCTGTAAATAATAGGAAAAGACAGTAAGCCGGTAGTAAGTCTCTTTCTTACTGAGTCTACCACCAGAGCACCTCCTTTTATGTGGCAACAGTAAGAACCAGCATCAAGATTTGACCATGTTTGCCCCCAGTTCAGAAGCCACAAACATCTGTTTGATGTAGATACTTCACTTATAATCCTGTTGTTGCAGCTTGTTGATGCAAATGGGAAGCACCTCGGTTTTTGTGAATCCTGTCAGCTTGGGCCTTCAACTATTTGCCCATATACCTAAAAGGCTGAGATATTTTATACTGAAGTTACTAAAACACAGAATGCTGTCCCAGTTAAGGTGGCTAAAGCTAAGCCAGTTTCAGTTTGTGAATAAAAAACTTCAGATGTGGCTGAAGCGGGAGGTAAGCAGGACTGTTATCCTTTCATGGCTATAGTTTTTGAGAATCATTTTGTTTAATACATAAGGTACCTTTCAGCATGGAAGCAATGTATTCACTGCTGCTTGTTGTACACTCACCTGCTGCTAACAAGTGGTCATGAATTTACAGGAACGTTTCTTTGCAAAACCTCTTGCTGAGTTATGGTTGAAAATCCAACCTGTAACTTTTCTGGGGTTGGTGCATTGGCTGATTTGTCACTGAACAATGCTTGCACACTGTTATTACAGCTGAAGACTTGCTTCTGGATTAAATCTTTTTGATCCAGGTATTTAAAACCTCCAGGCTTCACATGCATAAATCATAGGAGTCTATAATAAAGATACCAAAGTATTCAGCTACTCTGGCTGTTCTCTCTCTGAGAGAGAAAAGAAAGCCAAGTTGTTAATGCAGCTGTATTTTCTGTAGCAGTGTGCTGACACCTTTCAGTGCCTTCTTGTACGGAGGAAGTAATGCAATTCCAAATGATGCAGATGAGCACGTCCTGCATGTTACATTTCGATGACAAAAGGCACACCTACACAGCCCTCTCGTGCTGTTCTGTCACTTGAAAGAAACGATGGAAACTAAAACAAAAGTTTGTCTTCCTGCCAGGGTGTCTGTGTTAAGCACAGACATGTTTCTTGCTCCTCCCTTGTCTTAGGCAAGTCACAATCACACGGGGAGCTAGACACCTAGCAGGCACCAAAAGGGATTAGGATGGAGGGGGGAAAGAAAATATGTCCTCTCCAATATGCACAGGAGAACAACAAAAGTTAGGAACAATTACTTACAGAATCTTACTCTCTCCTAGATTTATGCAGCTTCTTGAAATTAAGCTCTGAGAGACCATTTTAAGCGTGTTACTAATTTCGAGAAAATACCATATATGAAGCTTCATTTATAAAAGATCACTAAATGCTCTAACAGGTTTTGTACAGTAATTTGTCTCACATTTTGATAAAGACTGAAACAGGTTAATAGGCTGTTTATTGACATGGTTTATCACCAGCTATGATGTCTTCTACTGACATGCTCATAACATTTCCAGTGTATCCCACACCATTTTAAACATGTTAATAAAATACATGAATAATGTGCAATCTTTTCAAGCCCCCTTAAAATGCAGCCAGGATATAGTCTTTATTGAAATAAGAGCCAAACAGGTGCTGTCCCTTGCACTTAATGGAGTGGATTTAATACAGAAAAAAATATGCTTCCAGCCAAAACCAGCCCCTTGTGTGTGCTGGTTGTGCAAATGACATTTGCCAGTTGTAATGTACTCAGCCTATGAAATTCTAATAGCCACAGAAGGTTATCTATGGCGAGTGACTAATACCTGCTAAATTAAGGCCTGTAATTGCACTCCGGTGATTAATGCTTTAAATTACCCATTTCTTATATGTAAGACACTTACCAAATGTGTATCTTATTGTACCTCTGAGCTCACCTATAATGTACAATAGGCAGGTGAAATACATGAGCATTTCCCCCAGGCTCCTTCTAAACCAGGCTTCCACCCACACAAGATCAACTCTGTAATAAGGTCATTATTTCTGGAGACACACGTTCTCAGATCTTGCATAGGTAATGCCATTAGGTTCCTTTCCCTTATGAGTCCCAGTTAAAATTATCATAATAAATGCCAAGAATTACTTGATTTTTTCCCCTATGGATTTCACAACTAACATAGGAAAATCTATGATCTCTTTAATAAACCTCTAACTTAAAAAAAAAAAAGGGGGGGACAGGGAAAAAAATCCCAGTATTTTGGGAATAATTAAAGTGTTCTAGAAACGTTTTTATCATAGCAGTGAACTCAACGGTTTGTCCACATAATAGAGAGAATAAGAAAGGATAAAATTCTACATGTATAAAGTTAATTATTCTCTCTTTATATATACAGAAGAATCAAAAATGAGCCTCTGCAAATGAATTTTTTCCTGGGTTAGGTAGCATTGATTTTGATCTCAATCTGCTTCTCTGAGCTTTTTTCTTAGTGAGACTAAAGACTTTGGAGAGGCAGATTTTTGCATTTTTCTGTCTTTATAGCCTTGGCTACCACTGAGTTCAGTTACAAATATGACTGTGTTAATTTGAGCAAAGAAGAGAAAAGCAGTATCAGTAGAGGCTAACTGAGCAAAGCTTGATCAATTGAATAAAGTGCTCTATCCACCTCAACATAGGAATAATTCAACATACTACATTTTAGCTTAAAAATTGTGATATTTTCATTTTAGCACACACTGGAACTGAAGTTTCTCTGTTGAAGTTAACATGGTCAGATCTTGGCAAAAAGAAACCCTCAGACCTGTGCTTACCCTGCTTTAGATTCTTAAACCCAAGGTAAAAATATGCAAAAGGATAGAGGAACTGATTCCGTTTTCTCTGCTTCTCTCCCGGATCTGAGTAGGCTGCAGGAGAAAAAATGTACTCCCACAGTTTAATATGGATAAAATACAGCCCTGGGTTGTCTGACCTCCACAACTGTACAGGACAAATCCCTGTTTTGGGCCTTGCTGTCAAGCTAGCCAGACACAGCAGCAGCAGCTTCCCCCCGGGGCCACTTGGAGTAGAAGGAGACCTTTGTTTGGGCAGCGTCCACCAGCCAGCTGTTCCCTGTATCCTGCAAAAAAAGGCTGACTGGAGCTGAAACCTGGTTTTACTCTAACCTAAATACCTTTCAAACGCTGGGGCTGTAGCAAAACGACCTGTGACAGTTCTTGTGTTATTGAGTTGTCTGGCATCGGGATGTGAGTGTACACATTAAGCACTTGTGCAAGCTCAGGTTCTTCCGTGGAAACCCCCTGGGAATCACACAGTGCATGTGGGATCGGGAAAGACAGGAGAGAGCCTCAAGACATAAATTTGTGCAGTGTTAACAAAAATGGGAGGTCAAGGTAAAACAAAATCCACCGGTAGGACGAGAAGAAATGTCCCATGAAATTGAAAACTGTACATTCTGACAATACGCCAGGGTTGTGCATGCAGCTGGGATATAAAAGCTAGCACCTCCATGACAGCCTGGTGCCCTTGTGACTCCTGTGGCACTCGAGACATCTGTCAGTTAACAGCAGCGTACTCACCCAGGATGGCTGGCTTGCTCCATCCTGGCCACTTCTCCAAATGTAAAAATGACACACGAATTGTGACGTGTCATGTCGTGCCACTCAAAAACACAACAGATGAGGAGAGCATAAAAACCAGAGTATCACTTTTTGCACTCCCAGAACATTATTCTTTTAAGGATCTCCAGAGTGCTTTAGTAGCAAAGCATGTAACATCCTAGAGAAAAAGTCCGCAACATTTTTTTCACATGGAAAGATTCCTGCAGGCATTAGAATAATAACCTGATGTCTCAATACTAGATCACATTTTTACCAAGAAGCAGGTGGAAGTAATCTTCTGTTCAAGAGGGAGGACTGCTGGGTGGCCACGTGAATTCCCAAGCTGGGTGGCAGCCTGTCGGGGTTTGACGCTGGCTAAGCGCCAGGCACCCACGAAAAACTATTCACTCATTTTCCTCTGCTGTAGCTAAGTAGAGGAGGGGAAATGAAAACGAAAACATCATGAGTGGAGATAACGATTAGGGGAAAAACATTTTAAGGGAAAAACAGGCTCAAAACTTAGAATAAAGAAAATTTATTATTAACAGAAATAAAAGTAAAAAGGGTAATAAGAACTAAAAGAAACCTTTAGAACACTTTTTTTCTTCCCAGCCCCTCCCTCTTTTTCCATCGACCGTGCAAGGAGATAAAACATGGGGTTTTTAGTCAGTCTGTCCCTTCTAAAAATCTTGTTTCAGTTCACTTCGGGAAAAGAGTTTCTTTCTTCTGCTATTCCGTGGAATCCTTCCCACAGGAGATAGTTCTCTGCGAACTTTTCCAGCGTGGTTTTAACTTTCACAAGCAGCAGCCCGCCTGACCTGCTGTGAGTCCCTCCCACGGACCAAGCAGTCTCCCCACAGCTGTCCAGCGTGGCTCATTTTAGTTCATGGGGTTTAGTCTTTTAAGGATGAGCTGTACTAGTTTGGAAGTGAAAGCTCTCTCCCTCTATCTCTAGAAGCAAGGGTCTTCTCTCTCTGTTTGAGTTCCTCACTAGATTACAGCTTTTCAGCATCCACGCGCTCCAGTGCAAGTACTTTTTCTCATGGGTTGCAAGTGGATCTCTGCATCCCCCCATGCACCTCATGGATAAGAGGGAAATAATTTGTTGTATTATAGTCCTCACCACGGCTTGCAGAGAGATCTCAACTCGGATGCTTGGAGCACCTCCTGCCTCTCCTTCTTTTCACTGCTCTCGGTGCCGCTATGTTGGTTCTCCTCACGTGTCCTCACTTTTCTTCCTTTCTCTGACTCGGAAGAAAATTGTTGTCTGTAGGTATTATTGTTCTCAAGTCCTGTAACTGGAAAGTTCTTACAGAGCTTCGTTGCGCTGAAAAGGTCGATCTTGTCTGTGTTCCGTGTCGGGGAATTGTTTGCCACGTTTTCGTCGCTGGCCACGGGGTCCCTGTGGGTGCTGCATGGGCCGCGCTTGGCCGCCAGCTCCACGCAGCGCCTCTCTCCGTGTGGGGTGCTGAAAAGGAAAAGCTGCTGCCACCCCTGCCCTTCTGTCCACACCACAGCTGGTTAAAAACAGCCAAGTAAAGTTCATCGCGAGCCATGCTGAGATGGCCACGGCCGCGCCGCCCCAGATGTATGGGCGCTCCTGGCGCTGGTCTCGGCCCCATGGTCTCAGCCGCTCGTGGCACTGGGATGGCTCCCCCCGCCGCCCCTGCAGCATGGCCCTGGCCACCGCGCCAGGAAGGGCCTTGGCAGACCCCTCGCCACGCCTTGGATGGGAGCAAGAGAGAGAGAGCTTCCCTGTTGCGGTGTTTCCTTTCTTAAATATGTCATCACAGAGGCGTTACCAACTTCTCTAATTGGGCCAGCCAGTATGTCCATCGTCAGAGCTTTCAGGGATTGGCTCTGCTGGACACAGTGGAAGTTTGGAGGAGCTTCTCTCTCAGAAGCAGCCTCCGTGTCCTCCTCCGCCCCCACTAGAAGTCCAGGTTGTGTTAAACTAACACACAGCCCCACTGCTGCTGCTGCCTCTGGCTCCTCTGTCCAGGGCAGGAGGGGCCCCAGAGTGGTGCAGACAAGCAGGACCTGCCCACCAGAGAGCTGTGCCAGAGGCTGTGCTTCCCAGTGGCCACCATAGCCCTCTCCAGAGAGGTGCCCTTCCACTCCAGCTCCTGGCCCACAGCAGGGAATCACACTGATGAGGTGAATACAGAATAGAAAAATACAGCAGTTGTGCAGCAGTTCCTTCCACCTCACCCAGTGCTCAGTTTAGCCAAACTCCACTAAGTGGGGCTTTGCACTCCTGCTCTTATGCTGACAGCACCTGCCAGCCAGGAGTAACTGAGAAAGTGCTTGGAGCGGGATGCCGCAACACTTCTGGCTTCATCCACACCTTAAAGTCCAACCTTTCAGGCATGAAATGGGTTTCACTTTTGTATGGCCTCTTCCTGTGTTTTCTGCCTGTTGTGATGTGACAGCAGTTTCTGCTCATTTTGTGCTATCAGCACAAGCCCTAAAACACTGCTCTTATCTACACCTGTCCCTGCCACGGAATGTCACTGCCTAAAGAAAAGAGAGATGCTGCAGATGCCAAGAAGCTTCGGTGACTCACTGCCTGTGAAACAACCATCACCTCACAAATAACATTTGCCTGAAAACAGCATGCTTGCCATTTTCAGTAACCCCACCCATTGCTGGTATTGTTTTCTTTGTACATTTGAGAGAATTTGGTGCCTGGTCACCTTTGCTCCTGGCTCTCCTGGCCAGTGCACCAGTACTGATGGAGCTGTGTGGGTCAAGGCCCAGTACAGATGGGCTACAACAGTATAAACTTGTGTCTCTTCTGCCCTAATGTAAATGGTGCAAATCTGAAAACAGCCTTCAGCAGTGAACAGCTGTTGTCTCTAAGAGAGCAGAATCAATTCTCTATGACCATGCCAAGGGGTAGAGCAGAGGCTGAATTGGAGCATTTCCCAGTTCTCACAAATTCGTGCTTTTGAGGGTTTCTTGCATTTCCTATCATGCGAGCCCATCTACATTTGGAATTTAAAATGTATCACAACCTGCTTGGCAGCACTTTACCTGTAAGCTTTCAGCATATACTTACAGCTCTCCACAGTAATTTATTTCTTTTTCTGTGGCTCTGCTAATCAAAGCCTCAGCTCACTTTCCTTTAGGGTCCAAACTCTCTTCACTCTGTAAAAGAGAAAAATATCAAATGTCAAAGGTATTTGAACTGTTGTGTTGGTATAATCCTGATGATTACATAGGACTCTTTCTGACCAGCAGCCTGGGATTTGTGCCTTTCTCACTCAGTAAACAAACCTTTTCCACAGAGCTCAAATATGTAATTGCAGGGCAGAGGCTGTTGCTTTCTAGGAAAATCACTTATGAACACATCTTGCACTAAGTGCTGAGATTTCAGTGTAATCACGGGCTAATATGTTTCTGGTTTAGAGGCTGGATTTCTTTCCAGGGTCCTAATTATGAACATGAGATTTGGCTTCCCTATTGTGAACTTCCTGTTCTTCAAGTGCATGACTGACCTGAAGAGAAAAATGAATGCATGGGGACAACACAACAACGAGGCTACTCCTAAGCTTGATTTATTTATTTATTTTTAAAAACTTTTGTTTACTTTTCAATGGTACTCACCTTGGAGCTGATGGGAGTTAAAAATATTCACGGAGCTGAATATACTACTATATATTTATACTATACTAAAATATACTACTTCACGGAGCTGGGCCTGTAGTACATCCTGATACAAAGATCTGACAGTGCTGAACGCTGCTGAGGCAAAAACCTAAGAGGATTTGCAACCATCTCTAACTGGTCCAGCCTTGGCCAGCAGCATGTCCATCTTTGGAGTCACCAGGAACTGGCTCTGCTAGACATGGAAAAAGCTTCTAGCAACTTCTCACTTGAAGAAGACACTCCTGTAGTCCCACCAGATACCAAAACCAGGCAATGCTAAACCAATACAGTTTCACTGCACTTCATTTCATTCCATTCCATTGTTTTCAGTTCATTTCGTAATGTTATATTTTATCAATTACATTTAATTTCACTTAATTCTATTTCCTTCCCTTTCTATCCATTACGCTTCATTTCTTGATTTCTCATTTCATTTCCTTTAGTGGAATGAAAATTCTCCATTTCATCCAAGGAAATGAAATCTCAAGATTTCAATGAGTCTCATTTCAGTAAGGTTCGGTTCATTTCACTGCACTTCTGTTCATTCCATTCCATTTCATTGTTTTCACGTAATGTCACAATTTTCTTTTTTTTGCATTTCATTACATTTTATTCTTTTTCCTTTCCTGTCTTTTCATTTCACTTCATTCCTTGATTTCTCATTTCATTTCCTTTAGTGGAATGAAAATTCTCCATTTCATCCAAGGAAATGAAATCTCAATATTTGAATGAGTATCATTTCATTGTTTTAATTCATTTCACTGTACTTCAGTTCATTCCATTCCATCATTTCCTCTTCAATTCAGTATTTTCAGTTTTTTTAATATGCATTTAATTTCATTTCATTCTATTTCCTTTCCTGTCTTTTCATTTCACTTCATTCCTTGAATTCTCATTTCATTTCCTCCCTTTTTATATATTCTAGAGGAGGCAGATATTTGATTTACTTCTGCTGTCTCCTAGTGACATAAAATATGGTTTGGTGACACAGCTTCAATGAAGAAACTGAAGGTCAGGGCACAATTAATCACATTCTTGCTCACAATTTAACATGAAGATATGTGGCATATTTAGGACACTTAGGCACCCAAAGGTGAAGGCAGTGCCATTCTGGATTTTTAAGCATCTAAGAGGGAAAGTGTCTTAGTTTCACTTGGTTTTCTTTGCCTAGAGCAGCCAAAGGCTGTCCATGATCTGCTGCACATCTGACCTGTGTTGTGAAGGCTCAGGTGAATCCACAGGACCACAGTGCACCCAGTCAGCCTCGAGTCACTGCAAATGCTGTAATGCAAGTAAAATCAGAAGTCTGGGTAGATTTTCCAGAGTCCAGTTTTGCTCTAAAGTATAATGACAAACCCCACCTTTCCTTGGAAGGCAGCACACGGCCTTTCTTCTGCTTCTGGGAATCAGATGGGGACTCCTGACTGCACGGGGTTGCTGAAAGGGGTCCCAGTTCTCATCCATTTCACTGGAAACTGAGAGCAGTCTGTATATCCAGAACTTTCTGTCTGTAACAGCTCCTAGATTGAAAAATTCAGGGAACAGGAGCCTCCCAGACCAGAGAAAACTGACTGAAGAGGCATCACTACCTTTAATGATGCTTCTTCTTGGCAATTTTTCCCCCCACTTTTTCCATAAACCAGAGAGAACACTATCATCTAAGCCTTACTGTAGGTATGCCTATCCCCAGTAAGATGTATTTGTGATAGATCAGCCCAGCACCCTAAGCCTAACTGAAAAGCTGTCATGATGTCTTTTTTAATGCCAGGCTTCAACACTTCTGTAGCTCTGTCTGCACTTGCACACTGCTGCAATGTGAATGGACACGTAAGAAAACCTGCTAAGTTATTGTGGCAGTTCTCTTCCCAAGTGGTTGCCCAAAATCCAATGGAAAAACAAGCAGGAGGTGTACAAGCAGACAGTTCCCTTTGCCAGTTGGACTAATCCTCATTTTTGCTGCAGCACTTAAGTAAAAACCAATTATACCGAACTCCAGTAATGGCTCTATCAGTGATAGACTGCAGACATTTATAGTCTTCATCAATGAACAGGCTAAGTGAAGCTAAATTGTTCTGCTAAACTTTTTAGTAAGTAATTAACCCTGAATTATTAACAACAGGCAGCTATGGTAATGGTTATGAAAGAAATAACAACTGGTTGCACAGTTATTAGCACGAGAGAGCTGAACAAGGCAGGCGAGCAGCATGTGCTGCCATGGAATTAATAGAAGGGACAACGGTGGCAAATGTGATCCCCTGCTGGGCAGTACAGTTCCAGGGGCTCACAGAGCTGCTCAAAGACACTTGCCTTGGCAAGAGCAGCACGTACTCAGCAGTAGATGGATGGAAAGTCAGAAGCCAATGGTAATAAGGAACGTTAAAAATAAATCCAGCCTCATTAGGTAAAAAGAAAAAAAAAAAAAGAAAATATGTGAACCTGACAGCTCAGGAACTGGCAACTCTTTAGTTCAAGCAGTTACCCAGGGGACAAGAAATTCATACTGGAGCACCAGGAAGCAGACAGATGAAGTGACCCGCCGTGCAGCCCATGCTCCCTAACTGGACCGCACCAGTGCCAATTTTCTGAAGCTGTGAGCTCACCAGTTTCAGAAAGGAGGGGGTCTTTAAAAAGGTCTTACCTTGAAAACACCCTAAAATATCAGCAGATCCTTAAAACCCTTGGCTACCGTGCTTGTATAGGAGCATTCACGTGCACCTGAGAATACTGGGCCTGTGAAAGCTGGTGAGCTGACAGTCCTGGGACCGAGGCATAGACACAGCACTCATGGAGGAATGTGGGCTCCTCTCAGTGCCCCTCTCTAACCATTTTCATGGACCATTTGCCAGCAGAGTGAGGAGCTCCATATCCCTTCTTGCCCTCTCTGCTGAGAACTTAAATGAGCAAGGCAAATAAGAGCAACCTCTTACGAGGGAGGGGAAGTGTCCTGCTGGGTACTGCACTGCAATTAAGCAACTTGTTTTGCTTCCCAGCATGACTGGGGTGGCAGAATGAAACTGGAACAGTATTAGTTACCAAAAAAACCTGAGAGAGTAGAAGAATAAGCAGAGGAGAAATGAATGCAAACACAGTAAAATGGAAAAAGTAGATCCAAACCAAAGCCAAGGCCCTTACTGTAAGCAGAACCAGTCTGATGACAGAAATGCAGAGATGAAGGAAAAGAGCTGCTGGAGCCCCAAAACCAGGAAGCTTGTCCTTGCCTCTTGACTTTCTTTTGAACCAGTTCCCTCTGTTCTTACTGGAGAACATGGGGAATTTGTCCATGTCCCCTGGACTTTATTAAAATGTAATGCCCTTTCTTCCTTCTCCAAGTTTCTGCTTAATATATTTTAGCAGGTGAATGCAAAATTCCAGGGTTATAAAATGTCCTCTCACAGCAGCTGCCCCTGCCCTGCAGGGCAGCCCCTTTGCTTTGCTGAGGACAGGTGCCTCAAGAATCAGTCAACCTCATCCATCCAATTTCTTTATGGGGTCTCTGTGAATTATTAAAAGCCTGCTCTGACACCTGGACAGAAAATAATTCAATCTCAGGCCAACGCCCTTTTTGTTGCTGTTAAACAACCTATCTTCCTGTCCTGGAAAATGCAGGGCTGGAAGAACGGGCTGTGTGCCACTATATAATAGCAGTGAGGAGAGAAATCTGTAAGGCATGAAGTTACATACATTATGTGGGGAGATAAGGATTTGTTTGCCTAGTCTGGCTGCACACCCTGGACTGGGAGAGCGATAGGCAAAACAGGGCCCATCTCCCCTCTGCTGCAGGGCTTCCCCTCCGGTGTAGTGCAATTCCTTTGGGAACTGAGCCGAAGGGACTGGATGAGTCCTTGACTATGGGAGATCCCCCTGGGTTTGGGGCAGATGTTTACTCGCTTTCTGATTCTTTCTGCCCCCGAGTCCTGCCTGGGCACCCACAGGAGATCAAGAACAGGAGCTTGAGATGTGCTTCTCTCCTCTGTGACACTCCCCCTCTGACAGCTGACGTGCTAAGCCGTGCTACCATCCGCAGCGCAGAGCAGGGAGGAACAAACAGCTTTTGGGCATGGGAAGCAAGTTTTGCATAAACACAACAATGGGCTCTGCGCTCCAGTTGCCTGAGCTGCTGTTTCTCATTGAACTCAATAGGTGTCTTCAGATAATTGCCAAGAGAGGATTTACTTCACCTAATGCCCAGGGAGTATTAGAAAGGCTGCATTCATTTAGCTGCCTAAGATAGACAGGAAGACCAGAAAATCCCAAGTTTGGATTTGTCACAGGACAAAATTCAGAAATCAATGTCGCTTTAATGCAACAGGGTTTAATTCACAGGATTTTATTGGAGTTCAGCCCACACTACATGAAAGCTTCTGCTGGTGGAATAGGGAGTATTTCTGGCTGCAGTTTTGATGAGCACTGACCAGTGTGCCCAGTACCACCAGTTTGGAATTATTCTATGGGCAAAACTGGGCATCAGCCAAGTTTAGTTCTCACAAGCTGGGAATCACGCAGAAACAGAATGAGAAGGGGCCCTGAAGCTCACGTTGTGCATCTCCCACCAATGTTTTACTGGCCTCTATTTATTTAAAACAGTCTTAAAAAATCTCTGTGGTTTTTACAGCTTCTTCAGACCATCTTTCTCTTTGTAACCATTCCTGTGACTAGAATGTTTTTCCTAGTATCTAACCTAATTCTTTCAAGCTTCAATTAAGTCTGTTATTCTTGTCCAGCTTATATGGATAAATTCCTTCTCTTTTGCAAAATATGCTTCTTACAGAAAACTGAATTTCTGTGTTCCCTTTTGTCTTCTGTTGTTCACACTGAATGCTATGTAATCTGTGACCTGTGGGGACAAGACAGGTTCTTCCATATCTCTCTGCCTGATTCTCTCTGCTTGGCTGCCCTCCAGCTACACCACGTTTCCCTTGAAGAGGAAAAAAATTGCTCAACATTTGACACACTGCTCTAGCTGAGGCCTTACTAGTGCTGAGTGCAGCTGAAGGATTGGTTCATGCATTTTATAAGTTACAGTTCTGTGTAAACACCCCTGTGTTGACATTTAACATTTTCACAACAGCCAGGTTCTGTTGACTCGTGCTCAGGTTGTGATTCACTCCCTGCAGAGCTCCTGTGAGACCTTGGATCCCCACCCTTCACCCAGCACTCTGCAGGTCAAGCCCCCATTCAGGAGTCAGTGCTGAAGGCTGACAACACTGCTCACTTCTGCTCCTCTTTTCTCATTTTTAGAAATACTGGCAGGGTGAAGCCAGTCCTTGTTTTTCTTTCCTGGAGTTCTCAGTACACACCCTTTTTCTCTCTGCTGAAGGCACATGGGTTGTCCATCTTCACTAACATGCTGCTTCTCCCCTCTCCAACAAGGGTCTTCCTGGAGCTGTTTTAATTCACATCCAGTCAGTTCACGGGAAAACAGCTTATGATCTGCGTAAGATGTGCTCATCCTCCCATCTGGTCTCATCTACAGTGAACATCCTGCCATGATCACAGCAGCCCTCTTGGCTCTTGAGGCCCTAAAAACATCCTGAGGTCTTGGGCCAGGGAGCTATGGAGTTCTCCAGAGTGTCCAGGTTGCTGGGCAGGCTGGGGGCACCTGGGGGCAGCCCCCAGCCCAGGGCATCACCTTGTGGGTCGGGACACAGGTGTGGATCCAGGGATAGGCAGTCCTCTCCTGAGAATTCAATCCCTATGTGGAAAAAAATTACCATGAGAAAAAATCCTCTCTTTTCCCCCAAATATTCAAGCATGCAAAACCCCCGAACTCAACCATACAAATAATCCCTCCAAAACAACCTTTCAGGAAGTCTTATCCAACATAAGCAAAAAGTGGTAAAACTCTCTTCCCTTTACAAACTGTATTTAGCACAGTGCTATCAAAAGGCTATCAAGCAAAATTAATACATCCACGTTTTCTAGTGTATTTGCAGTTCTGCACTTCTCAAAATAAAAATTGTCTAATAAGTCATAAATTTACATTTCTTAAGTTACCCTGTCTGGCTCCCTTAATGAAATGACTGCAATACAATACACACAGCAGTGTAAATCCATAAAACCTCAGAGCTCCAAATATTAATCAAGAAGCTTTCATAACAGAAATTAATAAACAGAAGCAAAATATTTTAAGAAGGAATGAAATTTCACAAGCCACTAAAAGACCAGCAAAGATGGATTTCATAATACTTTACACGGCATTTAAAGTAAATTCAATACTTTTCAATGGCATTACGAAGCAGAAATCACGTAACTGACTAGAGGCTTGGGACATGCTTCAGCTCAGGGTTGGTTTTACAGCACTCCTGTCTTGTTTGAGGGAGCGGTAATTCCGAACATCGGCTGGTCGTGCAAACACCTCTGCAAAGCTTGGAATCTAAAAAGGAAGGAGTAGCCAAGAAAGCACTAACACCTGATAGATGCATCTCTGGCATAAACCTGAAGATACAGCTGCCACTGAGACAACTCAGCAGAAAAAAATAACGCAAATATTGTGTAAGCAAGAATGGGGGATAATATGGAATATCTCTTAGCTTTCAATACCAATCACTGTGTTCTCATCAATCTTACCATAGGATAATTGACATAATTGCTTCTGCTCGACACAGTTTTCGGTCTGCTTTTGCTTCTTGCTGTCACATACAGTTGTTGACAGGATGCTAATAAACACTTTCCTTGAATGATTGCAGCACATCTATTATTCCACTAGCCTGACGCATGAGTGGGGCCACTAAATGCTACCACAACACAAATAAATCATTAAACAATCATGAAAAAATAACAGAGCAGCTTTCAGTGATCCTCTATTTAGTGCAATTGAGATATTATTAATTTACTTTGTACATAAAATCAGAACTCAGTCGTATTTTTCCCTTTGGTTTGGATTAGCCCACATGATGGCAGTCTCTGTCATTAACACACAGTGAGTTATTCCTTCAAACACTGCCAGTTTAACATGTTCCATCTGCACAATACCAAAAATGAGACAAGAAAATCTGCTTGGATTTCAGTAAGTACGTGAAACAGCCAGGAATTCTCCTGACAAAGAACAAACAGCCTGTAATACCAGGGAGTGAACCCCTCATACAGGTTTTAGCACAATGCTCTGGCACAGCCTGCAGAGCAGAGAAACCCTCAACAAAACCCACACTGCATCTGCAGAAGCTGTGCCCCTGCTGCAGCCATTCCAGGTGCCCTGCTTAACCAAAACCACTCTCTCCATTTCCAGCTGGACAATGGATGTAAAGCTGAAAATGCCACATGGCAGGTGTTCTGCTGCCTTCTCAGCCTTCAGGTACGAGCTGGTGAAAGAAGTGAGGAAGGGGGAAAAAAAGGCCAGCTACACAACAGTCAGATAAGTCAAAAGAACTGAAACTCAGCTTTATTGTTGGTTTTTGTTTTTTTTTAAGTATTCTACAATAATGGCTCAGAATACTACCACAATGCACAGAGACAGGGCAGTGCTCTGGGCTATGACTGTAGATTACTCTCATATATATATATATATATTTAAGAGCTTAAGAAACGTTGAAGCACGGCAGTTCAACATTTCTTAAGCATATATTTCATATTTTTAACATCTTCTAGATCTCTCTTATTACAGCAGGATTTATCAAATGCAATGTAGTCACAGAAGTCTTGCATAAATACAAATATTGATAATTTACTTTGAATATTGTCTATGATATAAATTCTGCCTTACCTTTAAAAAAAATCTCCAGATCATTATGTGACCTGGGAGTCTTTCCTTTTCTTTCTCTTTAAGAGTTTTTAAATATATATATATATTTATATATATTTGCTATCATACATCAAAGTATATATGAATCCCATCATTTCTGTTATATTTTCTGCAGACATGGTCTGAAGCAAAATCACCAACAACTAAATCAAAAACTTCCTGGTTATCATAGGAAAGCCAAAGAGGATCTTTCCTCTTTTTTTGTGTGTGTTTCAGTACTGGTATTTTTTTAAAGTTGAAAGGATTCTTCATAAACTAGAGGTCCATAGATCATTTAAAGCAGTCTTTATAAGCAAATTTACATATTTTGACATGCTTTTGTGAGGCAGTTAGTATCAAAATCCAATAGCATTTCTTACAGAGCCATATGACTTTCTGCGATGCAGATACACATTTCATTTCTAAAAAGCCACAGTTCTTTTTCTACATCTGCTCTCATCAAATCCCCAGGATTCATTCATAAAACTGCTGCTGTTCCAAATGCTGACGCTGTTATCCCCGCCGTGGATTAAGACATACACCCAGCCTGGTGACATCATCGCGTGGAAGATTGGTAAGTGGGAAAACACCCTCCCCAATTCCACAGAGAGTCTTTTCTATCTCTGAATCCTCATGGTACATGTCACCCAACAGTGCAACGTGACGAAGACACGACTCAGTGCAGGCTAAGGGTCTTCTTCCATCAAAGGAATCTCTAGGAGAAACAAAGAAATAGCATTGACTGCTGACTGCAATTTCCATTAATTTCTCATTTTGCAGAGTATTATGGTTAGCAGTTCTACAAAACCAGAAATGGACATTGCCAATATCTGAACAAGACGTGGGGTATTGATAATTCTAGACCCACTCAGGCTCTAACACCTCTATGAAAATTAGGTAACTGGAACTACACAGATTTTCTCCAACAAGTTAGGATCACAAAAACCTAAATGCAAACATCCTTGCTACTACACTAATCACTGAAACAGCACTCAGAGCTGGCAGGCACTTCTACTGGCAGGACCATAATTTCTTCCTCTCCTCCTGGGTGTCCTGTCCCCCTTGTGATACCAGTAAAACTATCCAAACCCCTCTGAAGCAGGGAGACTTCCTCCACTCAGACCTTCACCCACACTGAATTTAGGACACTGGGCTTCACCTCAGTGACTGTGGAGAGTGGGATATGAGCCTCTCCCTCTAAATGTCTCCAAGGAAAGCCATCTCGTTTCCTTAAGAGGCTGAGCAGCACCAGTCAGAACTCCATGAAATCATGTCAGTACATGCTCATATTTGAAATAAAGGTAGGCAATAGCACAGGGCAAGTTCCCTCCTGGCACCTGGACCTGCGGGTACATTCCCCTTATGCTGTGACTTCCATGTCCATGGCTTAAGGCTCATATGCCTCAGACGGAAGGAACACTGTGCTGGATGCACAGACATGATCAGTTTGTTAATAAAGGCTGCTAATTCTGGCCCAGAATTATTTTCTCTTTCAAGGAGAAAATCCTGTTACTGGCTGTGAAAGCCAGGGTATGTGAGGGAGCTGTGAGTGTAGGAGTTGAGGAGCAGATGAACAGACCTGCACAGGCAAGATAAGGGTTGGCTTTGCTGCTGTACACAGGTGCTTGCTGACATCCCTGCTGATGAGACTGGGGTCTGGACAGGAGCCTTCTGGCCTGGCATTCAAATCAGATGCACCACAGCTAGCAAGGACACATCACAGACATGAAACTCTATAACCATGGAGTTGTATGATTTAAAAAAAATTCCAGATTAAGGTGTGGACAAAACCATGGAGAAGGTACAAGTGAGCAGGCTGGGTGAATTCCTGCTCTGCCAGTACAAACAAATTATGTCCCCTGTTCATGGACTCACCTATTGCACCCATGCAAGACTCACCATCTGTGATATCGATCCGGGGACTCGTGGATGCAGCGTCCCCATCAGTGCTCTGGGATTCATCAGTTCGGTCTGAGCTGGGAAGCGCTGCCGCTTGGCATGTCAGGGATGGGTACAAACTTTGGAGCAGTTCAGAGGAACCCGACCTACTGTCACAGGTCTCCAATTCGCTGGGCAGCGTGTCTGGAATCCTGGGACCGGGGTAAGCGGGAGGATTCTGATCTTCTGTCTGCAAAATATGCCCCTGGTCTGCGGCAGCCGAGTATCCGGGTGCCAGGGCATTCAAGCCACTGCTGACAGCTTCATCGTAGGAAGGCAGCATGACAGGAACACCATCCACCACCACGAAGTCGGGGTCGCCCATGGAGCCCTCCTGGTTGCCTCTACGTCAAACACAGACGGGTTATCACAGAGAGCAGGAGCATGTCAGCAGCGCCTCGGAGCAACTGCTGAACTTCAGTAAACACAGCACTTTCTAGTCATGCCAAATGGAGCTACAGGGTCATTAACATTCACAGAAATGTTTGCCCAACTCTGCCTGGGTTGACAGGTGGAATCTGTTACAATCGGAAAAAATGAAACCAGTAATGTGAAGAACAATTCCAAGAAGGGAAGGCAAACAGGTATGTGGAAGAGATAAGGAGCACCAACTGCTGTGCTGTGCGCAGTAGGTATCATGTATATAAGACTGCAGATGTCCTTCACCAGCCAAAAGTGTCTGAACCCCTGGAAAAATGTGTGCTAGAGCACAAAAGTGTTTATGGCCCAAGTAAACAGGCACTGAGATCACTACGGTTGGATGGCAAGGCTTTGGTGGCAAGATTTGTAGCCTCCTTCAGGCCTTGTTCTCAAAGGGTGGAGGCTTCCTTAATCAGTATGAAGCTGGTTTCTTTTCAAGCAATTAACTGGGAAGGTCTGTTAAACCCTAAAATATGTGTTTAGTAGCCTATTAAACACAGTATAGCCCTGGCAGGAGGGAATTGGTCCCAGGTACCTTTAAGACATGAAAACATCTGAAAAGGAGAGGACTGAAAACCATTTCAGTAAGCTAGACAAGTCCAGGCTGTAGGCCTTCCTCATGAAGAGCACTATGTCAATTAATGGCAAATGCTCAATGCTGCATGGTATTTTATGGAAATAAAGGAAGATGCAGGACATCTTTATGAATTGTGATGAAAATAACACTAATGAAGGTAAAGCAAACCTTTAATATGAATTTGTCCATAGAGAAAAAGGAAATTCTTTCTTAAAACTTACATTACTAAGTCTACAGTAGTTAAAAAATTAATTCCCCCAGCACCTGAAAACGAGTATTTAAAAATATTGTCAGCTATTTTTACAGGCAGAAGCAGCAATTCTCAGTAGAAGAGCAGTAATTACTCCCAGAGTGAATCTGGCAAACTTTGCCTTTTATCTTAGCTGCATGAAGGACTACTGCAGGTTTTTGGGGGTGCCCTCCCACACCAGTGGTTCAGGGACTTCTGCTCAGAGCAGAACAAAGTAACTGCAAGGCTCGTGAGCTGCTCCATCTCTCCAGCAAGGAGTGCTGAGTGTGAAAACTTAATCAAGGCCCTCTTTAAAATAAAAAAGAAACCAGTACAAACCGTGGAAGGAAATGTGTCTTAAATTTGGTCTGGAACATCCTGGCTAAAATAACCAGTAGCAGTACTAACAGAACACTGGTAGCAGTAAATGCCACTATTTTCCATGTAGTCAGGAGGGTCTCCTGTGTATTTGGCCAGGTTTGTTCTGTAACAGAAAGACAGTACAAGAGTTGTGCTTGTATATTGCCGTTGTTATTTTATATTCAACACTACTCACAAGTGCCAGTTAGGACCAGACATTTTTTATATGCAACTTGTCAAACCACACACAAACCCAATGCCACGTACCAAAAGCAGCCTAACATTAGGCTGTCACAGAGGCTGGATCTTGCTTTTTCCCCTTGACTGGTTTTTTATACATGCAATCACGACCCTAGCTTGCATACATATAAAAATATCCAGATGTTAAGAAACACGTTTGAAGAGGTAATGATGAAAATGGTTTAGGATCACTCAGGACCTTGGGAATGCATTCTATTCAGCAGCATCTTAAAATCAATGCTCATCACTTAACCATGAAATAGATGAAGTTCACCAGGCATTACTGACCTACAAATTTGCTCGGAAACGAGGGACTGAAAGAAGATGGGACTATTGGGATAGGACTGCCCCTTACCTGTTTTGACACAGTACACTTGGTAGGAGGGGAACCACTCTCCGTACTGGCAGGTGATGTACTTGTAGTCGTTGGTGAGGGTGTAACCAGGGTCACAGTAGAACTCCACCACCGTCCCGTGGTTGTAGCGCTCGCAAGGCCGCGGGTGGCAGATGTAGTCTCCGTGACTCACCATTGGAGGTAGTGGACAAACTTGGGCAAACAAACAAAGGGAAAAGGAGGAAGACGTTAATGCCAGCAACCCACCACTGGGCAGTTTCAGAGTGTCAAAGTGCAGCAGGCACACTTCAGGCTCCCTCTCTGCTCCCTGCAGTTCTGGGTTTGTCTCGGCGGCACCAGACCACTGCCCAGGGAGGCCAGGTGCTCCTCCACACCAGTGGAGGGATGCACATGCCAGGGGGTCACTGAGCTGGGATCTGGGAAGCTTCCAATCCTCTGTGGGAAGAGGAGGGTGAGAGGAAGGCAGAAGGGGACACGTGCCCATCAGGTGGCTGCATGGGGATGGAGCAGGGCAGTCCAAACAAGGAGACTCATGCTCCTCATGAAGCATTTATAATTGGGCTGTAACATGCTATTTTTTGTTATATTAACATAATTAAATGGTTATACGCATTCATTAAATTCCCTTTAAAAGTAAGTTTGCCATCAGCAGTGCTGCAAGAGATGCAAAGCACCTAGTGTTGCTTAAGCATATGCAGTCTGTATCACTGTAATTTTATCAAGTTGAGCTTAAACTCTACTGGTGGTATTTGTGTTTTGTTATTTCTGAACAGCCTGACTGATCTCAGTGGGACCACTGGTGGAGTGAGGTCTTAAATATAGCAGAGACTGAGCCTGTGTTAATTAAGTAGAGTGGTTTACTTAGGGTTAGGTAAATAAGAGAGAATCGCAACATAAACATGCGTGACTTTTCCTGTAGGCCCCGGAACAACATCCCAGGCAGATGAACTCCATGGAGAACTGAGGGAGCACTCTCTGGAAAACAGCAGTGGGGAAAGCAGCTTGCAAGCAGTATTTTTACACGAGAGGAACCTTTTCCACTGTCTAAGTGTTAGTTGATTACTGTTTTCTTAAGTGCTTCTAGCACAGAGCAAAAAAACTTCTCCGAAGTGCAATGATGTTTCAAATGACTACATACTGACCAAAAAGGGGCTCCAGTTACTGGTTGGCTGCTTTTATTTCCCTTCAGAGGCAGTTCCCGTCTGGCTCAGTGCCCCATCTATGGGCTCTGCCCTTCTCTTCATGCCTGTCTCATGCAGGCTAGGCCTACTGCATTGATTTAAATAATGAAAATGACATCTCTTGGAAGAGGAATCTTCCCAGAAATTACAATTCAGCTGCTTCTCCCTGTGAATCTTGTTACATGAATAATGCATTTCATAAAAAAATACACAAGATATTAAATGAATCTTCAGGAGAGGCTGATTACAACGTGCAGCAATGTCTATTCCCCATCCTCTGGAGACACGGTTTTGTTTGCATTTTCACTGGCAAGGCTTAATAATAACTTGAAATCAGAGTAAGTAATTAACGTAAAAATTCACATCCTCAATACCCTGCACGCTTTCCAAAGTCTCTGGGCCCACAAGAAAGAGAATACTTTACTGGGAAGTCAACTCAAGATTGAAAACAATTTTCTTAAGATTAGGGCGAGGTTGTCAGACTGAAATAGTAGGAAAGCACCTATTAATCATTCTTGTGTTGAAAAGGATCAGTGAAAGCCATGATCCTGGCCTACCATAAGGCAACCTGCTGTATTTTCATTACCTATGCTTAGAGCATGAGAACAAAGGACGAGAACAATTTAAGCTCCTCTGCAACTGAATTTTTCCAGGCTCTGGCAGTGTGCAAGAGGTGTGTAGATGCCCACAACCTTTCTAGCAATGAGCAAGTAGAGCACACCTTATCACAAAGAGCAACACTCAGAGAAACTAATTTTCCCCTCCAGCAATGTAGCTGCTACATCATCCCTAACCTCTTAAAGTCATTGAGAGCCAAAGCAGCCTGCTGAATAAAAAAATCCCTCAAAGCTGTCTCCCAGCAATGTGGATCAGCTCAAGAATGACACATTTCCAGGCAGATTTAAAGCAACACACTGTGGGGACAACCCAGATACGGAGCTGTCAGTCTGTTTCCAAATGGAGGTGTATTTTATAACACCCAAAACCAAGAAGTATCACTCCTTGTGTAGGATATGTCCCCAGTACTGAAAAAAAAAATGCCACCCCTTCCACAGACACATCCATATTTCAAGGGAAATGCTGGTGTATTGGTGCTACCTGGAAACTCCTGCAAACAATTTTTTATTGCCCTGCCAAGTTACTAGTCAGGAATTAGCGTCGAGGTTTAAGGGGTCATGCCTGCCAACAGCTCCTGCATGAAACACTTGCAACCAGCAGATGCAATGGGACAGGTTTGAAAATGAGGGCTTTTAGCTCAGCTGAAACAGCGCTTCATTCTTATGTCCAACTGGACTGCAGGAGTCAGGGATTCTAACTCTCTTGGGGTATCACTCACCCCCTCCTGTGAACTTTACGTTCAACTATTTTCAGGATCCCTTTAACACTTGCATGGGCGAGCTGGCCCCCATGCACAGTCCGTAGCACTCAGGTTCAAAGCCTATCTTCACAAATCAAGTCAAAGATACATCACAAACAACCCCAAATGAACTCACTTTGAGCTCTGGGCAGCTCCTCGTACACTCAGTCCCCTTCTCAACTCACTTCATTCCCATGGTCATCCTGATCCAAGATCCTTTAGAGCCAGTGGTAGGACAGCCAGCAAGTGGCCTTAGTTTTGATCATAGAAAAGAAAGATTATGGAAGTCTGGAGGGCTGCTGAACTCTCTTGGCTC
Organism: Machaerirhynchus nigripectus; assembly: GCA_013397975.1. Taxonomy (NCBI): domain Eukaryota; kingdom Metazoa; phylum Chordata; class Aves; order Passeriformes; family Dicruridae; genus Machaerirhynchus; species Machaerirhynchus nigripectus. Next base: position 38,005 of record VZRQ01000715.1, read on the forward strand.
CCAGGGACAGAAAATTTTTAGTGCAGAGCAGGTCACCTTGTAGGGTCTGAACCCTTATTTATGCAGGATGCCAAGGTATGATACTGGTTACACGGATTAAAGGAATGTGCCAGATCAAATATGGAGGAAAACTCAGGTGGCAAACCTAAGACCACAGAAGTTTTTTAGGAAAGTTAAAATTCTAGCATTCCCAGTGATAAAGCCTAATTGTGTTTGGAAATTACAGGCCATCAGCTTCAGGCAAATGCATCAAACTCACAGAATGAAAATAGTCACGAACTGGCTACAATAGAAGTGTATCTGACAAGTACATTTTCACTGCCAAAGCCAACAGCAGTATGCCTAATAATCACAGAAACATGGGAATTCTACTTCAGGAAGTTCTCACAGCTCAAAAAAAAAGCCCTAAGTGCTGTTCCTAAAAATGACACTAAATCTTTACTACCAATAACTTTCAGCATCTTCACTTTATAAGGCTTTGGAGACTTTAATGCTATAATTACAACATCCAGCATGGATAATCCAGTAGTATTTTCTGACGACCAGCATTAAAGACCACATGCCCGTGTCCTTAACTTTGGAGCTTGGCAGAGGGACGGACATAATTCAAACAGAGTCTGCTGGTGGTTGTGCAGCAGGTGATCCCGGGTCTCTGGATCTGTCTTTGTACAGCAATTGGCCACAGACTGCAAGGGGATTTACAGGAACTTTATAGCTCAGCATTCTCAGCTGAAAAGTTGAATCGTTCATCAAAAAGAAAGAGCAATTGTGTTTATATGGCAAACAAATCCCTTGCTGGATACTCAAGAGTCCTGTTACTCAAGAAAGTTGAAGGGAAGAATTCCTGATTTGATTTGGTGGACTTCCCTGCCTGCTCCTAGGAGCTGCTGGAGCTGAGGGCTCTCCTCTGAGAACAGCTTTCTGCTCTGGCTGATTTTAGTGGAGGACTAGCACTATCAAGAAGAGCTTAAAACCTGGGGAGTTGAGCTTTGTGTTACCAGCAGTGCAACACTGGAGCAGAGGCAACAAGGGCTGGTCTGCCCCATGGAGTGCCCTCTCCATCACAGCCTCCGCAGTGCAAGAGCTGCAAACCTTGGAGCACAGCCAGGGGAGGGTGGCACAGGCTGCAGGCACTTGAGGAATTAGTGAAGTTCACCCAGTGTTTTTTCCTACTCATTATGGTCAAGAAGCTTTTTAAACTCTGCCCAGAGGATGCTGCAGTAATTCTGCAATGTTGACACTGGAACTGGAGGAGGGAGGGAAGATTTTTGGCATTAGCATATTCTCAATTAACATTGATGGCACAGAATAAAGACATTGCATGACTTTTTAAAAGCCACTGGTAGAGAGGTAACAGTGGAGTTATAGATATTTACAGTGCTCAAAACCTGTTTTCTGGTTAATGTTCAAAGGCTAATGGGTTTAGTCTGTGGTCAAAGTAGGCGGGTGGTAAATCATTCAGGTTTTGCCCAGCGTTTTTTATGTGAGCCAAAAAATGAAAGCCAAAATGTCTTGAAGTACAGGACACACAAAAAATTTTAAGGGGTAGGAACAAGCAAGCTTATTTTTCACCTGTGATTGTTTCTCTCAAGCTAGTAGTCCACCTTTTGTGTAGGACATTAATTGCTTGGTTAGCAGGAAACCCCAGTGTAAGGCCAGCCATTTCTGTTTGACCCAGGGATGGACAGGATGAGAGACATTTGCACCTAATAAAGAATAACACTTCTTACAAACACATCGTGAATGCCTGGTCATTATGCAAAGAGTGAGAACAGATTAAGATGAAACTTCCAGGTGAGAAAGACACAGATAAAAACCTGCCAGTTCCACTGTGCAGGAAAATGCTAGTGTGTCTCGCTCACAAGGGGACACACTCTCTGCTTTGCTCACAAACTGGAAGAAAACAAGAGCTTCTCCTGACCCTCCCTTGTCATTTTTGTACACATCAGGACACTAATTATCACCAGAAATCTGGACACCTATCACCTGGCTACTGCATCCCAACCAATGTTTAATCCAAGCTGTCACTTACACCATGAGACCACAGTTGTGTATGTCCCAGCAGGTCTGACCCTTCCCATCGAGGGTGGCCAGGTCCCCACCTGAAGCCTTACTGGCTGGCTTCTGGGGCCTAAGGAGGGATCCTCTTCCACGCACTGCCTTTGTACAAACACGTGCTTGGGGATGCAAGATCTGAAAATTGTATTTTTTACAGGAACATGGAAGATGAAGATTATGTTTGTTCCTTTTCCTGCTTCTTTATGAACACTGTGATAACAAAACTTGGTTTCTTGGTTTCCTCAGTGTCATCACCCTTCATACCTTCAGAAAAAAACAAATCATCAACCAAGAAGTTTTTTGTTCATATTCATAGGAATTCCTGTCCAGTTCACCTGACAGACCTGTCCATTTCCACACCTAATACCAGCAAATGAATCACACCTGCAGCGCACAGTACAGAGCATGAGGAAATTAATTCTGCACTTTGAATCCTAAAAAAGGGATTTTTCTATTCTATACTTAGATTTCAATTTACAGAAATGTACAAAACCCAAAGTATTTTAATTCTAGAATAGCAAAACAAAAAATTCCTGTTAAAATGTCAGGTATTCTAAGTAGGATGGAAGAAAAACTACTGGACTCAACTGCTCATATCCAATCAAAAGCTTGAAGAAGAAATTTAGAGGTTTGTAAAAGGAAGGAAACAGTAAATCCAGTTGCTTTAAAATAAGCCCTGTCAAAACATCCCAGTCTAAGAAGAGCTGCTTAATTAGACCTTTTTTTAATGATACTCTTCAGGAATGTAAGCAGAACAGGAAGCATTACTGGAGTAACTTTCCATTCATTGTGAACATCAGCTTAACAATATCCTAATGAAACATTCCTACAACAAATGCTGCTGGCACCGTGAAGGGAGACTTGGTGCATGTTACAGCTGTACTGGAACAAACTTGGAGGCCGTTGAATTTGTGCTTTGGAAGTGATTCCACGCTTTGAGCAACTTTTGTGATTACTCATTCCCACAGCAAAACAACAGCACTAAGAGTAATAACAGAATCGAAAGTTTGGTGGAAACAACTGAACACTCATATATAAAGTAAATCCTATTTAAGCCTGACTGAACGTGTAATGAAGATACAAGACGCTTACTTTGAACTCTCAAGTTGCCAGAGAATTTATTTATTGAAAGCCTAGAGCAAGAGTTATTAATAATATTGTATTCTTAGCCAATAGGATCCAAATTCTTTTCAATCTTAAACTTTCTTGATTACTTAACCTTGACAATGCCACTTACATGTTTTCTTCTGAAAAGACACCTAACAGTTAAGCAATTCCTTCTCAACCACTCAGCAAGTCAATGTTCAAGCAGGCAGGAACACACCCCAGGTCTCCTGGCTCCAGGCTGCTGGCTGTACCCCTCGGCAATCAGCCCTGGGTAATTCTGAACCAGCTATGACTGTGAGGTAAGCCTTTCACTGAGCACACAGTGAGCAGAACTTCTCACCTTCTACTGAGTGTGAAATGAATTCAATAATTAAGTTTTTTTAAAAAAGCTGCTTCTCTGGTCTAGCTTTGACAAACAGCATCTTGCTGAGAATTGCAGTCACTGAAAGCAGCTGTATGAGCCTGAATGAAACAGTATAAAACTAGTTTCAAACATTTAAAAAAAATTTAGTATTAGCTAGTTCCAAAATGGAAACAGACAGTGATTTACAATCATTTACTGTACACACTTCCTTCCTGGAATTGCAAATTACAGAGCAGCTTTTGCAGTTCCAGTCAGTTGAGCTCCTACAGGAGCATCATGCCAAATTCACACTCAACCTCAACAACTCTGCCCTTCCCAGCACAGTATCCTGTGAAACACCGGTATCAGTGCTGAAGTCTTTAGCTTCAAATGCATTTCACAACAAACACAGGATGAAGCACACCCCAAAGTGATCTTTTTCCTATAAATTATAAGTTAAACAGTGGAAGTTTCATTTAAACTACAAAAAGCCGATGACAAGTTTGCAGCTAGAGAGCTAGGACTTCTTTTAGCAAGAGGCCCACAATTATAATTAAGGAAATATTTATATTCATTATTCACATGTGAGTGCTTTGAGCACTGTGGTCTCATTTACAGCAGATCTTTTTGGTTTTCTTCATCCCTTGCTTCCAGTCCTGTTCCTTCCCTCAGGAGTGGCTGACTTTATGATCAGTAATGGTCTTTTTAGGACTTTGAGAAGCAGATGCTGGGGACTACACAAACACTTTGCAGGAAGGAATTAGAAAATTCCGATATAAGTCAAGGCTTGGGTATTTGACAGGCATCCCAGGATAACCTCAGGACTGGAAAAGGTCAAAGTGCTTAGAAGTATAATGGAGGTGGAGGGGAGAGAGAGAGAGCAGTTGGGAAGCTGCCTAAGGAAACCAGACAGCCAAAGGCTCCTGTCAGGGATGTCTGAAGAAGCCAGTGCTCACTGTGAGCTCAATGTATCAGTGGGTTTTTATGTTACTTTAATCCCTCTTTTTTGCATAGCTTTTTCTTCTTTGTTGTAAGAAAGAATCCCTTGAGCTTGTGTGGGGTTACCAACACCAGTCATCAGGGACTGATGGAGACAAGGTATGCTGGAATAGACAAGCTGTACTCCAGGGCTTAGCTGAAGGCTGAGGAAATCAAGCTAGACCACATGAGGTAAGAAAAAGCACAAGATCTCATTCCCAATGGAGAACTACAAGTTAAAAAAAAGGTGTGGGGGGGAAAACCAGCAGGTGATCTTAGGCACTGTAATTTCACAAACCATCTTACAAGACCAGGAAGGCATGGAGGAGTGTTGGTTTCTGTCATTTATGTTCAGTTCCCAAGTGCCTGCCTACAGTGATTGGTGGAAGCGCCACCCTTTAAATATTGGCTTTAATCTCTGGAAACGAACAAGTGAGTAGACTTCCTGATGCACAGAGTCCGTAGCTACAGTTCCTTCCACTTGTGGAAGATGTTCTGTGAGTGCGCTGTGTGGCCAAATTTAATGAACATGTCCATAAAGCACAGAGATGTTTGATTTCAAGGCAGGCAATGTGTTATTTTCCCTTCCAAGCAGCCTTGTCAGATACAGTTAAAGATCAATATTATAAAACAGCCCTCAGGAAGAATTTTTGTCTGCTGTCCCCCACCTAATCTACAGTATATTTAAAGCACTGTGGATAAAACACTACATGCATCTGGCAGCGAATGTGGAACTTGAGGGCAGAAATCATGGCTCCATGAAAAAGTTAGGATGTCTGTCTGATTCTGGAAATGCTAAGGAGTTTCTGAGAGTTACAGAGGTGATGGAGCAGGAGTAAAACAATGATTTACTGTGGCAGTCCTGTGTAACAAGCAGTACCAAAGACAGGAAAGAAACAGATTACAAGATGTTGTTCTGTTGCTTTCTTGAGAAACTATGAACAGTGGAGAAGGCATCTATTTCAATCCCAGCCACGATCAAAGAAGATGTCTGCAATGCAAAAAAGGAGCAGTCACGTAGAAATATAATGCTACTTATGTTCTTCAGACAATGTCTTCAACTTGGAGCCTGTTCTCTAAACCCTCCATCCCTCCCAACAAGAGCTGCAAAAAGCCCACTTGGTTGAGTACCCATTCTGTCTTGAATTTGGTCTGTTTTTCTTTGTGCTTCACTTTGCAATACAGCTGCTGGAGTTAAGAGACTGGATGACTGTTTAGCAGCATTTCCACAGAAGAACATGACTTGTCTGTCCAGCATTTCATGTCCCTGTGCTCCTTTTGAATTCAGTTTTTTTCCACACCTCTTCAGCTGTGGGTAGCGGTGGACAGATCAAGTTCAGCTTTTTCCGACACCACAAAAATCCAAGTTCAGGTGTTCACCTTCCACACTCATACATGGATGCATATAATTTCTGCACTCCTGGGTGATGAAGGAATTAACTGTCTACGGTGTAGAAACAGGCAGAATTACTGAATGACTTTTTCACTATCCTCTTAAACTTCTTCACCACACTTGCTTTCTGCTACAAGCACCCCCAGGGTGAGACACTGTCAGCCTATTTCATTCTTTGGGTATCAGGCTAAAGGTGTCACTGACCTAAAGGTGTTGCCCTAGTAAAGGTCCTTAGATATATGGTTGTCTGCTGCTATTTGAGCATTTAGTGCTGGTTGTAGTTTCTGAGTCACAAGAATTGCTGTAGGCAGTGAAATACCACTGTAGTCAGAGCTATGAAAAACCAGGCTATCAATATATCCTATGTTAACATTAACTCAGTTAACCTGGATGACCTCTTTGGCAGCTGAGCAGTATTTAATTTATCCTCCCTCCTGCCTGCAAGCTGAGTAGGTGCGAACCTAAAACAGAATCCTGCTATCTACATCACTTAATTTCTCAATACCACAGTGTTTCATAACTTGCTTGTACTGCTGCCCTCTGCTCCCTCTACAGGACTTCTATCTGTCGGAGATGTGCTGCATCAACATTATCTTCCCTGAGGATACACATCAGCCTGTCACGTTGGGATTTATCTAAAGCCTTCTCAGTGTCAGCAAAGAAACACAGAGAGAAATGCGTTTGTACCAATGTACAACATCTCAGGCTTAGGATTGCTTACTTCATCCCATCTCCTGAGCATAACTGATTACAGGCTGACGTCCATTCTTTTTTCTCAGAGTGTTCCTTGACGTTCCTTCAAGAATTTAAAAGATTTAAAGTGCCTAGTTTATCAAATAGATAGCTCGGTGCCAATCACTGTTCGTGGCATTAGGAATTGTTATAGAAGAATGCAGATTTGTGAAGCTTTCCTTCCAAGTATCCTGCACGTAGCTGGTTACAAACTTTCAGCTATTTTGTTTTGAGCTGTGTGAACTGTACAGAATTTCACCTGTAATATCACCCTCCTCTTTCATACTCTTTACTTTCTGGGTTCTAAGTCAGAATTATCAGCCCCATCTATGTGTCTATCCCCAGGCTTATGAGAAGAAAAATTTTAAAGCTCTGTTCTGTATTCTTACCTGTCTTTCCAGAGTATTTTTTTCTCTGCAGCATACTTCATTGGTTTTCATTTTCATCTGATTAACCCCTTTTTATTCTCCAAAAATTTCCTGGTGCCTACATGAGGGGGGTTTGGGTTCCCTTGCACTTCTGGCTTTGTTGTACAAATTTCTTAATTCCTTCCTTCTCCTACCTTTCTTCCACAATTTCTATAATTTTCAGAATTCTTTCGGTACCTTTATGGTTGCTTAGCTTTGTATGTTTTCATCTACCCTCACAATGAGGTGGTTTTACGTTCCAGAGTTCAGAAATACCGTCTTTTTTTTTCCTGTGTTTTTACTCTCTTCCGTTTATTGAATCTCTCCTTTGAAGTCTATTCCTCATGCTTGTTTCATTTTAATTTAGAATCTACCTACACAAATTTGAAATATTTTCTGTTCTACATTCTTTCAGGTTTAACCTCAGCTAGAGAATCTGCTGGTCCCAGAAAGCAGAATGAAGTTTTGATATTGCAGTATATTTGATTTCTTGCAAGACCAGCTTTTCTGTTCAGCTGGGATGATGCTGAAACAAGACATTCTAGATAATAGGATCATGTCTATTGTTTGCAAATTGAATCAACCTGTTTTCCTTTTTACTCTTAAATACAAAGCTGGGAATTCCCAATGACACTACCCACACAACAGCTTTATTTTCTAGCACTATAATCAAATTCCCCCAGCCTTTCCTCTCTTTATCTGCTTCCCTTGCCGCTCCCCACCCAGTTCTTCGTAAGAACTGTTCCTTACATCTTCCTGGAAGACTTCCAGAGGGCATGAAAAATTGAAATACAGAGTCCAGATGGCAAGGAGTGTAATCATATGCAGATTACGTTCCCAAAGTACTCATGGCCAAGGGGTTTTTTTCAGTTTGGGGTTTTTTGGGTGCAGGGTTTTTTGTTGTTTTTTTCTTGTTTCTCCAAACCCTGTGTAATATCTTTATTCACCTTAAAGTACCATATAAACATATCCTAGTTTTAAGTGTTTCATTTCACGGAGTTCCATGTGGATATGTTGTCAAGTGTTTTGTCTCCTCCGGTGTTTTTGGAAGCCGTTTGATTTATTTTACAATTAATATTTATACCCCATGTGGTATTCTTCACTCTCATTAATTCTGCACCCTTGTTTTCCATACCAGATTTTACAGAAGGCAATCACTAACTTACATCAGTTTCCACAAATGGATAATTAACCCCAAATAGGTAATTTAAAAATCTTTTCCCATTTTCCTTCAATTTTCTTGGAAGTGTCTACTGAGTTTCAGTACAAAAGAAGGTTGAAAAAGTTTCTGCATAATTGTGGAAGTCCACTAGAAAAAAAGGAAATTAAAAAAGTTGAAGAAGAAAATTCAGTGTGAAGATGCTTCATCTTAGCCTGTAAATGACTGTAAAATCTTCCAGCACTGGTACAACAGCACCATTTCCTTTACTGTCCCTCTGATATCGCTCAGCCATTTCAACTGAAGCCTCCCAAATGATTCAGCTTGAGGCAGGCACTCAAAAATCAATCCAAATGTTTTCAATCTGGCAAAGGTACAAGCATTTAAGAGGAGGATCCCATACCAGCAAACACTTGGCAGTCTGAGCTAGAGGCATCCTTTTTTGCCGGAGCCATAGCCACCGCCCTGGCCAGATGCAAACAGCTGTTTCCGAGCAGTCGCTGCTCAGCTCTGCCCTGCTGGCTGCACTTCAGTGCCAGGTGACACCGTTTCTATGCACTGCTCTGACTAAAGCAGCACTGATTTCACTCATCAGAAAAAAAAACCCCTCCTTCCCTAACAGCAAAAATGAGTCTCTCACCCGAGCTGGTGGAAGCTCCGCGCTCAGCAGTACTGAGGGTAAGGCTGGGAAGCATTAGAAAGCCTGATGTGCAACAGGAGCTGAGTGGTCCCTGGTGTGACCTTCTATTTAAACACAGCTACAAACCCTTCATTCAGAATTTATTTTGCCCTAACAAAGAGGGGAAAATTCACCAGACTGACGTATAGTATTTTTGTGACTACACACAAATTTAGGAAATCCCTTCTATGGGGGCTTCAACAAGAGCATACATCTAGATGAGGAAGCTGTAAGCAGCATTGTTTATAGGAGAATAAAACCTCTCAAATGGTTTGCTGTAGCTTCCTCGCAGTCATTTGCTTTTAATCATTACCATATTAAAATACTGAGGAGGAAATGTCATTACAATACATTTTTAATTGAACATGGAAAGAAATAAATGGAATCGTTATTTGCCAATCTCCTCTGCGAAAAATACTGCTTAGTGAGATTACACTGCACACATAAAAGAAATGCTGAAAAATGAGCTTGACATTGGAATGCAAGGTGGAGAATAAAAAAGTATGCAGGGAAGGAGTTTTGTCCACTAATTAAGAGTAGTGGATTGTAACAAGATTCCTAGAGCCGGGCACTCCTTGCATAAATCACTTGAACAAGCACTTTCAAACAAGGGCATCTTGAGTTGGTTTACCCTATCTGGTTTCATTTTGAACATCACTGCACACCTGCTGAAGCAGCCCTACAGCAGAGCTCACAAGGGCAGCTGCCAGGGGTGACCTTTCAGTGCTGCTGGAAGCTCTCTCTTCTGCCCCAAAACTGAGCAGAACCAGCTCTTGCAAGTGTTGTGCTCCAGACTTTGGTCTCCTGTGGTTCACTCAACACATCCACTGATGGGATGCCCACGTGAAATCACCATGCAGAGGTTTGGCATTTAAAGAGAGCAGTAAGAAAGTGATTCCAAGGGAGGCTGAATCAAAATCAGAACTCAGGAGGCCTTCTCGACGGCCTTGCCCCAGTATCTGGCACACACTGATCTCTCTATCACAGTTCATCATAGCTGAGTGGGGATGATAACTTTTGACATGTTATTTAAAATGTACAACTGTCAGGGCAGAAGTTCTTGCCTCGTGTTTAAAATTACCAAGAAAAAGAGCCTCTCTGTGGCTTTAAAACACAAGCAAGAAACAGTGAGTGCATGAGCTTTCTCAGGTATTTTGATAGCAGCTGGAATGGTCTAATGTGTTAAGTGACAGTAAGACACAACATTTTCTGCTTCACACGCTTGAGTTTCATGCTCTTATCTTTCTAACTGAAGAATTGTAATTTTTATCAAATCAGTTATATTGTTTGGATTAAGCCTAACAGGCCCCTTCTGATTTTTTAATGTTTTCCATGCTGTAAACAACAACAAACAAGCCTTCCAAAAATGGCTTAGCTGAATGAGGATTAATCTTTCATGGTGAGCTAAATAAACAAACAAAAAAATCATCTTGTTTTGTCATTCCAAAATTGCAAAGGCGTTTCTGAATTTTGGAACTTGAATTACCAGCTAAAAATAAGCATCATTTAATTATTTTTGTGCAGTTTATCACTTTGTTGATGCTTCTGGCAAATTTTTGCACTTCCAGAATGCTTAGCATTTAGTTCAGTGACATAAGCATCACATATGAATTCCTATAATTGCTTTTAGCTGAATTCTACATATAGATAGCTTCCTTGCAGGCTTGAAATAGAACAAAAATGTAGTTCTTTTAGGGGAATGAAATGCAGAGGATGTATCTGGATTCTCATGACTCCCTAGGATGTTTCATTCAAGATGTGAAGATGGAGGAGGATAGTTTATGCAGTTTTGGCAATGTATGGAGCAATCTACCCAGTATCTCTGTTCCAAATGTCTGGGATGCAAATATAAATGCACTACAACACGCTCCACCACAGTTCTAGTCACAGATTATTCCCTTTTGGCTCGGTAGGATTTACCTCTGTTTCACGCTGAATGGTTTTTATGTTCCTCATCAATAGATTAGCTCGGTCGTTCTAGTTGTCAACCCTTCTTTAGGGCTAACTCCTCTGAGGGACAGCAAATACTCGAGTGTGCAGCACCGTGTGGCGCTGAATGACGACTGCAGCTGGCACAGCCCAGACTAGGAGTTTCTGTGGAGAATTTTTTACCTTATCACAGAAACCTATCCGTATGTGTAGGAGCTCTGAGCATCTGTGCAGGAAGGTGAGTTATGTAACTTCCTCAGTGTTTTGATCAGAAAGGCAGCAGAGGGTTTGCATTTTAAGGGCAAAGCCATCACCAGGAGCTTTCCCTCTTGCACTTGGGACACTGCGAGAGCAAACGTTACTCAGGGAACACCAAGAGCTGAGGGGGCAGCCAAGCACAGCAGGCTGCACACAGCAGGACCCAGACAGGCTCTGCACAGCCGCTGGAAGCATCACAGAGAGGGGAGCCGTGGCCACAGCCCTGAGTTAACATCACAGAGAGCATGCAGATCTTGCAAAATGGAAAGAGAAACAAACAGCGAGACATTTACCTTCCACATCAAGGCACCTAGGTGGGCTATCTGACCAGATAAGGTTATACATGCACTCAAGGATCTCTGCCCCTTCTAGTTTATATCCAGGAAAGCACTGATAATACACCACTGTTCCTACGGGGAAGGAGGCCCCGAACTCAGACACGTTAATGTAACTATGAGGAAGAACCAATGGCCTCAGGCAACCTGCAAATTAAGAAGAGGGAGGTTTCTTTTATTATCAAGTGCTTATCTCAGTCATCTTCACACATGTCAGTTACAGCTTCTAAACTGAGGAGTGTGATATTTTTCATCCTCTCCACTACGGATGGCATGCCTGCATGATCTCCCTCAGATATATCTGCCTCATTATCCTGTTTCAAACCCTTTTGTTGTTCAGCCCACATGCTTTGCTAGCGTGGGCTTCACTCCCAACAAATCCAGGAAAGGTCTTCTGAAACTGACAGTATTTTGTTTAACAAACATTCACCGGTTCAGCAGATGGCAATTTCCTTTTGAGGTAGAATCTTCAATAAATAAGGATTGTCATTTATATAAACGGTGAGTTTTATTCCTCCTCTTAAAAATGACAGGCATGTAAACCCTCTAAAATACTAAAACCTCTCCTGTAACAAAGTGCATGCAATTGCAAAAGATTTGCAGGCAGAATTAATGACTTTGAAATTCCAGTCTGAGAAAGTCTAAAGGGACATGACTTCCTAGGAGCAGTCCCATGATAAACATTAAGCGAGGTTATCAAGAAGGTACCTGTTATCACCAGAAATTGTAAATGTAGTCAGAATCAGAGACTATGTTCCAGTTCTACTTCTGGAGTTACTCCTGAGGGATTTTGTATCATGGATGGTACTGAGTAGTGACAATTAAATGGTCACCAACCAAATTTGGGGCAACAAAGAGCAGTGAATTTAACAGATGGCATGTCTTTGTAACATGTCATTCCTCATGGCCTTAGAAATGACCCTCTGGGTAATACTTGATACTGTTTAATTTTTTAATTTGCAATAAAGCAGAGAAAAGATGACTAGTAATCAGGGAATGAAAAATAATATTTTAGAATTATGTGACTAATGGAAGCTGCATTATGGCAGTCCATAAACAGGGCTCTTGCCACCACTAGGAATTTGTGAGGATGTTCATAGGACTCCCATAATTTTAAGCTAGAGGAGGAAACAAAAATCAGTCTCAGAACTTCTTGTAAGGTACTGGCATTTAAAACAAAACGCCTCAGCAGCATTTCAAGCAGCCATTTCCTTGCAATGGTCTTTTGAGGGAGAGGAACAAAACCAAAAGAAAACAAGAGAAAAAGCCTGAAAGCTTTTTGCAGCATGCTGTACCACCAAAGCAATAATTTTGATAGCTGTTTAGGCAGCTGCTCAAATAAAGCTTCAAGCATCCTATCTGCTGGCTGCTGCTTGTGCCCTGATCAAGAATGCCCCACACACAACACACTAATTCCTGCAAACTGAGCAGCCTGTCGAGCAGGACGACATAAGCATCCCCCAGTGGGACAGAAAGAGCACAGAGTGCCCAAGCAAGACCAAGCTTACTCTTCTCTGAACTGTATCAGGGAAAATTTGGTCCTGCTGGCTCAGAATTTTAATGCTCATTATGTTCCTCGTCATGCAGGAGAGAGATTTATTTGAATTTGTATGACAGCCAAGCATTTGTGAATATTCCTAGGTCTCCAAACAACTCAAACTGCTTGAAAAACTTCATTTTGACATTTTTTTGCTAAGTAACTCACACCATTCCAGATCGGTAATTAATATTATTATCTCATGGCAAAAATAGAGGTTAGATTCTCATACACTCTACAATCCTTTCCCACTGCTCTGGCAGGGAAAAAAGGCATCTTAGTGTCATAAGACTCCCCTGCCTGTTGTAATGAAAGGGCCGTAGAAATGTCACTGACAGCCTACCTCGAACAAGTAGACAAGTGGCTTTGATCTTATTAGTGCTTGAAATGGCAAAAACAAAATTCTGGAGACAATTCTGCAGTAGCTTTATAGAATTTGGCAAAATATGGCAGAGTCTTGAATCTGAATTGCCTATTCTCTGCCTGTCTAGTAATCACAGCACTTGGGTCTTGTGCAATTGATTTCTTAATGTTTATTAGCACTGCTTTTATTTTGAAAAGCAGTTAATATTGACTACTGAGTAGAAGCAATTGATTGTGTTTTACAGTATAAACACAGCAACAGAAGTAACAAGCCAAGGGGTACTTGGGGTACTTCTGCTTACCCAGTAAATATTGTGTGTCCCAGAGTATTCACCTGGATCTTTGGCAAATACAGCATCTGCAAATCCATCTTTTGAGCATTCATCTCCCCTTCTGCAAGAGTCTTAACCTACCTTAATTAGATGTGAGGTGCACCCCCACAGAAAGGGGCTGTGCACTTCATACTGCCACACGTGATGCCATCGCTGACAAGATACCCCAAACCTGGCATCCACTTTGCTATGGTTTTGCAAAACCTCCCCTTAGCTGTTAGGCCTGTTCAGAGGCAATGTGTGCATCTAAAATGCTGAGCTAGCCTGGCAACATGTCTAAGTTTCTGCCATAGCCTAGGGCAAGATCTTGGGGGACAGTCTGATGTGCTATTGCTCCTGAGAAGTGTCCCAGATCCCCTGCCTGCCTGCCCTGACTCTGCAAATTGGTGTGACGGTGTAATTAAGTGCCTACAGAGAAGTGTTAGCACTAGGAGGCGACAGATGGGTTTGAGGAAAGTTGGGACTAGCCAAGTCTGCTCCTCAGTTAAAATCTCTGGCTGCTGTTCAGTGGGCCAAGCTTGTTACCAAGACGTGACTTGGTTAAAACGGAGTCAGTGGTACTCAGACGTGCTTATTAGAAATGTGAAAAGGAGCCCAGGGTTATTGAATTTCCATTCACTAAAGCTGGCTTACCCCCAGCCATTTCTCACAGTCTAAGCTGAGCTGGGATCCCATGCTGTTGATATTTCTAGTTCTACGGCTAATGGCTTTTCTGGCCAAAATCATTCCTGTGCACACCTTGAATTTTCAGTCAATACGTAAAGGTTTAATGGACTGTGAATCTAATCAACAGCTCTGCTGAAAACTCTGACAGAAGAACAGGTTCCAGCTTCTCTCCTCTACCCCTGCCTTCTGCACAAGGCAAAGAAAGATAAAGTGCAGTTAATCTTTCCACAAATTATTTGGTGAAAAAATGCAGGATGCCCATCAGAGCTTCTGACTGATTACCTAGGTTGTTTTTTACTTTTTAATGCAGTGCATCTGTGTCAGATTTTAGCTTTGCAAACAAAAAAGCAGTATTTAAAGTAGTATTATAAGCACAGGAATGTTCAGGAAGCGACATCTTTCCTGCAGTGAGCAAAGGGGAAGAGAAATCAAAAAAATCTCAGCAGCAGCACTATTCAAACACTGCATTGTGGAGCTTATCAGACCACTGACATTCTTACAACTGTAGGAAAAAAAAAATAGTGGCAAACTATCACAAGATGCATGAGCTATAAAACAGGATGTGCTGGAGTACTAAACCTTGACATATGGGTAGATTATCCCATGTTCCATCGTCTTGACATATGGAAACCATGTTGTCTAAGTCAGGGTAACGGATCTGGAATCCTTCATGACAGCTGATTATTAACTTATCGCCAGTCCTGTATGTCTTGTTATGAACCTCTGCATCTTCAACATGTGGAACAAGGCAATCTGTGACTTCATGAGAAAAAGAAATAGTAACTTAATTAAAAAAGCATGGCTAGCTATTCAGTAATCAAGCTCTTAAACAAAAGTTAGCATTTAATGTAAGTGCTCTGCTTAAACTCTTTGGAAAACACAAGCATTTCAGTAAAAGTGCCCTTTCCCTAGTAAACCACCATTTACAAAGTCTATAGCACTGCAGGAGAAGCTGAGGTGCTACAATAATGGATTGTTCCCCCAGCCTTTTTAAAACCAACAAAATTAGGATATTTTAGGAAGACTGTGGTTAATTTTGGCCCTCCATTCATCATGTGTGCAAATTACACCACAAAGTCTGACTATCCCAAGGTTCCGTGCGAAGGCAGACTCTGACAGCACTAAGGACAGGACGAAAGAAAAGATAAAAATACAGATATGGCACGAGGAACACAGAAAAACTGCAGTTTTAGCAGAGAGACAGATGAAAATCAGGTACATTTACAAGGGTTTATCCAGCTCCATTCCACTGAGTTCGTTACGAGAATGCCTTCACTTTAATCTCCTTGATTATGTTTCGAACCAGAGAGGTTCATGTGCCTGCATTCATATGCCTTTAGAGGACATGATTTTTAGGGTCCTGAGCAGCATCTCAAGTGCTTGTACAAGACTCTCAAGAAGGGACTGCAAACCTGTAGTGATATACAGGGGTGGGCTCTGTCTGTGACACATGCATCAGACAGTCACATATCTCACGCTATGTACCAGTACCAAAGGCACCAAAATACAGAATAAAACTCAGAACACTGAAAGATGTGGAAAGTGGAAGGGTGAAGCAGGGGAAAAATCCCCTAGTAATACTGAATAATTGAGAAACAAGCCATGAGGGTATGAGGGAATAGGCTGGGTGACTCAAAGTTCATCCTCATCATAAAGGCAACGTGAGATGAAACTGAAGAGAGGGAAAGATTAAATATTGGGAGAAAAATTTTGTTTGTCTGCCAGCAGTCAATCCATGACAGAGATGGTAATAAAAGTTTCCAGGCATAAAAACTGAAGGCATATTTCAAGCAAAAGAAAGACAGAAAAAGTATTACAAGCCTGTGCTATGCTGTTTTATTCCCTCCAACACCTCCACCATGAGAGAAAACTATCTTCATTTAGGAATACCGTATTTATCAAGAAAAAAAAAATCCCTTAAGACTTGCACAGAAGAGAAAGTTTCTGCCATTTTCTTGGGTAATTCTTGCTAAAGAGGAAGAGGCAAAGCTGAATTTGTATTTAGCAATTAATTGTTAGTACGCACTAAGCAAAGTGGTAGTGACAGCTTGTTTGTTTAGAAGCACAAGTGGAAGGAAGATAAACTGTCATTTAGCACAGCACTCACAAACTACTAACAGCTAATGTATTTCATAATGTTTTTATTTAGTTAGGCAAACTAGGGGGGATCAGTTACTCTGAGACTCCATCACTAAATTTTACTAACGTGAAGGGGGACAGTGTTGCTCCCCCAGTTAAAACATATTTTGTACCTAGGGATGTTTTCTAAAATACTTTGTACTCAGCTAACTTTCTGGTATGGGGCCTGAGCATTGTGTTAGTTAAAAATTCTTCCATTTCTCTTGTTACCTTTTAGCTTCTTGGCAGCTGCTGCAGGTGCCTCCTGCTGCTGGTAGCAGGAAGGGCTGGCAGCCTGCCAGGCGGGCTGAGAAACTGCAGCAAGAAGTTTTCCTTAGAATTCATTCATTTATAAATGCACAAGTCTGGGAGGATCCATACCCTAACAGGAGGTTGTAAAATACACTGGCGAGGGTGCAGACATCACTTTCAAAGATGGAACAGTTTTCTCTCTCTCCAGCAAGTTAATCAGCAGAGAAGGCAGCAGAGGATGCCCCATAAGAAATGCCTTACACTAAGCCATAAATGCTGTCATGAAGAGGCTGTCCTGGGCACCCCATGAGGATGGGATGAGATAGATGGAGAACCTGCTTGGCAGCCACACAGCAGGAGGCTGGAAATGGATGCCAGAAGATAACGTCAATGAACAAACAGCTCCCTCTCTTGATACAACATCTTTCTGTTGCTATACAAATAAAGGAGACGTGTATACACACAGCGCAGTAAAACACGAGATTTCACTTTCAAAGTGGTGGAAATTGATTCTGTAACAATGATCTATCACAGCGACTCCATCCCCATTATTCCAAGGAGCAGCTGTAGATGGGATCATTTTAATCGGGCAGATGCTGGCAGAGAGCAGCGCTAAGTTGCTCACCGCACCGTCCTCCGCCTGCCACATCCTGGCTGACTTTGATAACAGGCTTATTACAAGCCCCAGCTAAACGCCAGACCAATGGGCCACAATATTGCAGCTCTTTTTTTCCTGATGCCTCTGTGCAAGCAAGTGCTTTCCCACTGGCTGAATTCATACTGTTTAGCACTTAGTCAGGCATAAACCGCAGTAGCCGCCTCTCCTCCAACAACTGGATTAGCTGGCACAAATTCTGCTTGGAAAAGCTGGAAGGAAGTGACTGAATTTTAAAATGTCCTCTCCTAGAAAAAAAGCTACTTCATTCTAAGTCCTTCTCTGCAAATCCGTGGAAGCTGCTAAACCATTTAAGAGAATACACGGTCTTTAACCAGCATCGAACAGCAAAGGCTATGACTTACACTCCTTTCTGGCAGTTTTACATGATATGCTTTTATCTACTGAGTGAGTATTAAAATGGGCCAGCCAAAAGGACACATTTCTTATCGTGCAGGGGCAGAAAGAGGTGGGATACAGACAGCAGGCTCAACAGCCCAGCAGGCACGAGGGCTCACCTTGACCTAACTTTTGTGAAGATTTGTACATTAGAAGCTCTTGGCTTTGGCAAACCAAGTTGTCCCCCACCACAGGAAGATTGGTCTGAAGAACAAAATTTGTTAAACAGTATAGTTAGAGTGTTTTGCTCAGGTGCAAACCATGCAGAACCTCTCAGAACTGTTCCTTCCAGCCCATGGGGAAGAAGAACCACCCTATCTCCTCCAAGGGCACTTGGACCACAACAGCTACTCAGAAGGAAGGCATGACCTAGACACCATGGAGACAGCCACACCATCCATGGGTACCAGCTGGCTTGGGATGGCTTGTATCTATTGCAGGTGAGCCCTTACCATCCAAAAGTTGTCCCTGGTCCATGCTGATCAAAGAAGGTGCTCGTAGGATTTACTTGGGGAGTACTACTGGATGCTGGACAAAACCACGCCAAGGACCTTTCCAACACGGTGAGACTGTGTACAATTGAAGAACAGTGTCCCAGTCTCTGCTCTGGCACTGTTTTGTTTACTATCTGTACGTAAATTCAAATGCAGAGGCCTGGTGCTCCTGTGTGTCTCACTGTGGACAGGTCTTTGAATTAGTCTGGACTACACTGAGTCACACCACTGACAGGCTGGAACAGAGAGAAACAGGGAGGAGGGATGAAAGGAATATCATGAAGAATTGGTTTAATGCAGGGACAGCTCATCTACACCCTGTGCTCCTGAAAGCAAACATTTAAGAGCAATATTGTCTCTTGGTTATTTTACTAGCGTTAAATCCACAGTACTGTGTTATTAGGATTGTTCCAAGGATGGCAAACACAGTATTTTAGTGCATATTAAATAACACTTTCTCTTTATTGTCTTTGCTTGTATTACAACAGTGCAGAGAGACTTCGCCCAAGATCTGAGGCCACTGAGCTGTGGCCTGGTTACAAATATCATACAGAGCTCGTAACCAGGCTCCAGAATCAGCCAACACTGGGCAAGACAGATAAGAGACGGGGAAATAAAAATATTTCAGTCATCTCACAGACTCAGGGACAAAGGCAAAGCAAATGGAGGGCTGAATGTCCTACAGAAGAGCTGTAGCCAAACCATGTACTAGTCCACTACTTTCACTGCAGGTTTATCATCCCTGTCAGTGGGAGAATGAGGCACTGAGAACATCTCCAAGGTGTCTGCCTGCAGAAGCACAGGGAGAGGAGGGCACAGCTCTTCGCTTCGTTGCCATCTCCATGCAGACTGTAAATTTAGATTCAATCTCATAGGAAAGAGCTAGCATTTGTTCCAAGTAGGGCAACAGCCTCAGCAGCCACATTATCACAGTGGGAGAAGATTAGATTACAGTGTGAACAACATGACTTACTGCTCTTAAACAGTAAATACAAAATTCCTACCTCAGAGGTTTGGTATTTATGTGCATAACCGTATTAGAGCTGATGAAAGGTACAGTCACAACATGCTGTACATCAACATAAGAACGTAACTCTAGGCACACAGATTTTTGACAGGGCATTTATTGGGCACGGAGTCATGCAACTTCATTCTCGTCCTGACACTTAAAATCTCCTGCCTCTTAACGAGAAATGACAGACCTATAAAATCAAATTGATTGGGTGAAGAGCTCCAGGCAAGCGTATTAGTTCTAAAATCAATTACATTCCGAAACAGGTTGCTTTGCTTCCTTTGGTAAATAGCATCCATTTGTGATTAGAGATTGGGCTAGTAAACACATTACGACAATTAAACATACATAACATACAGACATAAAATTATCCTTCGCTGAATCCAAACTCCTGAGAATAAATGAACTCCAAAGTATGGAGTGTTTTTACTGTTCAAGCTCAGCTGGCCCTGCCTGACATTTATATATGCTGGAATGAGAGGCGTGTAGAGCATACCATAGCCCACAGAGCAGCCAGCCCCCGCTGTAAATGGCAAATGCAGCATGAAGTTTATTCCACCTTGTGATAGGTAATGATGAATGGGAAAACATTAACTTCTCCCTTCTCCAGCAGTTGCTAGGAATTTCAAGTTTCTTTCTATATATCATTACAGAATTTCTGCAATGAAGAGTTTTATATATGTCATTAGGCACCCGAGAATCACAAACCCTGCTGTAATTCTCTCTTAACTGGTCTCCAGATGTGCCACGTTCCTACACTGTCCACCTCCCTACCATGGCCCTCTCTCATGATTCTGCTCCCACTACGCAAAAGGATCAGTCTAAAAATCACTTAAGCCAATGCTTAGGCCTCGTGGACTGCCACTGAGCCTTTGCTTAATATTTCTTCTGAATCAGTGGTGCCTTTGTGCATTGGAAAGAAGAATTAATGCTGTAATCTAATACCTGAGGTATTATTATAATGTTAATCAGGGAAGTGCTTAAGCACTTGCTTCACTAAATCCTAAATCAGGGTCCTACTCTTTGGTCCAAATAACAAGAAGCATTTTTGCATCTGCCTAATTTTGAGCACAGAAATTTAACAAGACTAATCACATAATTACAGTTATGCTCCAGCTTAAGTGCTTTGCTTGATCAGAGCATTGGCTAGCAATCCTTTTTAAGCGTACTGTGCTGGAAAGTAATTATTATTTCTAAAGCAACTGTTGTCACATCATCCATCACATTCTCATCTTCCAATTTCTTTCTTTTTTGAAAACACCTGGCTCAAGTGTTGATCACACTGCCATTGGTGGCAGCTTTGTTGCTGATGGCATTATGATCAGAAACTTCCTCCACAGATTTCCACCAGGATGGAGGGCCTGGGAAGAGGTCTGAATGTTTACTAAAACACAATAATGCTCATTTTAATAACTGCAGTGGATGATATAGGCAACATTTCAAAGATGCACATCAAGATTCCGAGCAGCTCCCTGCTGTGCTTAAGGAAACAGAATTTCCAAGCATTAAAGCTTTTTCTGGTAGTTCCAACAGCCAGTTTAGACACAGGCTGCTGTCACCCTACTTGTACTTTTTCTTAAATAACCATGAGATGAGAGACAAGGTAATTTATGAAAAGTGGCTGTCACAGGAGAGGGCAGGACTATCATACATAGTTATTCTTAAAGGCATCAGGTTGTTCCTTTGAAGCTGACCCACGTGGCCTTATGATGAGATGCTATTGGCATCCCCTTGCCTTTCATTCCTAGGCACCAGCTGTCACCTCATGGGACAGCTCACAACTGTGGCCCTCATGGCTCTGTAGCCCGTGGCCTCACACATGTCCAGGAGAATGTATTTTACCAAAATTTCTCCTGCCAACAGGCCAGCTGCCTGAAAGCCCACGGACTCCTCACTAGCTGCCTCTGGCTCCTCTCTCCAGTATCTCATGCACCACTTTCACACTGGTCACTGCTTAGGGTGGTTCCCTTCACATGCACCTCCTGAGCATGGTCGTCCCAGGGCCCTGCTTGTCCCTGTTGTGGCTCATCCCTGTCCTGGCACAGGATTCTCACACCCACCCCCCCAGGAGCACAAACAAGTACCTGCAGTTTTCATACACACTGAGTGATGCATGATCCTATGCAGTAAGTGTGTTTGTGAGCCACGTAAGTCTTCAACTACCTCTGAATAAAGTGCATGTATTTATCTAATTTTAAATGGTGAAAGGCTGCCTGAAATAGAATTTATCTTGCTTCACCATGAAGACAATGAGGCAACAGCTAATGTCTTCAGTGGAGAAATCACAACACTAAAATGTAAACACTTTATTTAACTAACACTTTTCATGTCTGTTGACTTTAATAGCTCTGTTGACCAAAAATAAATCTACAAAAAGGACAGGTTATATCTTTAATATACCTGGTGAAATAAATAACTTGTGGTGCTTGGGTGTACTTTGGCCAAAATTTACAGTTATGAAATTCAAATTAATCCTGCCTCTCAGACCTAGAAGAAGAAAGCAACGTAACATCCTAATTATTTAAAACCAAATACTATTTCAAGTATACAATAAAAATAAATTGGTTGATGCCATAATAGTCTGAATTATCTCGGAGTAAACTTCTGCCCTGGCTTTAAACTTCAGCAGTCTATGTGTATTTGATTTTCCTACTTGACTCATGAGGACGTCATAAAATACAATTGTTTAAAATTCCTGATTAGCAGGAGCAGTAGCATCGGAATTTGATTGTATTTTCCTAGTAAAATATTGCAGAAGGGAATATTAAGTGGGCAGCTTTAATAAACAGTTACCGTTAACTTACAGTGGAGGTTGTTTTTCCTCTCTGCATCAATTTGTAACTAGTTAAAAGGGGACGTTATCTTCTGTTTTCACATTTCTTTATGTCCCTTTCAACACACACAGCCTCTCATGGTACAAATTTAACTGACAAACGAGGATTATGGATGTAAAATTAAAGTATGTATCCAATAAGACACAGTGCAATGGACTCCAGCCTTTTGTGTTTTGTCCAGAGACACACAGACATGGGACATGGACAAGTGAGAAGAACGGACACGGTGAACAGCTTGAAGAAAACTGACTTACCTTCTTGTAGGCACACAGGTTTATCACTGGGTTTCCAGCTCAGGGAGCCATTAAAGTGTCTCACACAAAGTTTTTTGGAAGTACCATTGAGCCTGTATCCTTCTTGGCAATGGAACCGGACTACCACGCTTTCAAAGAAAACACCTGCGCTGGGTGTCTTGTAGCCATGTTCAGGAGCTCCAGGATCAGCACACGCTTGCAGGTCATCAAACCCTGCATCAGACAAAAATACAATCAAACTGTGCTCATTTACTCCTCGTGCTTTTTCTGTCTTCATCCATTATCTTCATGGGGACCTTGCATCTTCCATATTGACCATGAGCAACCTTGCTTGGGTACCAGGTACTCCAGATTTGGGAGAGGACCCACCCCCAGCTACAGCTGAAATGCTCAGGTGACAGAAATACTCCTGTCTTTTCACGCAGCTCCTGGGGAACCAAAAGTTGACCACACTCCTCGGTAGCTGCCCTGGATAAAAACAAAGCACTTGACCCAGCCTACCAGTGGGGATTGTTCAGTAATGTATCTGTAATTACTTCTGGGGACTATGGGATTTTGGAGGTCTCGTGCAGTCACTGGTAAGAATAATAATGTGTCAGAAGCAGAGGGGAAGAGGAAATAAAGGGGCATGAAACGTAACTGCCATCCAAAGACACAGTAATTGAAATAGGAGAACTGCTAAGTACAGGGGGATTTCAAGATGGGAGGGAGATCTGTGACAGGGGAAAGGGACACTGTGATGCTGGATGAATGTGACCCCCCTTATCACACTGGCTTGGGGGCCCTACCACACTTTCCAAACAC
The DNA here is from genome assembly GCA_013397975.1 of Machaerirhynchus nigripectus. Lineage (NCBI taxonomy): Eukaryota > Metazoa > Chordata > Aves > Passeriformes > Dicruridae > Machaerirhynchus > Machaerirhynchus nigripectus. Next base: position 61,103 of record VZRQ01000715.1, read on the forward strand.
AGTTCTAAGAGTGCTGTATTACTGTACTGACACCAGAAGGGAGTTTGTAAAGCCCTTTCACTTCACAAAATTAACTGTAAAATAATAACCTAAGCCCCAACAGTTGCAATCATTAAATGTGACTGCTTATCACTTTATCAAACTCATTTCAATGCCATTTGCATAAGCGGAAGCTTTTTTTACTGCAAAGCAGCAAAGCTTTCGTGCAGCACTGAACAAGCGCTGCATACAGAAAGAGTAAATAGCTTTGGAACAGGAACAGCAGGGGGGCAATTAATGCCGGCAGGAGGGATGCCTGGAAAATGTGAAAATCATTGCATGGTAGTTTTAATGTTTTGATTTTAAAAGAATAGTATCAGAGAGCCTCAGCTACTTCCTGCATGATAAAAATGAGATGCCTCCACGGTGCAGTCAGAGAGAAGGAAGATATTACAGTAAAGGACTTTTCGAAATAAATCTCCGTTTCCCGAGGATAAATCATTTCCTCCGCCAAGGGCTCGTTGTGATGCTGTGGCAGCCAAATGGAGAGCACTGAAGGTGATGAAGGGCTCATGCATTTGAGCACTGAATGTCTCTGCTCAGTCCCTGGCTGACAGCCGCTAGTGAGGAATTCAGCGGGCCCACAGCAAGGCACTGTGTCCTATGTCCCATTACCTGCTCCTGCGAGCAGGGGCGGGACACACTGTGGGGTCATCAGGGTGGACTGCACTTTCCTGATTTCCAGGTCCTGTGCTGAACTCCCCAACCAGGCTACAGTTCCCAGGAGGTGACGTGACAGACAGAACCCAGCCCGAATTCCATACCAACAGCCAGCATCTGCCCCTCTGCAGTGCTCCAGCACCCACGGACCTCCCTCTCCACTTCACCAGCATCCCCCCTCTTGGCTGAAACAGCGAAAGAGCAGCAGAGCAGCTGCTCCTGTGCAGCTTCATTCCTCCATCCCAGTTTATCCTGGGAACTGAAGGGTCAGTGCAGTGACCAAGTCAAACGCATCCCTGAACTTCACGCCTGCTCATCTGCCACACAGCTCAAGTCCCCCAGTGCAAATCACCCCGGACTCTCTGTCATTTGCCCATGGGATGAACAAGGAGAAGCACAGTCATTATGATCATGGGATTACACGCTGTAGGCAATACTTATTAACAGAGAAGGGCCGTCCATTTTTACTGGAGATTAAAAAGAAGCTTCTTATGCTTCAGACAGCAAACTCACGTCCTTTAATAATGTCAGCGAAGATCTTAATTATTTCGCATTAAACCAAGGGATAACATGACATTTAGATCAATTTTGTTACTTCAGTAATCTCGGAATTTGCAGTCAGGCGAGGAATATTGTGACCCACCTTGAGATATGTGTCCTTTCTCACTAGCTGCATTAGGGAAAAGTACACTACTGCCTACTACTTTGCCTCTGCAACAACATAAAAAAAGGAAAGGTGCTGAGGTCACACACAATTTGCCTGGTTAAAAAAAAAAAGAGCCAAGCTCATTTCTCAGTTTTCATTAAGTCAAAAATGCAAAGTGAGAGATTTTGTGCCTGTCAGCAAAAAACCCGACATGGAAGGCAAGAATGTTTTCTTCCTTGGTGCAGGCTAATTCTGTGACCCTACTGCCACTTTTCTGGTGACCTTTCACAAGCAAAGATTTCCATTCCTCCTAGGGATCCTTTTGCAGTCTGTTGGTCTCTCTTTTTCTCGAGTGCAGTTAGTGAGCAGACAAATCTATCCCCAAGGGGAATTCCCAAGTAGAAACTGGAACACGAATGGGAAAATTGAATTATGCACCCTCTAGTTTCTACAGAGCCAATAGCCAGCCTGTTATTCAGCTACTGCATAAGAGATGACACATGGAATTGGCACAGGATCACTGCTTCCTTGCTTGTTCCTGAAGCAAGGAAGAAGGAAAAAGCTTCAGGGAAGAGCCAGTTAGGCAGATTACACATGCAGTATGGTAACATCTCACAGTAATGCCAAGAAGGCAAAGCAAACAGAACCCTAACCCCATCTTTGCTCCACAGATACCAACAGCAGACTTGGCCCAAATCTAAGTCCTACTGGAATCAGTGGAAGGCACTTGTATGTGAAGCTTCTTCACGAAGGTGTAGATGATCCAGGCACGAAGCAGTGAAGCCAGGGCTGTGCTTTGGCTGGGAAGGAGGAAGGACATGTGTGAGGGAGGTGTGGAGAGGCCGCCCCTGTGCTGAGGATCTCCAGTGCACAACAGGCACTGCAGGTGTTCCAAAGGGGCAATTGCCACCACCCAGAGAAGCCAGGAACTGCTCTGATTTTCACCAGGGCTGCTCCTCTCTTGCACAAGAGCTGTGCTGAAGTTTCAACAGCTTATTTAGCTGACAGCTAAGTTCATCAGTTTTTTTCCAATTTAAGGATGAAACTTCTGGTACAATGTTGGAGAACAGTAGTGCTGAGACATTCCTGAGAATTGCCATCTTCCAGTTCTTCTTAATGATAGCAGACTTGGACCCTTTACCTAATAATCTTTTACATATAATCTAATCTAGTTAAGCTCCAACCCATCAAAAATTTATAAATATATGTCTTCAGTGAGATACAGCTTGGTAATTTAATTTTTTTCTCACAATCCTTGGTTTCTTTTCTTTTTCAAAGCTATGCATTTTACAGCAGCTACTCCAAGTTGTGATACAGTAACTTTCTAATGGTAGGAGTGATTCTACATTATAGATGAGATGCTATAGACATCTTATGCTTCAATCCCTTTAGAACCTGATGAAAACAGCCAAAAAACTTCTCAGCCAGAGCCACAATATAATCCTTTGGAAGGGAAAGCCAATATTTTGTCTATAATAAAAAGGCGCTATCCTTCAGGAAAAGTATATCAAATAAGATTAAAAGTAACTGAGAACAACAATGAATTCTATTTCTTTACAAACCCTTCAATGGGTCTTTGGGGAAAAGAAGATTACTGGACTTTTTCTCATGGTTAAAAGGAGGGAAGGGAAAAGCATCATCACCACCTACTAGTAAAAACTATACAACACACTTGTTAAATAAAGTAGTAAACTTTCATGTCACCTATATAGTAAAAATTTAGTAAGGCCAGCAGCCATCAATACTACGTGATTAGCAGCCACTTTATGGGATGATATTGCATGGCTTTAAGTCCCTAAAGACTACACAATTACTGCTGTTTCACTAATCAAAATAGGTTAACATTTGATCCAAGTTGCAGACTTTCTGTATCACAGCACCTTTAAGGGATGTTGTGTAAAGTATCATGCACAATAATGCCTTCTTGGCAAGGTTAACGAGCACAGAATGTCATCATCACCAGCAAAGCATGCAGTTGACACAGAATATATTTTGGGTTTGGTATTTACCAATTTCCCGTATTTCTACTGTTGAACCAACCAGAAAATAGCAATGCTCTTAATCTGGATAACCCTCAAGCAGATTATATGGGTGCAAGTTTTACCTAAATTACTCGGTATTGTCAGACAGGTAACATAATGTAAAATTATTGAGAAGACTGAAAAATAAGCAATGCCCTCCTTGGGGTGTAAAATGAACCCTTGCAGATAACTTCATCAGATTTTTCCTAGAATTCTGAATTGCACATTCTCAAACATAAAATGATTCATCTCCTCCCCAATGAAAAGCTTGAAATGCTGAAAGCCACGGGAAAAATTATGTATGTGTGATTACAAGATATCATGATAGCCACAACTAAGCTTCAGACATGCCTAAAAACGGCAGGAGGAAGAAACCCTCAGTTCATCCCATCTCTGTTTCTTTTTCTCAGTTTCACGTTTTGTTTTCCTCGTTTCCCTCTTCCCTCACCTCTGTATCTTACAGCTCCTTGTAAATTCATGGTGCTGGCAAGGTGATTTCTAACCTAGACTTGATGGACTTCTTTGCCTCTAAAGCTGCTATAAAACATTTCACTGACACACTGATGATGCATGTGAGCTCAGAGCTGGCTGCACTCATTCTTGAACAGAGGCATCACTCTCATTTCAGCTTGTTACATACACCCAGTGAAGGAGAAGTGACATATAATGTGCAATAATATTCAAGATATAGAGTATTTTCAGTGTTTGTCTTCAGTAGGATGGAGAATGGGCTTCTTGTACATCAGCACCTGCATTTGGGTTCACTAAATCTGTCTCAGTCAGAAGCAGAGGGAGGAAGCGGCTTCACTGACTGTGGCAGGACCAGACTGCCTGCGTGCACACTTTATAAGGAGGCCGTAAACACTGCAGGAGCAGGTTATCTTAGGCCAGCTCTCAGTAAAAAGCCATTCTGGGACTAAAACAGAAGGGCCACGAGTGCAAACATGCCAAGGGCTTGCTTGTCTTGTACAAAGGAAAAGTCCTTTTGATCCCTTTAGGAGTTTCTGCCCCGTTTCTGTGAAAGCCAGGCAGGCACAGCGCTGTGTGCCTCTGGCTGTTTATGCTTCCTTGCTGTTGATGATGTTAATTGAACTATCCATGTACCCCAGGAACAAGAAAAGGAAGGATGTGCTTCGATTAGCATCTAGACTTGGAAGTGAAATTTAATTATAAAGCTATGATTTCATTGGTGAAATGCCTGCTAAAATCTAAACTCTCCTTAATCCCTGAAGGGACACTAATGCTTAAGCTTCCCTGAGACTTCAGCAGCTTTGTAAAACCCTGCCCTGTTTAAGATGTGAATCACAACCTCCCTTGTTATCCTTGCAGAACATGCTCCCAACTCCCAGCACGACTGGGTATTCCTCCTCACTTGGATAAGCCTTACCCAGGGAGCCCAACAAGCCCTTGGAAGAAACAGAGAAGTTCAAATTACTTTGTAGGAGAAACAGAACAGCAAATAAGACCTCCAAGAGCAGGTATCTTGCTTAAGTCACAAGCTGATCTATCAAATTAAGAACACCACTAAGCTTCTTTATCCTTCAAATAACACTTGCAGAGCAGAAAAAAGAAAATCAGTGTGTAATGCGGCTCATGAGCACCAAACCAACCCATCTGCAGTAAAAAATGAACATGCAAGCCCTGCATGAAGGGCAACAGACTCCAAGAGAGGCAACTGGTCGTTCAAAAGGCTGAAAGGTTGACTCATTTGCAATTCCTCATTTTTCTGATCTTTCATCTTCTCCCACAACCCTGGCCTCCCACCTGTGTTCTCTATCCTCCTTCACCACAACCCACCCTAAGCCAACCCACCACCTGCCCTTGCACTCTCCTCCAAGACTGCCATGCTCCCGAATCTTGCCCGCCACCATGCTCACCACCTCCCCTTCTCCTCTTCCCAATGGGGCAGTCACTCAGAGATGCTCCAAAGGGTGACAGTCAGCTCAACCTTAAAATCCCTACTCAGGTATGACAAGTGCCTGGGCTTTTTTGTGCTAAAACAAACTGACATCTCCCCTAGAAAGCCCAAGAATTGCTGTTCCCTCCAGAGCAGGCACAGGGGAAGGAATATGAGGAGCTGTAAGCGAGACAAAGTGTCCTCAGAGGACAAAATGGGTCTTCTAGGAACCACCCAGGGACTGCCCCTGCCTGGGAACACCAGCAGGGAGAAAGGGGCACAAGCTGCCGTGTCAGCGGGGCAGGTTCCTGGGCCCTGCGTGGATGACTGCAGATGTAATAACAGCATCTTTATTTCAGGGGTCATGCCTCCATTTAGTTACTCCAATTACCATTCAACACTGGTGGCTGACAGCACACCCCAGCTGGTGCCTGACCAGTGGCATACAGCAGGGAACAAGCTGAATTTCCTACCCACGGAAACAATCACCAGTTTTAATTTTGAATGTGAACCTCGATGCGGGATTCTTTTATTGCCTTGACATTAGGCTAATGCACGAGGAGAAACCACTTAAAATTGCTGGAAAAGGAAGGCAGTTCAGAATACAATCAGCAAAGCACTTTGGTAAACCCACAGCAAACTAAAAAGACGCATTTGTTTCTTCTGGAAAAGGAGTTTCTTCGAATTAACATCTTAAACAGCACAGGCCTATCCCCTTAATCATAACTTCTCACAATTAATATAGCTATGTCATCTTTGTAAATAAGCCATTTCATTTATAATGCAAGAAGCACTTGTTACTCCCAGGCTTTTGTAATCCAACAAGTCTGACTGCATAATTTATGAACCCTTATGAAATGTCATATGCTGCTCTGTGATCCTCTGAACTTGCCACCACTTAAATGAAAAACAAAAGGCAGAAAGCAAATTTGCTGACAGAGCTCACTTCTTCTGTGTTGTTGTTACAGAAAGTTACCATGGGTATCTTGGGATATGATTCAGGCTGAATAAAAGCCAATTTAGCACACAATAAATCCCACAGCCTCCTTCCAGCTCGTAAACTTTTAAACTGGATAATTATTTTTCTAACAAAGGCATTGAAAATGCTAAAACTGGTACTATGAGGCCCAGACTGGGGTGAGTTCAAGTCAAGTATTAGGCAGAAATAATTAAAAACCTGAAGACAAAGTTTGGTCAGCTTTCTGCAAATATAAGGTGAATATTTTCTGAATCTCCATTTATTCAGCTGGTTCAGTTTAATGACTAGTTCTATTCAAACTTCAAACTCCACCAGAAATTTTTAAAAGTATAAAACCAGAGAGGTTTTTTTCCTGTTCTGTGAAAAAGAAGTATGTGAGAATAAATGACTTCTTCAATTTCCAATAATATTTCATGCTTCTAAGTTAATTTAAAATACAAAATATGCTTAAATAAGCTTATCTATGTGCATATTTATTATCCTTAAGGTAATTTAAACCACTTTCAAATGGTTCTTCTTGGAAATGGTAGTTCCACATTTCTTATGGGAACCTTGAACATCTATGAATTCTAATTTCTATCTATTTTGTTTACTCTACTTTCTATTTAATTTACTTATTCTAATTTCTATCGATAAATTCTAAACATGGTTTGACAAGGATGACTAATTTTTTAAACAATCCAATTTTAAAAAATTATCAAACACCACCTTTTACCATAATGAAAACAAGAATGCAGTAAATGCACACTAAGCTCCCTCTATGCTTCAGTAAATGGGCAAATACCTAACACATCCTCCTATTCATTCTGCTGATAAGGCACTGTAATAAAGATGATATTTGCCAATGTGTGCTTGTGGACTGGTGACCCATAAGCATCATCATAAGGAATTAAATACATACAAATCCAGAACATAAAATATTAATACATCACTTATGCCAAGATTTTCTTTTTACTGATTTAAATGAATAAGTGAGCTCATTTCCTGGATTTAAACCAACCAACCCACTTCTGCTTTTATCCTCTGATGCAACATTTTATATATTAGGTGTCTAAGGATTTCATTAGAGTTGCAATACTGTCAATGTGGGAATCCAGCCTTAGGTCACTAAACTGGATTAATAACAACATAGAAAGCCACTAATAAAAATGTGACAAATAAAATAAAGCAATATTCCCATAATTTCAAGAATGTTATGGGCCTGCCGTGTTTTTCAAAAAGCAGTATCTAAGTATTGTTGTTTATCTGTCCCATATTTTTAGCACTCTGGAAAAAATTAATTACCATGAGTTAGTTTAAACAATCTTAGTCTAGACAGGCAACCCTTAGGAAATATAGCAAAAAAACCCCATAAAAAATGAATCATGAGCTAGTTACTATAGTAATACTTCTTCTACGCCAATAGCATATAATTATTATTCACCACAGCAAATCCAAAGTGATGAAATGTCACACTGTTCAGCAGAGATCCTTGTTTCTATAAGATGCAGGAATCAAATACTCAGGGGTAAGAGTTGGGGGGGTTGATATTTATGCTCTCATCAGCTATGGACTTCCCTAGATAACACTACATTTTTATTGTATGCCACAGTATGGTAATCCAACAATTTTTTGCTTTTCAGCTGTGCTGTATAAATCGATTTTATACTTTCCCAAGACCAGGCAGAACTGGATATGGGGACTATCAGGATTAATGTGTGAATATCGTAATATTAAACTTTTAAATGAAGTACCCACTAGAGAAGACTGAGAGACAAGGGATTTAAAAAGCTGGTACGTACTAAAACAGGAGAGCAGACAGACTCTGTTTCCAGATTTTGCACTGATTCCTTATCACAAATCCTCTGATGCTTCTGGATACTCTTGACAGCTCTTATGCCCTACAGTGATTTTTCCCTATATGCACCTACCCATGAAACCACAGCCTTTCCTCTTAAATGGGGAACTCAACACAGCCATCCATTTTTTACTCACCTTTTCCTCTCTGTATGTTTTACTTGCAGGTTCTTATTTACTCAGCCTGGCACAGCTGGGACATTATTTACCTACAGGTCTAGAAGAGGTAAAGGAAGACGAGGTTGCTTTGTGGGTTCACCGGGTATTTCCCACATGAGGACTGGCATTGCACCTTCCACATTTGCTTCAGATCACCCTGCAAAGCATTTCTACTCGAGTAGAAAAGCTTTTAGAAAGCAAGCAGATAATAGCCACTGGGAAAAAAATAATACCCTTATTGATTTTGGTCCTAATCTGGACCCAAGGAGAACTGATTTCCTTCCATATGGAAAAGTGCCTGTATGTTTCTGGGCTCTGCTTGTACTGTCAGCATCAAGGGCACATTTTAGTTTGTCTCCCTTCATGAGAATGTATTTTCTGGAGAAAAATGAAACATAATCATCTTGCTATTTTCCAAGTATGTGATAAACCCCAAAATTGTACAGAAAGGCAGCAGGAGTCCAGTTGGCCACTAATAATGAAGTAATGTCATCATATCCAAACACTTTTATCTTAAATTACTCATTTAAAGTGCTCTGTCCTGTGAGTTATTCTGCCCATACTGAGAAGACTGGAAAAATCAGTGGGAGGCTAAGATGATGCAGAGGCTTTTTTTTTCCTTTCTTTTTGATTCATAATGGTGTTCAACTTCATCCTCATGTGCCCATTTTCCTCGTAAAGTCCTTCCAAGGAATTCCCAGTGGATAGAAAGCGATGGGAGGCTGCTCACAGCATCGGAGCAAGCAACTCAGAGCAAAGTCACAGAAGAGCCAGTGAGCAAGATGGAAACATTTATAATTAGAACACTGTGTAACTACACAGCCGTCATGCTTAACCCCCTAAAAAAAAAATCCAGGAAAATGTCAATGACAAATTCCACTGGCACACTCAATTTTTGTGGCATCACCCAAAAACCACTGGTGCACAAAGTCCCCTCTGGTCCAGTATTTTCCATTTCAATGCAATGTGATTTCTAGTTTTCTAGCCAGTTTTCTATCAATCCTCCGATTCTTCTATGAATCCAAATCTTCAGAAAAACATTCCCTGGTGACATTTTACAAGGTGGACAATATCTGCTATATTTTCTATCCTTGGGAAACCAGCTGTCTTCTCAGGAGACTAACAGATTAGTCTGGCACAACCTTTCTTTTAATACAACTGTGTTTTATTTTATATCATACCTCCAAGATTTTTAACCTCACTACCTTAAAACAACTTTAAAATCTCAAATTATTGAAGTGAGCGAACCAGAATAACCTGATTTCTTTTTTTATGACGACTCCTCTAAAAACTACAGACTCCGTAATGTACTCGGCGTTGACAACACTGAAGTCGAGACTGTCAGATCAAGTCTAATACAATTTATATAACATACACACATCACTATTAGTCAGCTTAAAGATTGAGAGTTAGGGTATTCTTGTGCACAGATAATAGGTATTGCTGAGCTACCTGATGCTCAAAATATTTTCATAAAAGCCAATCTGAAAATCACATATGCTAGTTCAATTTAAAGATTATGGGGTTTTGTTCTTCAGAAAGCATTCACATCCCTACCTTTCACGAAAATAGGTTCTCATCATTTTGAAGAAATAGAGGAAGAATAAGCTGTTATTAAATTTTTATGGTACTCCAAGTTGATTAACTGAGAACTAGGAAAGGTCTACAGCTCGTAAAGTGATAGTTCGTTGTTCCTATTCAAGGGACTGGAGTTTTAACCATATACACAAGCAATTTATTTAAAACTTATTTCTCTTAATAGATATTCATTTGAGGATTTCTGCAGCCTCTCTTTCCCCACAGTGTTAGATGGTTCTTTTCAGAGCAACAGCTGCAGCAAACCTAGTTAAAATAAAGAGCAGGCAGCACACAGATCCATACATATGCTTTGCGAGAAACAGGCAGCATATCCAGATTTATATGTGTGCCAGTCCCCTAGGATATCGTAATTGTGTTTGTTCTTTTAATAACTTTAGGCTCCAGTGATCAGAATAAAAATTCTATGCGGAAGCTAATGCTTCATCCTTAGTTCACCTCACTACCCTGATTTATATAGTAAGCAGACTTAAATAAATGCAGGAGTCTGGCTCCTTCCTTACACCAGACTCCAGCCACGCACGTAATAGGTTGCCTGATTTAATTCAGGGTCTCTCTCTTCGAATCCTACTTTGTTTTTACAAAATATTTGGCTCAGCCATTTCTTTCCGTGCACAGCTTTCCGAGCCCGCCTTCCAGTGTTTGGTGAATTGCAGTCTCCCCAGCAGGAGCAGCACATCAAGCTTCCTGACTTGCAGGAGCAGTTGGGTTATTTAGACAATCTCGTTCTTCCTAATTATTATATCTACACTTTACATTTACAACCTCTTTCTACAAATTTATGCTGAATAACTGTGTTGGTTGAGCAGCTTATTAAGCAGGCATGGCCTTCCAGCAGCGATTGTGACTACAGCATGCCAGTCCTTAATCTAACGGTTACGTATCATTTTTTAATTCCTATAACCAGGCTGCAGACTACCTTGTAATGAAGACAGATTTATAGATTACCAGTTTCCATGAGGGGCACTGGGACAAACAGAGGTTGTAAGTAGCACGGGCTAATGGGACAGAGCAGAAAGCCAAACCCCAGTCAGTCAGCGCCCAGTCCAACGTGTCATATGACATAGTGGCTAAAAGTGAGCTGAACATGCCTAAATATACTCCCACTTTCAGTTTCTGACCACCTTCGAGATATTTTTTTCATGATCTGACACCATCTTGAACCTTGTTTGAGACGAGAGATAACTGCTTTAGGAAGGTCAGAAATTACAGAGTCATAAAATGGTTTGGGCTGGAAGGAATTTTAAAGACAATCTAGTTCCAGCCCCCATACCATGGGCAGGGACAACCTTCCACTAGCCCAGGTTGCTCCTGGCCTTGAACAGTTCCAGGGATGTGGCATCCACAGCTTCTCTGGGCAACCTGTGCCAGTGCCTCACCACCCAATTCTTGAAAAATTCTTGGAGGCCTCGCTGCTTTAGGCAAGACTATTTGTCTTTGCTACACATAAAATACATGGGTATTTTTTGCCTCCAATAACTCAAAACTAGTTTCACAATAAAACTCTGAGCTTGGTTGTTGATAATGCTGGTGGATGAAAAATATTGATGTGGTCCCTGAACCAGTTCCCTGACCACCACATTATATTGACCCTTTTCTCTTCATCATTACCCATCTTACTGTCCTCCTGAGAGCAATAATGCCCCTTTGTTTCCATATCTCCTCTATCCTCACCCAGCTTTTTTCTGTGGCTCTGCTTTCCTTTCTTTTCCATGTGAAGTTCAAGCCCGTTAGCCTGTTCTTCCTCAACATATGTCCCTACTCTCCATTTTTTCTGTGTCCTAATTTTGTTCCACATTCTCCCCAGGATATCATTTTGGCTGCTTTGTTTTTTCTCAAGCTTGAATTTATCTTTTTACGACACGTCCCTATTTCCCCATTTTCCCCCTTCAAGCCTAGCTGTCTTTTAAACCCCACATCAAAACCCTATTTAATTCATTTATTCTTGCCAGACCAAGCTGCTTTCCACTTTGAGGATTGTTCTCCATGAGGTCTTTGAGTTTAGGCAATAAAATCCACAGACAAGAAAGCATCTTGCCACACTTGGTGGTCTTTGACATAGTCTGCCCTAACCTTGGAGTGAAAATGTTAATCTTTTAACTATTTGTTCCTGGAAAAAAGCTACCTTTCTCCACATGTGATTAATTCTCTGTGAATATGTTGCTGTACCTATAAACAGAGAGTGTGCCATTGATCTGACCGGGCTTACTGTTAAGAAAGACTTCTTCCTGGGATGAAAAGAAGTCCCTCTGCTCCTGATTTCTGACTCAAGCCACTTGGTAGCCCACATGCTGCTCACCAAAGACATATCAATCACCACACATCAGGCAGGAGTGACCTCCCCAGGTAGTTACAAGTTCCCTCACTGAGACAGCACACATGGCTTGCCCTAAAGATCTTTCCCACTCACAAAGCAGGCCTGTCCTCCAAGCATTTAGACCTACTGCTCTCAAAAAACGCAGCATCTTGTGCCTGATCAGCAACCTGCTGAAACTAGGCATGGATATGGGACTGATAAACTCTGTATTGTCTTTCTTTTCCACTGTCTCAGTGGGAAAACTGTATAGATACAATTCCTTGTGCATCTTAAAACACAGCACATTTCCTACGTCATAGATACAAATAGGTACACAGTACACCACATATACATGTCTAATTGGAAACTGAGTGAAGACTCGGGTAAAATAACTGTATCCCATGGAAAAATTGAAGAAACTGCTACCTCTCAAAGTCTCTATATGCAATTCCGGCTAAAACATCTCAGCTTTCCCTCAGGAGGCAAGGGACGCTCTCTCAGCTTTATCAGCTGTTTTCATCCATACATGGTATGGAGAAACTACCAGAGCAGATACTCCAAACTGGGATGAGCTCAGCATTTTTTTTTACAATTCATTTAATCAGCAATCAGGTAAACTTAATCTGATGCCAAAAACCCACACAGTTACACTTACTTTTGAAATCCAGCATACCCAAATGAGGGAGGAAATTGCTTTAGAGTGATTTATAACAGCAATGAAGAATTATATTCTTTTTGGTAATGACATTGTGTGATACATTTTCTCTTTGGGGAGAAAGCTTCTGAAGTGTTTTAATCTGTCTCATCTACCACTACAGACTCCAGCAAAACTGTGAAATCCTCATGAGAATCACGACTGTATAAAAATCCAGTAATAACCCACAAGCTTCTCAGCATTTTGGTTGTGGTTTTTTTGTTGTAGATGCTAAGCTCCATCAAACTTCCATGGAAAATTCGCCAGTTTTTAAGCCATTTAAAGGGCTTTTGCTGTAAATTATGGCTGCTATGTTTGTGGGCAGCTTTCAGAGTGGACGGGGAGAGGCAGAATGAGACGATGGGGGAGAGCAGCTTGTTTGTGACCTACAGAAAATGAAGGCACTGGACAGCACAAGCTCCCAGTGTACAAACGGGAATGGCACGACTTAAATCCAGTCCTTGCTTTGGGAAATGGGGGAGTCAGTGCCACTTCTAGGGCTCGCAGAGGCTGCCTGGAGCTGGTGTCTGTCCCATCCCCCTTGCACAGGTAGCGTGTGACAGCTGAGCTGCAGCAACAGCCTGAGCACACTCTTCGCCCATGACATGAAATGCATTAGCTTCAACTTCCTGCAGCCACACTATTTGCCAGATGGATTCCTAATAAACAGCAGAACCCAACTGCTGAATTATTTTACATATGCTTGGAAAGCCTGGGAGGAAAATAAACACAAAACAAATAACTAATGGGAATTGAGTGATGCGTTTTTGAGCACAACAGACCCCATCATTATTTCAAGAAACTTCTGTGTGTTACAATTCTATTTAAAAAAAGTCAAAAAACCAAAGTAGTTTCCCACTCTTAAGTGAGATAACAGGTCTAATTTTCACTCAGTAGAAATCCTGAATCCTTTTCCTATCTGAGCACCCTGTTCATTAGCAATGGTGTACAAATGTGTTCAAGTAAAGCTCATATTCTGCTGCAAATTCTTCAGCTCTACCTGCAAGAAATTCCCTTTTCCCTCCTCACTATGAATTTACACTGCTGCTTCTGTACAACAGCTATTATTATTGTTATTATTATAACTACTACTACTTTTTCCTTTGGTTTGGGCTTTGAATCTTAGAGGGTGCTCTGCTTTTTTCAGCTTTAAAAAAAAAAAAAAAACCCAAAATCCAAATGAAATTAATGCAGCCACGAGAGGGAGCCTCTGATGTCTTTGTAGAGAAGAAAAAGCTATTGACAGTGACAGAGAAATTAATGAAAATAATTATAGTTGAGAAATTGAATTCCAAGAAGCGGTGACTTTGCCTCAAGACCAAATTCTAGTTCAGTGTAAGGTTTTGTGAAAAGATGTAATTTATGGTGTAACTGCCTCCTTTCAATATGGAAAGAATTCAGACGAAGGACAAAAATCTGACTGGGATGAGAACAACTTTGATTAACAATTGCTTAATCTAAAATGCAGCAACTCTTCAGCCCCGGTGAGTAGCAGAAGCAATTCAGGCTACTCAAGAGAGCCAGCCCTTTGCAAGCAGATATTAATATATAAATACAGGAGGGTAGTAGAATAGTACCAGATTTTCATTATCTAGACATAAACTTAAGGATTTTGCAAAAGAAAACATGCAGCTTCTTTCCTCCGTGTGAAGTCTGTGAGAACACAGGTTTTATACATGTCACGGCTGCCTGGGCAAGAAGGGGGATGAAACCAGAGTTCTCCAGAAAAGACAGCAGAGCTTTCTCAGACCTCTCAACATCTTGCATAACCCTACCATGTTCCCTAGACAGCTGACCTTCAAAATGTCATAAAAATAGGCAGTATTGAAAGTACACTTCTACAGAGTAGCATCTGTGCTTTATATCCTATTCCTGCCATGGCTCTTCAGAAGAAATCTGCCTTAAAGCATATTTTGCTTAGAGGATAAAAAGAAGGATATAGTATGTTTGCAAGTAGTATCTCCAACAGTACATTTAGTGAAATATTCATCGCTTGTTCTAGTCCCTGAACTACTTCTGAATTGCTTATGTCATTTTTAAGAAGATACTCACCATATAAAGACTTTTTATGTTGGTGTTTCTTAACTATCATCGTTCTAACCAAGAAATTTTGCCAGAGGGGCTTTACTTCACAATTACAAAACCTTACGTTTCAGTTTACTTGGTCTGGAACTGTGACACTTGCCTCTCTCTTCCTACTAATGGAGGAAAATACTGCCAGGGAAATACCAGACTGACTTCTAGATGATGTATGGTACTTATCACACTGCCTCAAGATGCTTCTTGTGCATGCCAGGGGACTCAGGGCTGGGTTTTTCTTTCCCATAACTGACACAAATATGCTACTGGAACCCACACCAGTAACACTGGTCAGTTGAAGCTATCTCTCTTTCTCATATCCGAAATAACTCTGCACAGGCAACCCAAGTAGTAACACACTGAGCACAACTAGTTATTTAAAAATTGTCCTAACACTTACTGAAATCTGTAGCTATTAAGCCAGAGACAAAACAAGAATGGAAAATTTCAGTTAAATGCTTCAGTACAAAGTTACAGGGCACAGAAAACAAGGATTCCAACTGAAGCAGCTTTAGCTACAAGCCTCGCTGCCAACTCCACCTTCCCCAACACAGCACAACCCCTCTCGACTACACATCTGCTCATCACACCTAATATAATCCCACTTATATAAGCAGCTCCAGCACAAGGCACTTGATATAAATGTTGATGTCATGGTGATTTTTAAAAACAACATTTCTATTAACATTCTGTCTTCAGCCTTCCCAGCTGGCTGACTGCAGACCATTTCCCAAGATGTTCCAGTTCTTCCCTGCAGAGCTTTCTCATGTATCTTAATAATAATTCATAACATTTCTATTGCACCTTTTACTTTGACTCCCACTGACATATTCAGCTGTGACTTTCAGAGCAGCAGTAATACTGTTGTAGCCACGACTGCCTCCAGGATACACCAAGGCAACATTTGTCAGAAAAATAAATATATTTTACTAGACCAATTAAGATAATTATTAAAAAAACAGACCATCTCGCAGTCACACAAAGCCTTCCTCACAAAGTCTGCTGTATTGTCTCTCCTGCAGTTATGAACTAGAAAATGCCTGCTTAGTGGTGTGCTGGCCAGAAGACTGAATTGATTGGGAATATCACCTAACCTCGTTACAGGAGTTGTAAGTTTGCAAAGATTTTATATTTGGAATAGGGGCAAAATCTAATCAAACCAGAAACATATTTTCAAAAGCACTTTTCCTCTCCCTCTCATCATCAGGCTCTTCATTGACCTCTTTCACCTTTGCATATACATCATATACATCATATATCAGTGAGTAACTATTTACATTTTATGCTGAAAATTAAGAGAGCAAGAAATGCATGCCAGAACAAAGAAGAGAATGTAGATCAATCTAATGCTAAAGCAATAAAGGAGAAAATGAGGTAAAATCACTTTGCAGATCTGTTCCTAGCATTTTCCCTCCCCAGTTTCAGGAAGAACAAGTACAACAAGCAAATCACATGCCATCATAAATGAGCCTACCTCTAACACCATACACACAAGGCCAAAATACAGTGAGCAAGCATCGCTGAATATAGTCTAAAAACCGTAAAAATTATTTTCCTTTTGGCATGGACGTAAATTGCTATGAAGTAAAATAACAGAACACTTAGTAGAAGGTGATTGCAAATTTCCCCCATTGCCCCAGCAGCACTCTCCGATCCCAAGGAGTTAAATTCTGCAACCAAGCACAGTTCAACTTCCACAATCTCATCCAAAACTGGCACCTCTGATGAGACTGTAAAAGGTCATGAGGAGAGCATGTGGGATACCGACATCTGAGCAACCGGAAAATCCATTTTACATGTGTGAGTTCATTTAATTATCTACTTAGATGGCAGGAATCTCTTGTCACTGTTGAACTAAGGTCACTGAATCATGAGCTTAAAATGTAGTATTCTTCATCCCTCTGTCCAGATTCAAGGTTTCAAGGCCATCATGGCTTTTATGTAACCAACTACGAGATGCTGCCAGCAGAGCAGTCATTTCATTGCTACACAGCGAGAATGTATCCACACGTTCAGAATCAGAAGAAATGTCTCAAAACACACGTATGCCTGTGAAATCAGTCGCCTTGCAACTTCTGAAAATCTTCACTTCTCTGCGGTACGTGCTTGCCGTATTTGAGAGATGTTTGATACAATCTGTGCAATGGAGAATTACATCTAGGATTGCTAGACAACACCTAACTGTAATAGCCAGCATATTCCGATGAAAGCCAGCTCATTTGACCTTCTGCATCTTGTTTTAACCCAGCCGAGAACACTCCTGCTATGCCATCTGTTCCCATCACGGAAGCAGCGACACAAGGGCACTGAAGAAGATGAGCTGTGCCTTAGCACTTCGGTCCTACTTGAGCCAAGGCAGCATACGGTCATGTTGCGTGTTCATCAAGACACCAGTGCAACAAACTTCCTAATTTCAGCTGACGATGGTAGCCAGGCTATGCTAAAAACAATTATGCCACTCATAACAGCAATAACAGGGATGGTGGCAGTAACAGCAAACCACAACAGCACTGCCGTGCCTAATGTCTTTAGAGTTTTCATTTTCTCTCACGCCCTTCACTCACATTGCACTGTAGATCTTTAACTATGTATTGAAAGGGTTGCTAAACTGTTTCACCCCGATCAAGTGCTCCATTCATTCTGGACTAAAGCTAGAAGAGATATATGAAAGGGGAGGAAGGATAGTTACATGTGGCCATAATTAAGTATTTCTTAGGCCATATTTTCAGGCTGGAGTCATTCAGGCTCTTGAACATGAGCAAAAATGCCTACGTGTGTGCATACACATCTTGTTGCATACACTTAACATTTCAAATAGCAGGTCTGAGATCTTCATCTGCTTCTTTATGTTATGAGTACACCACAGCCTTGCAGCCAACTTGCCACAAGTCCCCGTACTTTGGACATGACCTGCACATCACATTCAGCCATTCCATAGATATACAATGTCTGTATAGCAGAGTGTGTCTCACACGCTTCCCATTTCCCTGACAGGACCGATGGACAAGTCTGACAGGGAGGCTTCCTCTGATGTGAGTTGAGGGGTGGTATATCACAGAACAGCAGAACTGCTGAGGTTGGAAGGGACCTTCTGATGATCAAGTCCAAAGCCTCAGCTCAACCAGGGACAGCAAGAGCAGGCTGCCCTGGACTGTGTCCAGTAAGGCTTTGAGTATCTCCTCAGATGGAGACTCAACCACCTCTCTGGGAAGCCAGTGCTTGATCACCCTCACAATGAAAAACTTTGTTTTCAGAGGGAAAAAAAAAAATTTGGTGTTCAGAGGAAACCTCCTGTGTTTCAGTTTGTGCCTGTTACCTGCTGTGGTGCCACTGGGCACCACTGAAAGCCTGGCTCTGTCTTCTTTGTCCTCCCTAATTCAGGTTACTTTACACATCACTAAGAGCTTCCCTGAGCTTTCTCTCCTCCAGGCTGAACAGTCCCAGCTCTCTTGACCTCTCCTCACCGGAAACAAGCCCCAGTGCCTCTCTCTTCCCTGTGCAGCCCAGGATGCTGTTGGCTGCCTTTGCTGCAAGGGCACACTGCTGGCTCCTGGTCACCTTCTTGTCAACCAGGACCCCCAAGCTCCCTCTCTCCCGAGCTGCTTTTTATCTGCTTAGCCCCAGACTGACTAATAAGATTTGTAAGTGTCTGAAAATGAACTCCCCTTTAAAATGTGTGCCTGCATAACACCAGACTTGGATGTTGATGCACAAATGGCAAGGAAAAAAGAGATCCTTTAGACTAAACCAGGCAGTGGAATTTGCTACAGCCAACTGTGAAGTGTTGATGAGTAAAACATGAGGCTTAAAGTGGAGTGCTCAGCTTGCAGCTACCCTGACTTAAAACATTCCTCTCAGACATTCACAGAGCACCAGAACAGACAGCTATAGTCTTCTGCTTTGAAAATACCTCCCTGGTGTAGTTTGATAAGATTCAACTCTCTCCTGTACAACAAAAGAAGATAAATACCCGTGAACACCAGTTTAATGCCTCCTATGGAACACAACTCATCTGCAACTTTATACATCTGTCATTTCAAACACAGAGATGAAACTTTCCCTGGGCTATCTCGATTCTCAGGTCTTTCCAAGGAAAAAGAGAATCCTTGAAAAGGAAATTATTCTTCAGGATTTGCTACATCGTGAAGATTGCTTCTAATCAAAGGCGAGTGGTCAGTAGCCTGTTGCAGTCTGAAGTGTCTTCTGGATTCTTAATTCAATATCCACATGGCTTCTGTAACTATAAAGACTCCTTCTGCTGTTAAAGGCTTCTTCCATGACCTGAAATGATGGCCAAAGCACACTACATGTTTCTCTGGATCAACTCTGGATCTTCTGGATCAACCACCCTACCACAGTGTACATGGAGGCAGACAGGGAAGCTACTGAGTTCATAACTAAGGGAAAGAAAAACACATTCCCAATTACCCAGTATGTCAGGAGCCAAAACCAAACTGATCTGCCAAACCAAGCAGTGAGAAGGTTGCACCCTCTCCTGCAACTGCCCCTTCATGGCCACAGCAGTGTTCTTAGGCCCAAGATTCCAAAAGCAAGACCTGTGATCCAAGAGATGCAGGTGGCAAAGGGTGTCAGAATTCCACCTCTTCTGCTGAGATCTCACGTATGGAATACGATTGTGATCTCAAAGCTTACCACTACCAGAATGAAACAAAAGGATCATGTCACGATAGCTCACGATCCTACAGGAATTTTCTCAATGAGAATAAATGGAAAAAGCACCAATAAAAATTCAGCTATGTTGCACTCTTGCTTACTGCACTGCAGAGGAAAGGGGGGATATATATGGTCAGTGGTTCCTTTTCTGACCTTTTTTTTTCCCCAGACAGCTCTAGTCTTAGACACCTTTACAGATTAGACAGATGCACAAGGGCAAACAGGTTAAAAATGTGGAAGTCTAAGTGCATGGTTCACTGTATTTCTGCAGTTCTCTCTCAATGCAAAATTCTACTGAATATCAGTCAGATTAATTCTTTTGTTGAAAAATGAATGTAGGATCGATTACCTACGGCCTCTGCATCTCAAAGGACTGTACCTAGTACAAGGACAGACTGTAAGCTACAGGTGATCACATCCTCCTTCCAGGAGATTGAGAAGACAGTGATTTAGAAACTGTTAGTCTCCAAGAGGCATTCAAAAAAAGAATATCTTGAGTCTTCTGTTTTGAGGTTGATTCTTAAGAAATATGCGATTTATTTAACAAACTTCACAATTTAAATCTTTATAACTCCAGACCCCTTATACAAGGCAGAACTTTCCAGAGTCTGAAACGGAACAATCAGAAACCACATGTGCATGACTGCTTATAAAACCAAAATGTTGTATAAAACACATACAGGGCATTAAGGAAACTGAGGTGGGAGACCAGCTCCACTAATTTCTTCAGCCTACACAGACATATGCCTGAAGGACAAAACTATCATCTTCTAGATATTATATTTATTCTGTACCATTTTAACTTCTAAGCAGTCAGATCTTTTTGCCCAAGGAGTCTTCCCGCTTGGCACTGCTAACACATCCCTGAAAAAAAATATATATTCCTTTCAAAATTGAATAGAAACACAACTTGCTAACAATTACTTCAGCTACTTATTCCTCCAGATTTCAAATACAAAGTCACAGCTTTGCACCCCGGAAACAAACTGACCCTGCAGTCAGGATATGGGTGGGATTCTCGCCACTGAGTCCCAGTGAACCAAGGTGCACAGGGACATCTCTGCTGCTCCTGCGTGACAAGTCCCACATGCAGTGGAATCGCAGTGGATCAGCCCATTTGAGGCAGACCAGGGACGGGCATCGCCTTCATTTCACACAGCAGCTGTTTGGTGTGGCCGTAGAACTTGAGAACAAGACAAATCCAGCACTGTGGCAACTGATTCCAAGGGTATCTGGCAGCACAAGCAGCCCCTGGAGAATTCACATGGTGAGGCCAGAGCAGGCACAGCATCTGTGAGCAGAAGTGGTGACCAGAATGGGACAAGTGCCCTCCTGCACATACAGAAGACATATTCATAATAATGTAATTATTAGGGATAAGGGAGAGGTGTTCATCCTGAATAATCAGTCTTAGGAACTGCACCTGCTTGGGTGGAGTGGATAGACGATCCACGCTTAAATAAATATAACCTGTTTGATTTAAAAAATCACTGCCTCCAGCAAACACTCAAGTATATATTTACATGAAGAACAGAAGAATGAGTAGGCAGAATACAATATTCCGCTCCATTCCAGAAACACATCGCATAAAAATCCCACAAATACAAGCCTGGAGCAATGTCAAGATTATTTCACTGCCTACTAAAAACCTGCAATTTTGCTGTTAAGCTTGATGTTTGGAGCAAGATCCATTAATGGTCTAACAGGAGGTGAAACCACTCACAGAGCACAGTTGGTTTTGGTAGCAAGGGACACGTGACCTCACCCAGAGGCCGTGGGAGAGGTTCTCAAGTCAGAGTGAAAAGCTGGATTCAGAAGCAGGGAGACAACACTAAGGACCACTGCTGCTAGAAGGGCAGGACGATGCAGGCACTGCCCTTGTTTAGCAGGCACCAGGCCTGCGAGCAGCTCTGCAGACAGAGTAAAGCAGAACTGAGCAGCGTGGCTGAAGAGGAGTCCTCTCATGGGCTCGGCTAAGGGGATCAGACTCTCCACTTCCAGTTCTTAACATTTATCCATTTAGAAACCTTTTCGGCTTAGGTCATTCAACTCGTAGCGTATACAGCATTATCTGTTGACAAATAACCTTTGCAGCATCCAAGCACAGGAGAACGTCTACTAAAGAACTGTCAGATTTAATATTTTCCTGCTTGCAGCTGACTCATTATGTGACTTGAACTTTATATTTAAATCCAGTGTGTGTGTGCACAGTATGCCTCCTGGTATTTGCTTTGGTTTTTCAAATATGTTGTTAAGTGAAAAATGTTCTGCTGTACAAGCCAAAGATGCTGAACACAGTAAGCTACTGTCAGTCTTAAAATACATACTGAGTTTTCAATTGCTACATTGCATAAATAGGTATTTAGAGGCTGTTTAAAAGCAGATTATTTATATAACAGTTCATAATAAATCCTGTAGCAACAGTACCATTTTCATGCAAATTTGTACTGAATGCCTTTAAAAATATACTCCTTTTGTCTAATATACTTACACAAAGGTAAAACAGTTCAGAAAACAAAGTGTTCTTGAGCTGTGCAGTTTTCAATATACATCAGCTTCAATTTTGTGAATATACTGGGTCAGATTCATCTGTGTCGTAAGCCCAGAGCTGTCAGAATTTTCTGTAATTAGTATTTCCTGCCTTTGCAGAACACTGGGCAGATGGTCACGTTTTAAAGAGATTTCAGTACAGTGGCCAGAAGTCCCCACTAATGGTGCCATACGAATGAGGTGTCTTAAGTCAGGATCCAGTTTCAAAAAAATCACAATTTCCATGGACTTTTACTAGAAATTTCAGATAAATCACCTCTGAAAATGAAGTCCTCCAATTAAATCAGTGGTCTCCAGGGCTTTTTTTAAACGTCAATAACATTTGATCTTGAAATGCCACCTCATGTGTCAGGGCTCAGCCCCAAGCAAAGATTTTTTCATTAAATAGGAAAATAAATGCTTAGAGGACAAACTCTGGAACCTAACAGAAATTCAAGCCATCATTTGTGCAAATAAATTGGAGTCATAATCTAGCCTTCAGAAAGACCCAGGGTCTCCCCTGTTCAGTTTTATAAGTTACAGGATCAAGTAGGGCAGAAAAATTTTTTTGTGGAGGCATTAGCCTGCTACAACTAAGTCTCTTGAACAGAAATAACAATTTCTAAATTGGCATTACGGTAAAGAAAATTGGAAAGTGAGCTAAATTTTGTATTTTCAAACGCTTTCAATGTATCTCTGGAAAGATCCTAAATGGTTCATCCATGGGACAGTCCATTCAGAGCCTGGAGTTGGACTTCCACAATGCTTGCAGGCTCCTTCCAACTCAGGAATATTCTGCGATAAGAAACTGTTCCACGAAAGTTTGGGAACTGAATTTCTCTACTTAATTGTGACATTTTACTTCTGATGCAGAACTCCTGTGGTCCTCACTGAACCAGGAAACATTCAGAAAGTACAGAGGGAGGCCACAGCAGCCTTGTGTGACAACTGGTACTAAACGTAAAACTTCCAGGGACAGCAGAGCAGTTCCCTCTCTTTGCTGATTCAGTACGGGCTTTTCCTTCAACACTGACAGCAATTACTGGGAATTAGTGTCAAGTGGCCTAGGGCTGTGAGGCAGACAGGTATCCCACAAGAGTATGGTAAGAGAAGGCCTCCAGGTGAAAGGAGCCTCAGATTTGGAGCTAACAAGTGCTGACCTACTGAAGGAAGAAGGATCCATGATCAAGCGCAAATCCCTGTCGCATTCAGCCTCCTTGAATATAAAACCATTCAATATTAATTCGCCTTTTTTTTACAAGCTGACATTTCAACTCCCTGCTCCTATTTCTGGCTGCATAACTTTGCATCCTGTGTCCCCCATGTATAAAGAACAGGATTCTTGTGTACAGGTATATTTTTTCCTCCAGCAAAGCATAAAGGAGTGGGTGTTCACATATGTGTAAGGCATATGTGTGAGCATTCACCCACATTAACATTTGTGGGTTGTCAGTGGCTAGGTCTGTGTGCAAGTAATCATAAGACAGGTTGAGACACAACACGGAAATGTGTCCCATCTGCAAAACTGAGTCAATCATGAGCTGTCAGCAGAGATTTAGCTCACAAAAGCTTGAGTCTTACAACATGTTACTGACTTAAAGACCACGCTGATAAAGAAAATGGTAAAAATTAAGCCATTTCTCACCACAGTATTGCATCCTTTATTTAAATGTCTAACAGAGGAACAAGCAAACAAAAACCACGGCTGTCCAAAAATGTCAGGTCTGTAATTCAGTGACCACTACTAAAACCAAGGGGACTGGGATTCTTTGGGCAACTCGCCTTACACACGTCAGGGGTACTGTCTGGAGGTTTTTTACCTGCCAGCTCAGGGTTTTTTGCATCCAAATAGTGTATTGCAGTTGACACAATTTCTTCTCTCTAAAGAGTAGAGAGAACAGAAGTCTTCCGAGTTGTGCTTCTCTGCCTGCTCAGGGACTCTGAGGAAGCAGGGAGAACAGATGGGCAAAGTAGCATGTGCAAAAGCATCTCTGAACCCAGCAAGTCACTCAAAAGAGTATCTAGAAGGGACCCTTCAGCTGTCACTTTCCCAGAGGTGTCATATAACATTTTTGGGGCTGCGCTTTTATTATGGGTTTGGGGTTTTTTTTTTCTTAATCACAGGCATTTTAATATACTAAGCCAAAAATGAGAATATCTGTGGGACTTTTGGCATTGACAGCATTCAGTTAGTCCAAGCAACCAACAGGCTCTGTCCACTGGGCCACAAATTATGACCTTCCAGGAAAGGGCTATGACTCTAGAGCGGCCCAATTCCACTATATAGAAATCACTACAATGAGCATGGGGAGGGTACAGCTGAGTTCTGTTCGCACCATGGCATTTTATTTCCTGAGTCTGGGTAGCTCCTCACAAGAAAAAGGATTTACATCCTAGCAGCATTTACCACCCACAGACCCTGACAGATTTAGCAAGAGGTACAGTGATTCAGTACACAGAGGGTGGATTAAAAATAGTGACGTTGCGGCTAAGTTGCCTCCACTGTGTCTCTAAACACTGACAGCCTCAAAGAAGCCACTTAACGACCTTGAAAACTACCTGTGCTATTGGAATTGTGTGTCCACACACCAAGGTCATGAAGCATCTCCTGGACAGGAAGGCAACGAGGCCAGAGAAAAGACAACCTGGCCAAAAAACCTGATTGTACAGAGAGTTACTGAACAAAACCACTACTTCCTACTCTATGCATTACAGCTTTAAGAACGAACGAGTCGAGAAGGCAAGTGGAGAGAGCAGCACAGCACAAGCTCAGTAGCATCACTGTGCCCCAGGATATAATAAAATGGATAGAGAAGAGCTCAAATATACAGAGAGACTGTTCTACTTCCACTATCTGCAATCAGTATGTTTGTTCTGGGACAAAACAAACATCCATAATCAATACTGAAGGAATGCTGGACTGTGTCTCATATACTTGGAGCAACTGATCAAGAAATAATTCATCCCCGTGCAAATCTTACCCTTGTAAGTCTGCCAAGGTCAGTGTCACTTTAGGTTATCAGCTGTTGGAAGTGCTGGCCAAGTTAAAGTGCCTAGAGCAAGCTTTAAACTTACATACCCGACTTCTTTGACAAAATGTCTGTGTCTTACTTTATCTGAATTTGCAATCCCCTGATAACACAAGGCACATTCTTCCCCTGTACTCCTTATTCTCTGCCCTTAGTTCCCTTTTTGGCTCAGGTAACTCTTCCATATGTAGCAGAGCGAGACTTCACTACAGAGAACATACAAGCATCACTCAGCTGACACTCACCATCACATGTCCCTCTCAAGAAATAATTCAAATTAGATTTAAATCCTGACAAAGCGGTTTATTTCCATTAAAAGGTTGTTGTATGTGCAGTTTCCCAAAATGATTGAAAATACATTTTTTTTCTTCAATTTACCAAAAAAACAGTAATCTCCTTATCAAGTGCACTGCATCACCATTATGAGCCACAGACTAGGACCCAAACCCCACTACTGAGTGAACTCAATGCAGGTTTTTGCTTTGATCACAGTCTTAGCAAGTGTCCCAAAGGCAGTAGCACCTCTCTGTCTGCCCTGTACCTTCACAGTAGCTCAGGCCCTTTGTTTCACCGAAAGTTTATGGACTTTAAGCTCATTTCAGTGCTCATGCTAATTCTAAAGCAGTTCTTAAACGCCAAAGTCACGTCACTGCTTTTTTAAGGTGTGAACATGTGTTTTCCTTCAAATCTGACAGTAGCACCACTCGCCTTTAGTCAGAAATTCAGTGTTAGAAACTGGAACTGCTTGGGTGCAACAGAGGATTTTAATGACCAGGTATTCCCCAGTTAACCCTGGCAGGAGCAGAGGCCATGCAGTCTGGCAGGCCTTGCAGCACTCCATGAGGTTAGGAGCAAAAGCTTTCAGAAATAAGTGCACTTTTCCAAACTGAACCTGGATCAGTTATTCTACAGGAAAATGCGATTTTTCCTTTATTATACCAGTACTACCAAATATCTCACCTCTGAAAATTATTCCTTAAACATAAAATAATCAGCACTCTGAAGAAAAATGGAGAAAATATTTATACTTTAAATAGCACAAACCAAATCCACAGACTTCTGTGTTGCTGTTTCAGTTAAATCAGTCACATTTTCTACTCTGGCTGTTTCCAGCAACAATTCAAGTTGCAAAGTCTCTGTCCTGTCCAAGGGCCTGTACAGTACCAGGAGAGCAGAGAGTCATTCTTTCAAGGAAGGAGCCTATCATGATTAGAAACCAAACAGATGCATGGCATCTTGCAGAAGTCTGGTCAAAAAAAGAAAGATGAACATTAAACCTCTCAGCAATATCAGACTGTTTAACAAAAGGCACAGCTGGGATGGAAAGATGAACCTTTGCTCCACTGTCTCCCCTTCAGAGCTAAAAATAGTAGTGAGTCATGCCAGTAGCAGTGTTGCTATTTAGCTTTACAAATTCAGGTCATTAGGCTTGGATGTACAGCATCACTCCCTTCCTACCACCGATCATATGAACTGATAATAAGGAACACTCAGGACTGGGCACTGACCAGCCCTTGCTTTCAAAACTCACTAAAATAGCCCAGAACAAACCAAATGAATACAGACAAGTTCAGTAAGAGAGTCAAGACTGAAACCACCATTACAACTAGGAAGAAAAAGGAAGCTTTACATAGAGCTCTGAATAATACATCCCTCAACTACCGTTTTCCCCATCTAGCACACCCCTGTCCTGTTTTTCTGCTTCTTTTTTTTTGTATTTCTGATCAAGGCAAATGGTTAAAAAGCATGCGTGAAGACATTTTTTAAAAGCTAGCTGATCTAGAAAGCAGAGAGACCAGATGATCTGGAGAAGGCTGAATGGGAGCCAAATTACAAAAAGAGACATATTAAACAATTTTTAATTGCCTTGCAGCTTCCCAGAGAATCTCCCAGAAAAGGCACTAGTCCACCTGTTCATTTTATTTTCAGGTAAGTACTTCTAAAAATAGGTCAGAGGAAGAGGTAAGTACGGACTGGCAAGGATGTAAGGGAGAAAGAATGAGTGGTCTTCAGATGCTGAAAGGAGAAGGATCAGCATCATCTCGTGTTCTAGAAAAAGCAGATTTTCCTCATCCCTGCATGTAAATTGAGGGGGGCATTGTTTTAGAACTGTTTCATGAGGCCAAATCTCTTCATCACATACAAACTCCTCTCACCTCTACCTCATCCATTCCCAAGGTCAAGCGTAGGAGGTAATACAGAGGATCCAGATTTGCTCTTGCAGGAAATTTGGCAGTGCTGCTGGTGACCAGAGTCCCCACGGCCTGAATGACTGCCTTGGAGCGAGATAGGAAATTCACAGGAGAAATGGAAAGCTGATGAATAGGAAAATCCCTACATCATCCTATTTCCAAACACGTTCAGATCAGGGAAAAACCAGCAAATGGATTTCCAAGCTAACAAACAGCAGTCTCATGTTAACATTCACAGTAAGCTGCCAGTCCCGTTGGCTCCTGAAACCCTGCTGCAGCTCCCTGCACCGCCTTGGGTTTGTACTTCAGAGGAGATTTTATGATAACAGAATCACTTGACTGCAAGGGCAGAAAATATCAGCATATGGAAAGTATTTTTTCTAACAATATATGTATATATGCACTGCCAAAGGACTTTTTCCTCTCCAATAAAACAACTGAAGAATTAAACTGAGATTAAGTATGGCGAAAAGGGATCATAATCAGCAAATGCTAAGATGACTACAGAGTTGCAACTGAGAGCTGCTATACTGTTCCTCTGGAAAAAAATAATTATCAGATCAGATTTATAAAATATTAAAAAAAAAGATTTATAACTGTTTTCCCTGAAAGCCTGCATTTTTAAATCACAGCTTTAAACAGGCCAGGATGGCAAACGTCATGAATCATTTACCTGCGGTACCAATGCACTGCAGCAAAACCTCTAGTTGACATCATTCTGAGCTACTCTAAATGAGGGCCCCCTTACATTTATTAACATTCTAATAACGTTGGGATTCTAAAAAAAAATAAAATTCAGTCCTGTAACCTTGGCCTGGCCAACGTACTGACTTCCTGAGCTGCATAGATCTACCTGCAGAGAAACCTACAAGGTTTCTCAGACAGCCTGTTGGAAGAACCAAGAAAACTCTGCCACGTGCAGAACCCAGGGTTAAAAAACACACCTATTAGCAGCATCCAGGAACCAGACCTCATAGTACATCAAGGCTACTGCAGAAAGGCATCTTTCATCTTGGTTTTGACAAAAGTCCTCTCCGCACAGTGAACGCAATTTATCTGATAGATTTCTCTTTGAAATGAGGAATGAAGTCCGTCTCTGTAACGTTACTGAATATGAAATAAAAATGAAATAGAATCTAAATATACCCAACACCATCCTGCTCTCCATCCCTCACATGAATCCAGTATCACTCCTGCGCCTAAACAGAAGCACTAGAGGCAGCACTCATCCATTTTCCTGTGTAGAAAGCAACCTTGTACATGTTAAGAACAAGCATAAGAACCTTGGAATGACTGTCAGTGAGAGTAGTAATTTTTTGCCGTTTCATTGCTGGGTTGGGTTTTGTTTTTTTTAGTTTCTTACTCTTATTCAGTGTGTATGCATACATCTCTCTATTTATCTTCCTCCCTAACCATGCACCTAGCCATAAGATTAATAAGGGGCACTTAACTAAGTGCATTAGTGCATGGTGGCATGCAAAGACAGCTATGTACCCCTTCCTTCATCTCTCCTTTATAACCAGATGCCCCTTCCAGCAATTTCTTCCACTGGCATCTCTTACAGCCACTGTGCAGAGGTGTGTCCCATCGTGACCCAATTTCCAAGAGATCATGGGTATAATGGAGTTGGGCTTCATCTACGCACACTGTGCAATCATTCAAATATTTTATCTGGTGAGTATTTTCATCGGGATTGTCCCTTTGTACTAAATTATCCTAGCCTCTACAGACCAGCCTAGTCCTGACAAAAACAGTCCTAGACTGCACCTTTCTTGTGCTGGTCTCTAAGAGAGACACACTGGATATAAGGGCAGCAGTGACAGATGATGCACAGGCTATCAGCAGGGAAGGACTCTGCGAGACGTGAAAGGTGGATTCTTCCACCTGGGCAAACATTTCTGAGTGTCAAAAGAGAAGGGGGCAAGGCCTGAAACAACAGACTTCCTTTTTGGGACATGAATCTCATAGCACAGAGACAGGGGGGGTTTAAAATGTGGGGACTGTGCTGTCACAACCATGTCACACCCTCCAACTCACCCGTGTAACTCCAGATGGTATTAACCTGGCATTATGTCTAACGAAAAGAGAGGCTGTATCCCCCACACTTCTTCACTGGCCCCACAGATGAACCTCAGGCCTCAGAGAAGAGAACGAGGAGTGCAGAGAAGAGAGCGTGTGATTGAGTCAGCACCGGGGAGAAGTGCCCAGCGTGATTATCTCTGAACCCAAGAAGGGATAGAGCAGGACCCAGTATTGTGGTTGCAGCAGCTTGGTGCTCCCCCAGAATGGTTGTGACTGTACTTTTGGGGGTTCATACTCCCTGTTCAGATGAGAGAAGAATGTTCTGCACTTTTACAAGATCAAGACAAATGTCTGTGTATTTTCATTTTTACTATTGCTCATGATAACACCATTTTATCTTAATTCCTTCAAGATTACTGCAAAGCTGGTAATTGCAATCAAGCTATTTTATAAGTCCAATTTACAGGAGACCAAATTATTTATTATTTATTTGCAGTTCTAAGTGGATCATTTGTGTTTTCTCTGAGTAAAATGATGTGTACAAAATATCCCTAAAAATGTCAACTAAGTGGAGAGATACAGAAAAATGCCTCTCTGTCTCATAAGTACCCGTGGCTTTCAGAATACAAATCATTCTTACACAAACACAGCAACAGCGTGGTAGGCTTCCACAGAGTATAAGAAATACATAAAAAACCACACTGTATGAGGTTCTTACAGCTAAAAGATTTACCCAAGCCAAGTAGTGCTGTTGACTTCAGTCCCCACACCATCGCAGGTCTCCTCTTGCTAATTCAGCTCTTAGTGCTGCTCTAAATCTAACTTCCATTTCAGCCTAACCAAGCACCTCCTCCCCACACACTCTCTAATATCCCCCACCTCTCCCCCTGCCATTCCTGAATGACACAATCTTTCTGGATACCCACAATTAGCAACCATTTCACTGGAAATGGGAACTCAGGCACTGGGGGTGACAGCTGTTAAGCAGCTGCTTATAAAAATTCCAGCTAAAATTGTTTATTTGCAAACACACATGGAAGGCTTAAGCTATTGACTGGCTTTTGTGTGGATCTAATCTATTACCACGGGGCTGTTCAGTATATACAACTTCACTCAGTCTACAGAAGTAAAATACAAATTCACTTGGGTGCAATTTACTGTGGCAATAACCATACTGTTTACATCATGATCAAGTACAAAGAGTTGGTCTAATATCCCCAAGGAGAACAGACTGTGTAAATAAGCATCTTTTATGGGAGGGCTCTGAGATTTATTCCTGATGCTTTCCCACTGTGACTTTGGAAAATCCTTGCAAGCCCTTCTGAACTAGCAAGGTAGAGCTGACCTCTTTGTTAGCTGCTGGTAACATATCAGATCTCGTGTTAAATACAAACTTAGCTGTGACCTACACTAAACCAGAAAAAATGGAAGTTCCACCGTCAAGAATCCCAACAGCTCCTTCTGTGCTGGCAGCAACACATGAACATCAGGCAGTTACAGCTAAACCTCAGCTGTTAATTAATCCAAAATTTTTCAAAGACACTTCGCTGGACTGGGGCAGTCTGGATTCTTCCAGCCTGACCCAGGAAAGTGACAGCAGCAGTCAGGATGGCCCAAGACACAGCACTGGTGGATTTGCACTGACAGGCAGCCCAATGGAGGAAGTAACACTTGGGAATCCCACACTAGAGACAGAAATCCTCTGAGTCCTGTGTTACAGCAATGATGACTTGAGTTGGACTTGACAAAAACTTTTTTAATTGTTAAGAGAATGAAGCACTGGGATAGACTGTAGAGTTTCCAACCTAAAGTCTTAAATGGTAACATGCCTGAGGTAAATGTGTGACTCCTGTGTTCTGGGCAGGAGGATAAACTACAGGTGCTTCTGAGCTCTTTTTCACTGCTATTTCTGTGACTCTGCCCTCAAGTGTGTTGTTCCACGTCTTGAAAGATGGAAATGAAATTTCTGCTCCGTGGTTTTTTTTACAGTGCACACTTGCTGGTGCTAATGACAGAAGTGAGAACAGGACCCCATGTTTACAGGCTTCTTTTTCTGAGCATCTTCTCCTCCCTCCCAGCACGTATGGCAGCTTTTCCCTTCAATCTGTGTGGTGTTCTCCAGCCTCCTGACAGATAAACAGCTATGAGTTCTGCTGCCTTTCTGCAGTACCAAAAAAGATCTGAAGACTTTGCATTTTCAAAGACAACCTCTTCTTTTTAGCGTGTTCTCTTGGTCTCCGGAATGGGAGTCCAGTGATAACAATGATTCCTCTGATTCCTGTGCATGCCATATCCCATTTTTTCTTTAGCAATGTACAAGAGAGTTTATTTTTAGGATATTATCTCATGATAGCCTTGATAACCCAACTTCTACATAATCTAACCCTTAGTAACACAACCTATTTTCTTCCTCAGGCTATTGTAAGCTCTGTTTCCTCTTTTCAGTTTCCAGATTGGTTTTTTTCCAGATTTTGTAAATTTTTTACTAGTTGCAGAATTTGGCTTTACACAGAAACTCTGCTGCACCCTCAGCCCTGCTTCACCATGTGCAGAAAGGATCAAGGGACCAGACCTGTTTCATCCTTCTGTGTCCTCTGCATTACATCTTACATTTTCATGAGCAAACGTTTGTAAGATGAACCCATATTTTTATTACACATTACACATCCACTGATTTCCAAAGTGGGATGGGCAGTATAAGGCAATGGCACTCATGCCACAGCCTGCATGGAGCTGCCTGTCATGCAATGATCTTCTCCTCTCTAACTGTTCAAGTATGTTAGATTTAATTTAAAATCACATGCAATACTTCTCTAATGTTGCCCTTTCGTGTAAACTGTGATCATGAACCACAAGACCGAGCAAGGCAGAAATACCCTTCCTGTTAATATGGGCTTTACACCATGAGAAACCTGCATAATGCCATTTTTCAGGGCTCTAGCCTAACTCATAATACTTTTTTTTTTGTTGTTGTTATTCTGAAGATGTTTTTGGTTCCTGGAAAAATGCCATGTGCTATCTCAGACATAAAGGAGTCAGGCAAATAAACCACACTGGAAAAACTCTCTCCGTGATTTGCTTAAGTAGCAATTTAAGTGAATAGGAAATCAGCTGCTCATCTCAATTAGAAGACAGTCACGGCCAAAAAAATCCTATTATAGAAGCCATATTATAAAAATGTGGATTAGGAATTTCCCTAAATTCTATTTACAGAAGAAAGTGCCGGATGACGATCCAAAGGATCTCTTCCCTGTCTATGGCAACATTTGTTTCTTATGTGAAATGTGTCTTCAAGACATTTAATCTTTCTATAGTCATTTCTCCATCTACAAAAGGACATAATAAAACTTATGTTCCTTTATAAGGTGCTTTAAACACCATGGATGAGAAGAGCTACATGAATAAAAAGTCACATTTTTATTACTATTGTTACTATTAAGCTACCACAAGCAAGAATATTTGTTAAATTATGGGTTTAATGAGATATGTTTATCAAAAGTAAGTAGGGATGCTGGCAGAAAAGCCCCTATACTCCTTTCTAAAGTTGGTCATACTGACAAAACCAATTAATACAGAAATGTTCCTGACAAATTCTGGAACCTCCCTAGAGAAAAGCAGCTTGGTACAATCCCTTAACAACAAGCAGAAGAGCAACCCAGGATGGACACTACTCAATTTAAAAGATTCTAGGGTTACAAATGTGGAAACGCATTTGCCCCACAGGATTTCAGTGAGCACAGGCGGCACCACCAACCGCTTCCACTGTTTACAGTACGCGGGGGAAGAAACATCCCGACTGGGCTAAATCCTACCAGCAGCCCAGCTGTCCAGGAAAAGCCATTGGGAGCCCCCTCTCAAAAGCAGGAGGCCAAACTCGGTGTCAGCAGAAGCCATGGGGTAACACAGTCAGATGGTTTCATAATGCTGTGCTTGTGCCACCTCGAAGGAAGTAGCTGAGGAGATGTAAAACCAAGTGAGGAGATGCCAGTTTCACAGTTAAATTGCTGAATTTGGTAAGATACTTGTACCTTCAGTCCCCTTAATATGTTAGCAAAGCAAATTTTTCCACTTAGTGAATCAAATTGTACACACTACACCGCTTCATCCCTCGAGCTCATTTTGTGACTAAGCAATGCTCACCAGTAAGTGTAGGCCAGCCCTCATTCACATTTGCACCGGCACACAGCAAGTATGAATTCAGGCCACACTTTGTTGTTCTTTTCCTGTCTAAAACCTCATGAAAATGCACAGCACGAGTGCAAGGTTTCCTACTTCTAATTATGTGTATTTTGTTATAAAAATAAATGAATTGCAATCAGAGTTGGACAATATTTGGGAAAAATATTGAGTACATGATCAATGCTGTAGAAAAAATCTGTAAGAATCTGTAAAAGTTAAAAAATATAGCATCTTCCTAATTCTGGTAAGAGTATTTAATTATTAAACCCCACAAATACCAACAACAAAAATCATGAATATTAAAGAACCTTCTACTTCGGTAAATCACAGTTTATACTTTGCTAAAATTCCTATTTCTCATTCTGGTAGTATTTTCTTTGGGAGGCTCTCGAACTCCCTCATAACACGCCCACAAAATACATCGCTTATCTGCTTTACAGATGAGAAAAATCAAGCAAAGCATAATTAATTAATTCTCCTAAAGTTGTAATCATCCCTAATATAGAGATCAAAGATACTCTATTGCAATCCTGGGAGTAAGGGTGCAAAGCAGAGAAGCAAAGTTAACCTCAGTCTCCGAATGGCACAGCACATGAGTGGTAACAGCTCCTTCTTGCAGAGTGCTAGGGAAATGATTTAAGATTAATCTATCAAATATGCCCACCTCTCTCAAGGCTGTAGGCAGATGGATGTGCCACTAAGACAAATGATGAACTGCCATCCTCTGATGTCACCAGCCTTGCCACTTGCAATCAGAACAGCACCGGAACAGTACTTAACTGCTGAGAACAGAGGTTGCATGAGGTTCACCTGGGACTGAGATCCTGTCACGGTGGGAAAAATCTCTTCCTTCCAAAACACTGAGCTTCTCCAATAAACTGGAGGTTAAAAACAATCCTGCAAAATAACTGATGATTTCATCAAATATACAGGGAACTCGAGGCTGAAATGTCTATTTTGCTTGACAAGCGAAGCAGATGCACTGAGAGGGAGACAGTAAAATACATTAACTACAGACTTAGAGAGAGGGTATCAGAAAATACTCTGAGTTTTCAGAAAACCTTCTTTATAATCCCAAAATCACATGTAAGGCAGTTACAGCAAATCTTTGACTGGCTTTTCTTGTCGGAAACAACTGCAGGTTACCAAAAAGTCAGCCCTATCATAGGCCTGCATCATCAGCACACACGAAAACTTGTATTACCCCAGGGAAACAAGTCCACCATCCTCAGAACCCTGAGGGATGTGTTTTTGATGGCCACTACATCCAAAGTCAATGGTTAGTTACCATAACCAAGGCATAACCAAAATTTCAATCAAATGCAATGCAATCACAGAGCAGTAACAATTCAGCCTTGGTACAGAAAAAGAAGCCCACCACTATTCTTCACGGAATCACTGAAATTCAATGTATTTGAAGGTTTTTCAACATGCCAGATTTCTTTACCATCATGCACAATGTACTTCCCAGTTTAAAAGCACCACCGATGCGCAGGGATGTTGCCTGCAGAACACGCAACCAGGGAAACACCACAAATTGACTGCAATGCCAGAAAAAGCAGCAACATGGAACAGGAACATCTGGCCATGTAACAGCCCTGCAGGAGCAAGCCTGGGAGCTACAGGGAACCAGAAGCTGAATAAAACCCAGCAGCATCCTATAATGACAGCAAAGGTACCCTGGATGTCTGAGCAGGAGCAGAGCTCTAAGGCACAGGCAGATATTCCTCAGCTCTGTTTCAGTGCTAGTTTGGGGCATTCCACAGGGAAGTGGTTCCATGAGAGCGAGCTCATGGTCTGAATAACCAGCAATCCAGAAAGCATGACAAAAACTTAGGAAAAGTTCAGAGAAACTGGAGCCATCCAGTTGGAGGAACTGGAGTGTGCATTTCTGCAGCGGAAGATCGAAGAGATGGAACAGAACAAGAAAACCAGCCAGAAAGCTGACCCTGCTCGAGGCCAGGAGGCAAGACAAGGTCATGGCCCTTCCAAGCCTGTGGTGATGTGTGCTGCAGCCCTGAGACTCCCCACGGGGCCCTGCAGAAGAACACAGTTCACCCAACTGACCCATGACAACAAAGCAGACACATGCCCAAGTCACGTCTGAGTACAAGACCACGTAACAAACCTCAAAAACAGAAGCTTACTGAAATTTTTCCTGCCTCTCCTTTTAGATTTCATCATCCTCCACTATTTCAACATAACTTCAGGAATTTGAAATATATTTAAAAATTTATTGCTACAGCTATTATCTCCATACTACAGGTTTCACGGTGAACTCTGGAGTTTTAAGGTACTGTACAAAGTAAGCTGTCATCAGCTCCATCCACTACACATTTCATTTCTCTTCATACCAGCCTTCCCAGCCTGCTCTTACTTTGTCTCTTTTTCTGTCCCTCCTGATGAGGAGCAGCTGAGGGAGCTGGGGAGGCTCAGCCTGGAGAAAAGGAGGCTGAGGGGGGACCTTATCACTCTCTACAACCACCTGAAAGGAGGATGTAGCCAGGTGGGGGATGGTCTCCTCTCCCAGGTAAGGCGCGACAGGACAGGAGGAAATGGCCTCAAGTTGCACCAGAGAAGGTTTAGATTGGATATTAGAAAAAATTTCTTCACCAAAAGGGTGGGCAAGCACTGGACCAGGCTGCCCATGGAGGTGGTTGAGTCAGCCACCCCTGGGGTATTTAAGATGTGTAGGTGTGGCACTTGGGCCCACGGTTTAGCGGTGGGTTTGGCAGTGCTGGGTTAACATTTCAGCCTGATGATCTCAAAGGTCTTTCTTTTCCAACCCGAATGATTCTGTGATTCTGTAAACAAAAATGTTTAGATGAAAGCCACAAGCTGAAGTACGACAGAACACTTTATCCTTGGTATCAGCAGAGTTTTAAATACATCAGGGAGGAATGGGGGATATTGACAGCTGAAAGGTTTGCTCATTTGAGTTCACTTCTACAGCAAATTTTTTCACTAGATCCACTTTTGCGAAAGTCAAAGTGTAATAAACAAAGTTATTCTCTGTAGGGTTATTGACAAGAAAAAAAAGAGTTATAAGTAGTATTGATTTGGGGTGAAATGGTAGAATGTGACAATCAATAGAGCTTAGTCAGATATAAAATAGAAGGAGTCATACAAGTCATGACAGGATTATTACAGGAGACAAATCCTGGTATCAGCCAAGGAAGGGAAGAAGCTGTAAACGGGATCCAAAATATAAGCTGTGGATTGCTTTACAGAAAAAATAACCCTAAACTATTCATTTTAATGTTTTAATATGTGAGGTAGTTTTTATTTCAGCATATTGTCAGTGCTGTTTTTCTAAAGCTTTTGAAACAAATTCTTTCCACCTCCATAGTATTTTCATTAAATGCCATCAAAGCTCTTTTCACATCTCTGAGAGAAGTATGATTATCCTTATTTAACAGATAATGAGAAGATAGAGAGGCTGGGGCTACATTTTCCAAACCAGTCAGTAATGCCGTGTGCCCTGTGTCTAAATACACAAATCCATAAAATGAGAGTCCTACAGAAACGATATTTTCAAAGGTCCTGGGAAATCACAACTTTGGTCAACAGCTGCTTACAAGTTCCCAAACGCTGGGTCACAGGCTGGGGAGCCAAAAGCTGAGCCCTCACAGCAAACACAGCAAGCTGTGTAAGCACAGTGAGCTCGCTCTCAGATACAACAGAGCCTGAAATAGGAAGGGTTGCTAATTCACAGTCCTCTGTTCTAATTACAAAGCTCATTATTTTTACCACTCGAATGACTCAGGGTGAAAGGAACCCAACAACCGTATATTCTACCACATGAAAGGACTGTACATTTGCTGGGATTTATACAGTGCCTACCTCCTGAGCACAACCACACTGGAAAATAATAGCAATCATCAGAACAGCAATGAATGTTTTTCACCCGGCGATTATGTCCATGCACAACTGTTCAGTGCATTGCCTTTTCCTGGACTCCGGACCAAATAAAAACCCCCAATTATTGAAAGATGGCTAAAATGCCTTACAAATGAAATTTGATACAGAATTAGTTACACTACCGAGGTGAAAGGCAGCGGCGTTAATAACGATCAGCATCGCACAACAATTTATTGCAGGCTGTGATGAAAACTATTCCATTCCAGGGAGATACAAGCCATATTTTGAAGAACCTCTTGTACTAATCGGGTAAATAAATGCTGACAATCAAACTGTGGGATATGCAGAGCCTCGGGGAGGAGGGGGCCTTGCAACAGCTTCATTTTTATGAATGGAGCCATAAGAAGGAGGTTAGAGAAGGACAGGAGCACACACGACTCCAATCCCGAGAAAGGCACAGGACAGTCTGAATAGCACCACCACACTGAAACATGAGCTGGACAGGAAATCAAGGGTTACACAGTTGCAATAAAATAAAATTTTTTAAAAAGCCATCGATTTCTAAAGAGGGATACGTACTGACTGCAACAGTTTAAAAGCTTGTTTAGCTGGAATCATATTTGCAGTCACGGGATTTCTATTGGAAAATGACATTATCATCCCCAGAGAGAAAACTAGGACTGAATCAGGAGGAGGATGGACAAGATGACCTTTTGAAGTCCTCTTCAGCTGTATTGCTGCAAGTCCATATTCAGTGACAGAAAACACATCTACATTGGAGCTGCTGGAGCTTAGGCATTCAAGTTAGAAAATTTTGGCATAAGTCTTTGCCATGAGAAGAAGCCCAAGCAATTTTTATATTGGGCTCTGTCTGCCATTAGTGATGCGATTCAATCATAAAATGGCTTATTCCCCCAACACAAATATGTAATACCATGCCAGAGTACGAATGTGAAGCTGCTCTCATTATCACAGCTAAGTTCATTTTACAGCAAAGCAGTTTACTTTAAGACTTTTCCAGTAATCCAAGTCTAATTATGGCATCAATTTAAAACAATTTTGTAATTAAAAGTACCTGCTGAAAATATCTCACAGGCTCAATAATTTAAATGATAGTGTTAAAAAGGTAATTAAAATTAAAAAGGCCAAATGAGGCTGGGTCGCTCCTCCACTAGGAGAGTGCTGAAGGACGTTGCATTTGCAGACCCGAATCGCCAGCTTCCTCCCCAAATTCCTGCTTTCCCCAGCAGCATGGGGATTTCGCACTAGGAGTCATCCAAGAGATGTCTGAGCGGACCGCGGCGGGGCAAGGCTTCTTTTTTAATTTTTTTTTTTTTAATTAAAAAAATTACGCTGTTTCAAAATGAATCTGTACTTACAGAGAGCCAGCGCTCCCTAGCCGGGGCCGGGGTGAGGCTCCCTGCTGCCGGGGGTCCCCACGCAGGGTGCCAAAGGCTGCGCGCCCCCGCGCAGGGGTGGGGTGGGGGGCGCAGGGGGGAACTTTCCCCGCTCCCCCCGGGTCGGGGCTGCGGGGGCGGCCGAGGAGGGGGTGGCGCGGGCTG
>VZRQ01000715.1:100599-168230 GCA_013397975.1 Machaerirhynchus nigripectus
CGGCTGCGCCGCCGCTCCGCGCTGTCCCGCCCGGGCACCCCGCGGCAGCCCGGCCCCGAGGGGCACCCCCTGCTCCGCGCCGGGGGGCGCCCCGACACTGCCAAGGGCAGGGGAAGGCGAAGTTAAGGCTTCGCTCCCGGTAGTTTCTGCTCGTTTTCACCTCAAACGGGGTTTCGTGGTGCGCAGCTCTGACGGAGCATCTTTGGAATGCCCTGTGCTTCGTCACGTAGGCAGAACGTTAGGCATGAGACACAGTTCAGCAGCGCTGGTGGCAGTGCCACATCTTTCACAGTTTTTGGGAGTGGGAAGGTGTATTCCTGAGCACTTTCACCCATCAGCTGCCACTGGGGAAAGGCAGGACGCCTGGGCCTGCCGGCTGGAGCAATTTGCTGTTAAGAATCAGCACCAAGCTACATTTAGTGAATCTGTGAAATTCACAGCCACCAAGCACTGGATCAGAGTCACTGTCTCGTGGCTCCAGCAGCTGTGGTAGCTCCGTGTTTCCTGGTGCCATTCCCAGTGTGCTGTTAGGGGTATTGCCCCTTTGCCCACACCTGGGCATTGCAGCTCTTCCCTTGCTCAGAGGTAGCAGAGGGTGTCCTCTAGCTGAAGAGGACTCTTGCTAAGCAGATTAAGGTGTTCGGCACACTCCTGGGACACAGCAAGGGGAATAAAACCAGGGACAAGGGAAGACACGTTTGTAATGAAACATACCTGGGCTCAGTGCAAACACAGACCCAAAGCTACATGGGATCCTATTAACAGCAAGTGGAAATAGCACATCCTGGTGCTTCGAAGTTAATAGTAAATACTGGTAAAGTTGAAGTTCTTTTCAAGTGTCTCAGCTACCTGATTCTGTCTCCTCCACGATAAAACTTAAGGCTCTTGAGGAGGGATTTTAGTTCAAATCATGAATCAGTTCAAAGGCCAGTGTAAGAAGCATAGCTCTTTATCTCCCCTGGAGAAAATGGGCATCTCACAGCGAAATGCAGGTATTCTGCTAAGAATGGGGAAGTATGTGGCCAATTTTCAGCTAAGAGAATGTATTATTTCTGAAATACCTTTGCTGCTCCTTTTAAACAGGGAAATTTGGAAACTATAGAGCGTTTTCACCAAGCATCATTTCCTGATCAGGTAAGTTTTCACATCCCCAGCCAGCCCAAAGAGGGAGTTCAGGTCAGTAGTAGCCTTCTTAAGCTGTGCAAATACAGCACAGGCACAGTTACATGACAGAGATGTTCTTCAGAGGCAATAAGCCGTTGACTACTGCAAGTGGCGGGACAGAGCAATAATGCAGCAATTCCTATTGTCTGCAGTAAGAGGATCTTTGTGTTACTGGTTCGGTGGCTTTGATTTTTGAAATCAAAACAGCAAAAGGTAACGTCCCAAGCAATCTGACGTTATTCGTGTTCTCCATCAATTAAAAAGCAAAGTGCTGGATGCAGTGTCTACCTTCAGTGTGGATGGAGCACCCAGACACACCCTTCTGAGGAGGAAGAGGCAAATGAACTTATGTCTGTCAGTGTTGATAGGAACTACTTAACCCTTGTTTCTGCCTTTTGCTCCTATGTCCACATGTGCGGCTGCACCTCGGACACCGTTCAGCCTGAGGAAGCACAGCTGAGTGCTCCAGGCGCCTGTCAGCCACCCCACGTGAGTGGGAGCACCACCGTGGCTCCAAACAGCACCAGGAAATCAAGGTTTGCTTGTGCAACAGCTCTTCTTCAAAATCTGAACGGCCTGTAAAAATTCACCTCTTGCTGAGCAGGGCATGTGTGTAGGATGCAAGGTGGTGGCAGTGGCTGAAGGGGCTGGGGGGACTTCCCCCCCTCTCCCCCAGTAACTGAAGTTAAGTTTAGCAGGGATCCGTGTCAGCCAAGAGCAGAGAAGGGCTCCTGCAGTCCAAAAAAGTCTAAACTGAGTGAGGAGCAGCAAAAGGTGGAGGAGGATGAAGCCTGAGGCAACCCCGACCACAGAGAGGCAGAGAGGAAGGAGCTGCTTTGCTTTGGCTTGGGCTTTGTTTCTGGGAGGGATGGATGGATTGCCTGAAGGGCTACAACCGCTCTGTGACCAAATCTGACATCTGTAATCAATTTTAGTGCATCCTCCTGAGCTGAAGTGGGGCCAGAGCAGTGATCAGTGGGCTGGACCTGAAGCTCTGAGCGGCTGTTGCATAGCACAGACTGTAAAATATGGGAGGATTTGTTCCCTGGTTATCCCACCAGTGTTTCACGGCCACAGATGTCATGATTTCTGTGCCTTCCTACACTTGGCTGCCCCTCCACTGTTTTTTTTAAGCAAGTTACAGATGAACCTCAAACCTGTGGGGACTAACCCTGAATTGCCTCTGGTGGGGATAAACCCTCCCTGGCGCCATAGCAGGCAGGCTGGAAACAAGTCAGAGAGATTACGTGACATGTTTTTGCTTCATATGTACTCACAAAGCTGCTTCCATCTCCCTGCACTGCTTCTGCAGCTAAAAATGCCACCCCTCAGAATGAAGATGAAAAGTGCCAGTGCTCATCTGCGCCCTCCAGACTCAGGTTCCTGTTGTTTGGGCCCAGAAACATCGAGATGGTGCTGGGAGCAGAGGGAGATCACATCTTCCTCGCG
This sequence comes from Machaerirhynchus nigripectus, assembly GCA_013397975.1. NCBI lineage: Eukaryota > Metazoa > Chordata > Aves > Passeriformes > Dicruridae > Machaerirhynchus > Machaerirhynchus nigripectus. The sequence continues at coordinate 103,213 of VZRQ01000715.1, forward strand.
GCAGGTTGTGGGTGCTGCCATGTGGTGAGAGGTGTTCCTGGCCATCTTCGCTCTCCTTGGAGGGAGAGGCTTCAGCTCTGCTCCAGCTGGTGCACACAGTCAGCTCCTGGCTGCTTCTAGCAAGTGCAGGGTGGGCATTCCAGCCAGATTCTGGCTGGCTGTGGTCTTACAGCTCATCTTCTCCTGGGGTTTTGTAATCCCCTTCATGAATAAACAATTGTGTGTATAACTCCTGTAGCTGCAGGATTTTATTTTAGTCTTGCCATACACATACATCCACTTGATACTCTTATTTTTATCTTCTCATGTGCACTCTTTTATTTGATTATCTTATTCCGAGGTCCGTACTGGGTAAAAAGCTAGATTGAAAAATTCAGTTGAATGCATCCAACCCTAAAAGAGGCCCCTCACCCCACTGACTCTGCTCAGGACTAGGGATATTAAGGCCATGCCCACCCTACACAGCATTTGGCCCAGAGTCTTTAATACACTATCATCATTTTCTCTCTGTCTGAAGGTGAGGAAGTGTCTTGCGAAACATCCAAGGCAATGTGAGAGCCCGTGGCATCACCAGTCCACGTGGTGCCCTTGCAGCATGAACCTGTGTTGCACAGCAGCTGCCATGGCACATGAAAGTGCTCGAGCATGCTCAGAAACCAGGACAAAAGTGGGACAGGAGCAGCCAAATCTGCTGTCATCTCATTCACACTGCTCATTGGGAAGGTGTCTGGACTAAATTATTTCCAGAACTGCCAACAGGTATTGTTTCAAATGGAACGAATTCATTCACTCCAAAAAAAGAGTTAGGGACTGAATGAGCCCACTCAGTCCACCATCCTGACAGGAAGGGGAGGAGAACTGGGGAAAAAAGTGAAGAAATTCATGGGTTGAGATGAGAACAGTTTAATAATTGAGATAAGAACAGTTTAATAATTGAAACAAGAGTAAAATATAGTAAGAATACTAATGATACTAATAATTAGAATGAAAAGGATGGACACAGAGAGAGAGAGAGGGAGGAACGAGGCCCAAGAGAAACAAGTGATGCACAACACAATTGCTCACCACCCTCCTGGCCAATTCCCCACAGTTTATGTCCTGAGCATGAGTCCCTGTGGTGGGGAACATCCCTTTGGCCAGCTGGGATTTTCCTGATGACGTGGCTGTTGGGTAGGTAAGTTTCATCCTTAAACTGGATTCCAGAAAGGGTGAAAATGAAGTGGTGAGGATTGTAGCTGAGGATCATGAGAGAATTTATCTGTGGCAGTGTGAGACCATACAAAAAAAAAGACACCAGGGCATGTTAGTGACAGTCGAATGAGTAAAGGGATGGTCAGTCCATGGGGAAGAGAACAGCTTGACACAGAAGACTGCAATTAATTATTTTAAAATATAAAATGGCAGTGACTGGCATTGAGAATTGGCTACAGAACATCCATCCAGACTGTAAGTACATGTTGCAAAACATCCTCCAGACCTCCTGGCCACAGACCAGCTTCCCATTTCATCGGCCACGAGGAAGAGCTGTTGCCCCGAGCTCACAGGTATCACGGTGTGAGCAGAATTCTGCGCACAAAATTAAAAAAAGAGAACACAAGCATCATCTAACAAAATGCAGGGAGCTGCTAAGGGGAGTTCTGTATGCCTTGGAAGGCACAAAACTATTCAGGGCTAAGATTTCATAATGACCTTGTTGTGTCCTTATAAAAGATAATAGCCTGAGATATGCTGCATTACTCGTATTCTTAGCAGGCTCAAGCTTTCAAGCATTTTCAAGTAAAAACTCATTTGTTGAACACCTTTATATATCAGATAAGGCATTCAGTCACTTCCTTCATACCTGGAGTACGCCGTATTTGCCTTTGAACTTAGAAATATCAATGAGCTGATATTTCACAAAGATAAGGTGTGCATGGGTGTGACCTGGGGAGGTACACATTATTAAACCATGTAGGAATAAATAGATGCTTTGCAAAGAAAGGTTTTGTCTTCTTAGGTGTTAGTGGTGATGTCTTACTGTTAATATTCAGGAATTAATGAGTTCCTGAGTGCTTCCCAATCTATTCTTAAGTGAGCTGTGGTCCCCAAAAGGTTACTCCTGCAGACCCTCTTCTTCACCACGACATTGCCTTCGCTTGATTCAGTAGGAGACTGACCCCCTACACGTCCCTGGGTAAATTTGCACTGGCAACCTTGGTTTCATCATTTCCTTCCACCCATGCTTAAAAAGGCCAGCTCTCTCACTTACCTCAGCCTGAAGAGGGTGGTTTCTGGACACGCAGTAATTGCAGGGATTGTAAGAAAGCAATTATTCTAAACAGAATACTTTAGGGTGATTGCTTGTAAGAGAGGCTTCCCTTATAAGTGTGCTTTCAAAAACAGGTAAGCAATTAGGAGGATCATTATTTTGATGATTTTTGAACCACTAACAGTTATGGTGGCTCAAGAAAAGCAGCCCTGAAATTGTAGAGTCCTGATTCTGCAGATGCTAAATAGTGCTGGCTCCTTTCAACTCCTACCAGATTCAAAGGAGAGCTGAAGGCGTTCATTTTCTCACAAAGTCAGGATTGAGGAAGAACCTTTCTCTTCCCTAAACATAATCACTCTTGTTTGAAGGGAGCAGGGGGCACCCTGAAGAAAACGACAGGAATATGAAAGGAGAATTCTTTTTCTTTCACTGAGCCATTAGTACTGACAGCCATAAACTCACATCTGGGACCAATACACAGACATTAATAACCAGCCATCAGTGTAGTTTTACCAATTAGTGCTAATTACATTTCATTAGAAAAACTGGCAGGGTGGAGTTTGAACTACTTTTTTGTTTCCCACTGACCTACATAGCTAATGAAAAGTTTTAGTTAACAGAAAACGGTGCTTTATTTTTATTTCTGTCAACATGGTTTAGAGGACATCACAGAAAAAAGTGATACCTGGCTAATTGGAGAACTGGACCAAATCACACTTACTGGGAGGCCAATTCTTCAGCTGAACACGTGGAGATTTTTGTACTCTTCTGATTACAGCCAAATTGAACTTGCCACTAGTCCTGTGACTACATTTGGCCCTTGCTTTCCAATAAACAGTAATTTCCAGCAGAAGAATGTAAAATGAAACAATTCCAGGAGCTGAAACAATTTAAATTGGTTATGAGTGCTTTCATTTCATTCCCCCAGACCAGAAGAGGCTTGAAAATGCAAAATGCAGTATGTAGTGTTTGATTTGCAACACCATTCTAAACCCTGAATGGTATTCATCACCCTTAAGTACAAACTCGTGATGAATTTCCTTATGCCCACAGCACACTTGGCACCGTTCATTTCCTTTGCATTATGATACCTGAAGTTCTGCATAAGAGGACCCCAGTGTCTTTCACCTCCAGCTCACAAGTTCATTACTCAACTGATGCCTTTTCCTGGTTTTAAAATCAAGAGGCGAACACGGTTAGAAGGGGAAAAGGGTATTACCTTGGTATTTATTGTAAGGATCCTTAGGTGCACCACGACCAGGTCGAATACACCTCCATGTACCCCCGCAATGGCCACCACAATCCCCCTCCTCTATATCTGGTTTTACATTCTAGGTCTTACTAATTAGCATATCTATCACAAATTCCCCAATGAGAGGCTCGAATGAGCCCCCCTCCCCAAGGAACCTTCCCCTGGATGGTTCTGTCTTAGTTTACAAAATGTGTTCTGGAGAGGACCTTGGGGCCTGGGCACATTGGCACCCTAACTACAAAGCCTCTAAAATGTTTAGTCTCTTAGCTTAACAAACAAGTCCAAGAATGTAGGCAAAAAGCACCAAGAATACAGAAGTTGCAAAAAGGTATAACAGGGGTATAAAAGAAAAGACAAAAATCATCATGGCATCACACTGGTCTGTTTAAATTAAGGTGCTCAACCCCATCCATTTATATCCTGGAAAAGTCCCCAAATCCCACTTTCTGGCCTTCTCATCAGTCTGGCAGAGGCAGACTGAGGAGATGCACACCTGACTGCCTCAGTGCCTTTGGGGTGAGCAGCACAGCCCCTGGCACAGGGAACTGCACAGGGGCTTCAAGACACAAATTCCTTCCCACCACTGCCTGAACTTACAGCTACTAGCAAGTCCTTCAGACTCAGCTCCCCCCCAAAGGTATCCATGTTCAAAATTGCAACCTCCAGACCCCAAATCAGCTGCAGTTTAAGTCAAAGGCATTTCACTCTTTCTTAGCAAAAATTCCCCGGAGTTTGCAGTCGTGTTTCAGGCTGTGGGCTCAGCCCTGGCAGCAGGGATCTTGTGGCTTGTCTAGGTAGGGTTGTACCTCTGTGTGCTGGATTCACAGAAGCTTTCACAATGCTTCTGATAAGAAAAATGTCTTTCAAACCAGAAGGGATGTGCCTTCCTTTGTCCAAGCAGAGCAACTGAGCGATACACTCAGGTGCAGGAGAAATCGGCTTCCATGGCCCTTGGATTCTGGCCCTTGCATCTCATGTCTCTGCAAAGTTGGTCTAGACAGAGTGTGTTTGCCTAGAAGCATTTAACTAAGCCATGTAGAAAAGTAAAAAATTGTGCACTACCTTTTTCCTTGCATGGAGAGCAGCTTTATGTATTCCTTGAGGACACAAGGAAAGAAGAATAAGGAATTGCGGTGGAGTCCCCATGAGAGAGGAGAATGAGAGAGCTGAAGCAGATGTGTTCAAACATATTCTTTAAAAGGCTGTGACAAAAATAAAGCAGCTGGTTGAGAACCCTTCCAGTGCAAATATCTGTACCTTTACAATCCTAAAGGTAGAATAACAGAAAAAATTAAAATGTCACCATTTTATAGCACTGCATAATGATTTCGTAAGATATTGAGATTTTTTATATTGAGTCCTAACTAAATGCCATGCAAAACCTTAGCTTCATAACATATGGTCAAATATGAATTCAGAGAATTAAGAATTAATTTAAATCCATCTTATGTATTCCATGTCTACACATTTTCTGTGTTTCTTGATAGGCATACAGCAATTTGCATTAACTTCATTTCGTAGAAAAACCATGGAAAAGCTGCAAGAGGATAGCTCTATCAGTGTTACAGTAGAATTTCTGTAACTTCCTTTGGCATCTGTTCTGATGCATATACTAAAAACCACTGTATCAGGCTCCAAAACTTCCAAAATTCCACAATGTGAAGCAACAGCCATATAGTGTGAATTAGTGCAGCCAGAAGAAAGGGAGCAGAAAGAAAGATCCTAGACAGAACTCGGTATGAGCAGAACTTGAAGAAGCAGAGATTTGGATTTGAGCTGTTCTCATCTTTAATTTCCACGTTTATTTTCTATCTTTTTCACACAGACACAAAAATAACTCTCTTCTGCTGTAGCCGCACTACCACTGAGTTGTGCCAATTGTATCAGCTGTTCATCTGGCTCTCAGTACAGGCAACAGTTCAGGTCTGTTCAGGTTTCTCCCTGCATGTGATCCTTTTCTTCCTTTCTGCTGATGCATTTTTGTAGTTAAATATCTGTCAGCTCTTATCAGGTGAAATAATAACAAATCTAAAGCTGTCTGGAAAATACACGATCACCATTGCTGCTTGCTGTTGCCACCCTGAAATTCATAGCAGCAAGAGGATTAGCTTGAATTGAAGACTAAACTAGATTAGGTTCGATCAGCTATTCTCCTTTAGCAAAAGAAACTCTAAACAAAACAAAACCCCAAACAAACAAAAATTTAAAAATTATATCAGCAGTTCCTAAAAGGAGGAGTGCAAGAAGGTCGGGAAAAGTCCAGCCAGCCCTGAAGGTTATCGGGCTTGTGACTTTGGTGGCTGTCCCTGCCCTCTCTGGTCCATAGAGGGGAAGCTGTGGGTGGAGAGCAACTGAAGGCAGGAGAGGAGGGTGAGGAAAAAGGGAATTGTTGGAATTGGGGTGAGTTACCCAGTGATAATCTGTTTGGGAACAGAAAACATGGGAGTGAGAGCAAACCCTCCACAGTCTGGAGAAGGAGGGGGCAGCCAGGAGTCTGCCAGGAACACTTTGCATGTGGCAACAGCGTGGATTGGAAAGGTCTCTGAAATGGTTCTGCCTTCCTCTTTTCTTCATGTCCCTGCTTTTTCTGCACAAGGTCTTCTGCACCCTCCAGGGACAACAGCTCCCCAGAGCAAGGGCTGAAATACAGCCTAGCTGCACAGAGAAAGGAATTCTGCCCTTTTTTGTCATGCATAAGATGAATCCCAGATATTTAGATCCCCATGGGAGTCATCTAATTCTTCATGCCTGCTAATGAAAAGCAAATCCAGCCAGGTCTAGTCTTCCTCAACAGATTAATTGTCATAATATTAATTATTCCTTTTTATGAAGTTTAATGCCATTTAAAGCTTTGCCCTTCTTTGTACTTAGGTGTTAAGGTTATATTATTTATATGTGATTGTTTTGTTTAAAGTGTAGAACACAAACTGAAACATAAACTAACTTTTCTGGTATAAGAATGCCAACACATTTTTGGTGCAATAAAGCATCAGGTATTAAATACATGGATGGGACAACGTGTGGTGGTGAGATGGCAAGAGCTTCACATGACAGGCTTTCAAACTCTAACGCTAATTACATCTTCATCTGCTCAGGCCTTCCATGTGTCCCTGACCTCTCTGTTTCTCAGTTGCCCCAGTATATTCTGTATGCTGAAGCAGATTAGTGTCTGGTTAAACCAAGGTTTCCAGGACATCCAGTTGTCTTGTGTTGGTTTGTTCAAACACTCCATTACTTTCCATGTGAAAATAAGATCTCCAGCTATCCAAACTGAATTTGTCAACTTCAGCTCCCAAAAAATGATTTCTCAGAGGTTTTTTTCACTTGGATTTCCCCTTACCCTCATTTGGAATCCCTTCATACTGTACTTCTTCCCATGAAAATAATTCAATTGTACATTTGAAGCACCCTGCAAGATTCTTTAAGGTAAGAGCAAGGTCTTCAGATTTCTCACACTGAGAGAATTAAAAAGGAGCTTGTTTAAACAGCTCCAGGGCCACCTGGGTGAGCTGGGGAGGCTGAGCAGGGGCAGGACCTCTAGATGGTCTAGATGATCTTTCTATGATTCTATTCTATGACAGGGGCATGCCTGAGCTGCTGGCACATGTGATCTAGGCCTGTGCTAGCCACTGCTGTGGCACTAAAGGGAAAGCACTGCTGGGCAGAGAAGGCCTTGGCTGTGCTTGCTCCTGCATCCTGAGCAGCAGGGAGATGCGGGCTTTTGAGTCCCCAACTTTGCTAGCCACTGTCACCAAACTGTGTCTGCTGAGCTCCAGTGCAAGGGAGGGACAAACCTGTGCTGGGGTGGAAAAGGCTTTGCTCAGTCCTGATGGGAAAGGGCAGGAAGAAATGGATATTCCTCTCTTAAGAGGTGGTTCCTTCTCGTCTTTGGAGCTACAAACTTCAGGCTTGGTTTCACTACTGAGAATATTCCTAGTAGCCCCTTTTTCAAAGGGGTTTCTCCATGCTGGGTAATGGCAGCCACCAGCCCCAAGGCTGGGCTGTCCTGCCCAGTGGTTCCTCCCCACAAAGTCCCTTAGGAAAAGCCCAAACTGCCTTGTGCCCAGCCTGAAAGGAACTGAAAATGTTCACTGTCCTGTCTTTTTGTCCCTCCTCCATTCCCCGCACTTCATAAATTCTCATCTATAATTGATCGTTATATGTTGCCCTTATTTATTGATTGTATATCACTGCTTACTCCTAATTGCTGCTTTAATTTTTTTTTTTCCAGAATCTGGCTTTCAGGCAATGCTGTCATCTTTCTTGGCATTGGAATCACAGCTTTTTGGCTCTTTAATGAGCTCCTCTTGAAAGAGCTCACAGTTCTCCATCACATTTGCTCCTTCTGGGTTTTTTTTTCTCACTATCACTCTCTTCATCTGTGGGAAACTAGTCCTTCTGAAACACTGAAAATGTGTAAAAGTCTGTTTTCTTTTTGCCCATTGTAAATACTGGCAAGCAGTTATTACCATTCTATGGTTGACCACTTAGCTTTACCTATAAGAGAAGGGTCCAGACTAGATTTGGGGTGGGGTGGATCTTCGAGGTTAGGAAGTTACCCTTGTAACTTTTAGGAAAAAAATGCCTTTGGAATAGTCTTAAAGGATATTGCAGCTCTTTCCTTACTCAACAATTGTGAAGAAGTGGGGGACTGTGAAATTTTGTTGTAACTGATTTGAATCCAGGAGTTCTTGTTCAGTCCATCATAGTCAAGTCAGAAATTATTTTTCCAACATTGGAGACTGTTTGGGTAGCAGGTTGTATTTCAGCTGATGATTTATTTATAAATCTGAGGAAAAGGATTATTTACGACTGCAAATGCAGGATAAATTGTAAAATTTTACCTGTAACCAGAGTTACAAAACTTCAGCATATATTTTATTCACAAGCTTCCTTCCTTTTACATTATGTAGCAAACGTAACATTAGCTCATTACTTGTGGTCTTTGCCCCAAAGAGTTCGCAGTCTCATTCAGGCACCAAAGGTTTTTTTGCAGAGGAAAGCATAATGAAGTAATTAGCTTTCAAATAAACAGACATCATTGCAGATTAGAGAGGATGCACAATAATTAAGGCATCATCCAGAACCCTTCTCCTGCAAGGCACGCATTCTGCACCAGCCATGGCTAAAGATGTTGCAGACAGGACTTCACTGAAAGCAGAGACATTTCCCTTCGGATTATGACCGTGAAGTCATTTTATCCATGCCAAGATCGTAAGTCCATCGGTAAAACTGAAAGGAGAGTGATTTCGAAAGCCATACATTATATTTAGCCCTCCTTACAATATACTCAGAGCACTTCCCCGTGGTTTGATTTTGCTGGGAGCTGAAGCCACTGAGGTGCTCAGTCCTCAGGCAGAGTTACAGCACCGGGAATTATTCCACCACAGTTCAGTGCCATTTACCACGCCTCATCATACAGACAGTCCCTGAATGCAAATGGGAAGAATAATTTCATTAAATCATTTTTGTAACTGCATAATTTTAGTAATTAAAACCTTTACTTATACCTATTCAGGAATGAGCAGAATATTATATTAATGCACTGCACTTATTAAATTTTTAAGGTTGACTGGTAAATTTAGGGGTGATGCAAGACATAGTTAAACACCTTTGAGGAGAAAAATGGTCAAACAGCGTTTTGACTAGTACAAATATGTGGGAATTGTCTCCTCAAATTTAGTTTGGTGGGAACAGATGGGCTTTTTCACGTACCTGATTTTGTGGCTATTTTGCTCTGCTTCAGATGTTTCTGAGGCACAGGTGTTTCTAGGCAACATTTGCAGAATTCCCTGAGGAAAAATATCAGCATAGGAAAAGCAAAACTAAAAGCTGCCTGACCCAGCCCCTGTACTGAGTTACCATGTTGTCTACTTCTTCAGTCATTCAAGGCCAGAGAAATATGCTTATTTATTTCTTTGGGCTTTGTGTCAAGCTTTTAGATTATGATTTGCAAAAACAGTGGGAAACCCAAACAGAGCAAAGCCCAAGAGGTATGTAAGGGAGCACTGAAATTAAGACATTAATCAAATACTGATGATCATTCAGTCATCTCCATAAGCATGGGCAGGACATGGAAAACAAATGCAACAAAGCAGATGCAGTACATTAAAATCCTTATTTTATATATATTTTATCCTGCCAAAAAACCCCCTGGATATCGCACACACACAAAAAAAATACATGTAAGGGAGCAAGGCTCAATACAGATTTAATCACAATGTCTGATCCCAGGTTATCTTAAAGGAAAATGAGAGAAATCATCTCACCTTTCATAATTCATTAGAAATGTAAGTTAGACACTACAATTGATTCAGATGAGTACATGACACTTTTTTCATTGCCTCTTCTATATTTCTCTGCCAGAAAGCTCTTATATCTCGGCTTCTTACAAGATTGTTAAATTACTAGTCAGAAGAACAAACCTTTCAAAAGATTTAGAGGTTTTACCTTTTGGATAATATACCATGGTAATTTAATGCTAACAAGCTGCAGTGCTGACTAAGGCAATTTGAGTCATAGGAATTTATGGGCTCTTCAGAATATATCCCAAAGCATGACTACAATTATCTGACGAATTGTTCTGTGAGGAGGGGGACTGATGTTGCTTCAGTGTCCTTCAGGCCTCCTCCCATCCCAGGCATCCCAACTCTCTGCTTCCTTCAGCAGCCCCTGGCTGTGGCTGGGGCAGAGCTGCAAACATCCCAGCCATTGCTGCTGGGGCCGGACAAAACCTGCAGTGGGTTGATTCTACACCTAAAACCAGCATGCACAAGAGAAGGAGCAACTGTTTAATAATCCTGGTAGGAAGAGGCTTTCTTTTCCTGGTACCTTCACAAGTCTGTTTATTCTCATTGCTGTTCAAGCAAAGGCAGGATAGCCACAACAGCTTTAGGCACCTGCTGGAAACCGAGATCACAAGTCCTTTGTAATCCATGGGGATCTGCCTTTGGCCCCAGTAGTCAGAGGATCCTTATTGAAATCTTTCAGCACTCTATTTGCTCCTGTTTGCACTAGTACAGGTTATCTTGACTGTACCTCCTATGCTTGATCACAGGCAAGTACACATTCCAGCATTACCAACACAAAAGTCCTTGGGAATAGACAGTTCTGAGAATATACAATTTACAGCTTCACCTTATCTGCTGTGACTACAAGGTAACAGATCGTAAAGGAAAAGAATAAATGACAACAAAAGAGTACAGTGGGGTGAAATTCTGTTTTCTCACCCTGGAATCACTCCCAAGAGCTGCGCAGCTGAAGTAAGTGGATTTACACTCAAGTAGATTAGAGCAGATTTAGTTCCTAGACTGTCACCAATATCTGCCTCTTATCTCATCATTGTAATGGTTTCACTATGCTGTTAAAACTACTGAGGAATTATATTTCATTTAACATTGCCCACAGGTCTGTAATTCCAACTGTACAACAATGAGGTTTTAGCAGATGCTGTGTTTGGCTTCTACTTCGGTTCTTTTTAGGAAAAGAAGATGATCATAGCCCTAACATTTTTCCCAACCATCATCCGAAGTGCTTGTAACTCATATCAGCACTACTTTCACTTCAACTCTGATCAGGCAACATCTTGAATGGCTTTGGAAAAGGAGGAATGCAAAGTGGCTTCTGTTCTTTCTAGCAGCAGAGCAAATCAGTATCCTAGGTCTTCTGATCTGAGCCACTTTCTTTTCAGCCTCTGCCGTATCTTTATCACCTCTGGCTGTTCCATTGCATATCCGCCTGTGATAATCGTTCTGGAGTAATTTTGAGCTCTTATTTCTTGGTGTTCAGGTGCAATTGTTGTCAGTAATTCTAAAACAGAAGAGTTCCTGCACCCTGAGAAGCTAAACTGCTTAATGCCCTGAGACTGAGTCTCCCCTGGCTGAATTCTCTTGCTGTTTAGGCTGGCCCTGCCAGCTCCCCACTGAAAAGTTTGCTGCCAGCTTTGTTTATCAGAGACTGCATAATTAATTTCCTGTTACTTTCCTGGGATGACGGATCAACCTTTTCAAGGATCTGAGGGAAGACTCCAGCTGTGAAAAGCACAGCCACAGTGGGCATTGCCGTTGCAGGCACCAAGGAAGTCTGAGAGGCTGCTGCCTGCTCGGAGAACCCCCCGAGTGAGCATTTCCATGTAAAGTGCTTCACACCATGCTCAACTGCCTAGAATTACAGGTTGGAAAGTTAAAGGCTGTGCATTGACACCAATAAATTTTTTTTTTTCTATGCACAATAGAAGAAATACTTGACCACTCTACAGTATTTGTAGGAGAAATAATCTCCAATCCCATTCTAACTGCAAAAGGAGGAAATCTGTTAAAACCAATCACAATATAATGTTTATGCTTATGTCTTGCATAAATTTCTTGCTCTCTATAAATCTTGACTCTGATGAGAAGGAAAGCTGTGTTAGGAATGATTATGTGCTTATTTTCATAGAAATGATCCACCAGTTTCTGAAGAAAACAACAGAGAAACCTGCCTGAAAGATACCAGATCTGACATCATGTTGCCACACTCATTTTCTTTTACAAATACCAAAGTCTTGAGATAAATCTGAAAGTCTTTTAGTCTCTTAGACAAAAATGAACATAGTCAATTGTGAAATGGTAAGTTTGATACTGGAAACTCAAAAGCTATGGAAAAAAACATCCTTTTGTGGCAATCTTTGGGTTTGTTTTGTTTAGGGTGCAGTCACTGAAGGATCTGATCTATGACAGCAAAGTGGATGTATCACCCTCTGAAAAGCAGTCAGATACACATTCATTTTGAGAGAGAAGCCAGCAAGCTGCTGGTTCTCTCTCTTTACTATCTCTCCACTGGCTAAAACACATAATAGCAAAAAACCCCAACCCAAGCCCCTAAACTAAATAAAACACAGCTGTAGTTCTACATTTTATTTAAATAAGCATTTGTTTGAAACCTTGCAAGCCTTCATTTCCAGCAGCACTAAAAAGCCTGAAGCAGAAGACACATAAAAAAGCAATCATAACTTGCATCCAGGTACAAAAGGATGCTGCTCTCCATGTGCAGTTTGCTAAGCCTTATTCAAATAGCTTCTGAAAACACTGCCCCACATTCTACTGCAAATCCCAGACCAAAGAGTAAAAAGATTTCTTCATATACATCTCAACAATCTCATCTAGTTGTGCTTGAAGAGAATAAGGTGTTTTCTAGGTATCTTGGGCAGGATACACAGAATTTAAATCCAGAGAGGGCCATTAGGTGTCATGAAAAATTTTAATATTTTCCCTCTTCCTCTTTAGTATTTTGTTTGCAGTAAATAGTGAAGTTCTCATACTCCCTAGTGCTGAGATCCTGGTCTTCCTGATAATACCCTGCAGATTTGCTGGACAGGGAGATAAGTGTGCAGTTTCCTGTGGGGTGTATCACTGCTCCCACTGCTATGAGGATACTCACTGTATACATAAATGGTTTCCTGTGTTGTAGGAATTTGAATATCTCAGTACTCAGACCATTTATTTACTTTCAAAATCTGTATGGCTGAGTTATATGGCACAAAAGAAATCTTTTCTATTTAAATAGAGCAAACAGGGAATGCCAGAGTGGTATGATTTCTTTTTATAACAGGAATGTTGTTTGCTGCAACCATTGCAATAGAAAGATAAGTGGAGGAGCTTGCATGTTATTAATTCCTTTTCACTGTAGAAAAACCTAGTGATAATGTATTTTACTTTGCCTTTCTAAAATGAGTATGAGTTTTCTTTAGTTGAATCCCTAAACGTCAGGGGAACTCTGTCCAGCTGAACTGGTCAGGCTGAGTCATAACAATTCAGAAGTTGAGCAGACAGAAATCTAATTATCCCCCAACCCTCACCACAGATCAAGTCTCTCTGGGCAAAGGTTGGTGAGTATGACTAAATGACAGTGGAAATCTTATCCATTCAGCTCCTTCCAGCTAGTTATTGCACTAGGGATCAAGTAACAGTCCCAAACTCTGGTTTTCACACTGCCTCCTGCAATTTCAAGGGAGCTAGATGTAATCTGAACATACAGATGAATCTGTATCCTTTTTAGATGGTGTTGTGCAAATTATGCCTGCTTTATCCACAAAACCTGCAGCCAAGAGGAATCATGTACTTAATAGTATCAGTGTACTGTGGCTGCCTCTTCAGGGGAGGTGTAGCTAACAGGCAGGGCGGATTACACCAGCAGAGCAGTTCCCTGCAAACCAAACACTTCACAGTGCTCCTGCCTCCTTGTGGCTGTTCAGCAGGTGGGATCAGGCTCCTTTGCAGAAACCCTCTCCTCTCCCTTCGATGTTGATCACCGGACCTGGCAGGCAACCCAGCACTGAGAGTAACACCGACCTATCCCCAGTGCTTTCCTGGTGGTGTGGGCACTTCTATAAGCAAAACCCTAAGAAAAAAGGATCGCTGACCTCAAGAAACTTCAGACCCTGTGGTTGTTGTATCTGGAAGACGTGGAATAAGAGGCAGGTTTGAGCAGAGTGAGGGAATAGAATGAAGCAAAGCATTCCCTGAACCCTACTCAAGAAGACACACTGAGGTGATTAACTCCTCATGGATGTCCCAGGACAAGTACAGCTAGAGGATGGATTTGGATACTGATAAATCTACATTGGTGGACCATCCAAGCATCCTGTCATGGTCTGCTGAAGGTCTGAGAAGGTGTTAAGATCCTTGAGAGAAAAGCAAATAAACAACATTTCCAATCTGAAGTAGATTGCTGAAATCTAATTAAAGAAATGTCCCACCTCAAAAAAAGAAAAAAAGTATTTTTCATCATTTCAGCAGTTTCCTGAGATATCTATGATGTCTCGCATAGCACACAGATCACTGTGTCTCACTCCTAAAGGTCACTGACCGTTAATTAAAATTTCACTGTACATCCATCTTTGGAGGGATGTCTCCTCAGCTTGCCATCTGGAAGGTTAATAACGCACAGATTCGCAGGCCATGCTGCAATGCTCGGATCCAGGGATGGATTTCAGACACCACTGATTGCAGCAGCTGCTCAGAACTGCATTTTGGGTGGTTCACAGAGGAAGGGCCCTTCTGAAAGTCTGGGTTCAGTGTCAAGGCTTTCACAGGGTCCCATTCCAGTGCTGGAGATGCCAATGTTGATGACTCCAGTGCTGGGCATGTAAATTATCAGAAAGGGTCGCGTGAAAAGATAACAAGGGATTCCCTGTGGCCATCTGGGTGGAGAGAGAAACTGAATCACCATCTGGGGCTGCTTTGTCGAGCAAACAGCTTCAGCCAGTTTGGGTGCCACCTTCCCTTACATGACATTGAGCCTCAGGGTTGGAATTCGGGCGCAAGTAATGACACAGAGAGGTTACATCTTCTCTTTTAGCACCAGAGAGAGAAAGACTAGCAACAGCTTCCTGAACAGTGGACTTTCATAGCTTCTCTGTGACTCTTTTCAGTGTTTTGGGGGAATTGCTGGTGATACACTCACAGCTGTGGCACTGGAAATACAACCCCCTTGGGATGGCATTCCTAAGCAGGTTTAACCCAAACTCCTCCAATGGTCTCAGCTGTCTCTTTTCCAAAGAACATCCCACTTCATTCTATCTTTTAGCATTAAATAACTGGTGTTTGCTTCTGCCTGGCGTTTGTAAAGGTCTCCAAAGCAACAAATCCTGAGCTTTGATGTTGGTGTGTGGCTTTGTCTTCCTCTTACAACCTCAACCCTTGTCTAAGAGGTGCAGAGGACTACAGTGACACACAACCCAGGAATGCTGTTCATGCTTGGAGAATGGTGTTGCACACCTCACCCTGTAGCCCATGTAGGGCTGCAGTCTTTTACCACACACAGATCATCAGCCACAGAAGGGCAAAGGTGCTTGATCAAGCTGAGCTGTCCCCTGTGCATGGAGTCTTGTTTCCTGGTAACATGTTACAACCCATATAATAGAGAAACAGCATCCAGAAGTGTAGGCAGCATTCCCCAGAGAGGAAAAATTTGCAGCTAGAGAAAAGGCTGCTATTTGGTGCATTATTCTGGCACTGCTTAGCATTTTGTTCTATTTTTGCTTGGGAAGACAGCTCGTGATGAATAATGTCTCACCTTATCAGGGATGGACAGCAGCTGCTGCACGGGGATGGGAGGTCTTTAGGTGATCAGCTGCACTGGGAATAATTTGAAGAGATGAGAGTTAATTAGTCCAGGATAAACCAAGAAGGGATCTGATTAGCCAGAGTACTAAAAGCCAATTACTTCCAGAACACAGCTAAAAGGCTTTACAAAGCTGAAAAAAGACAGCACCTGATAGCTTTTCCAACACATGAGCTCTGATCACTAAAAAAACTACCTCTTCTTGCCCTCCGCCAGAAAATTTAGTTCTGGATGAGGGCAGACTTGGGAGACAGTTTGCTTTTTTTTTTTCAAAAGTAATTTCTACAAGGGTTTGTAAGATACCCAGCTACTCATGAGCAGGCTTTAATGTGCAGAAAAACTCATCACAACAAAGCACGATTTTTGGGGGCAATCACTGTTAAGAGCAAATTGATCTCACTTACAAAGTCAAGTTGTCCCTTCTTTAAGGGGAGTTGGCACTCAGACAACTTGGCCACCCTGGGAACTGCATCAGGTCAGCCTCCTAACAGCTGGTCCCCTCTTCTCTGGCAAGATGAAAATGTCCTGTACGTAACTAATGACCTGATGATTTTCTTCCCATCCCATGGGTTGCACATTAAAATATCTACTAAGTCTGCTTGTGGCCTTAGCCCACAGCTGAAACGTTAAGGAATGCATTTCTGGATGTTCAAACATATTCAGTATCTTGCATAACGCATATAAAAACAAAAGGATGCTCAAGGCAGGCAGAGCTAAAAATGTGAGCAAGAGTTGGACCATCTGTGGGCTGGTGCGTGGCTGCCTCTGTGGCTGCTAACACCTAATTCCAGCTGGACTGTCAGCTCCTTCCTTGTAAGCATGCTGTCAATGTAAATTGACAGGAATCCCTGGGATCCGAGACTCGGAATGTATTCCCTTGTGCAGCGCTAATTGTTCGCAACAGGGCAGATACGGCAGGAGAGGATGTTTGACTAATTGCATATCAAATTGCACCCCAGCCAAAAAGCAGCCACAGAAGAGGCAGTGTGCAGTTTCAGATAGGGTGAAATGGGATCACCTGAATGCATGGACTCAGCCACTTAGGTTCTGCTTAAATTCTCCCTGTAAATACCCAGCAGAATTTGCAGAGCCGTAAGCCGGTGCTATGCATGAATGTGAATTGCATCCCTAGCATGTATGAACTGTGCCTTGGATAATTCATGAGAATAGCCACATGGGGTCACACCAAAGGTTCATTTAGCTCAGCATCCTCTCTCTGAGGCTGAACAGTGAAAGGTGTGTAGGAAAAAAGCATGAGAAATGGGATAAGCATGGCATGCTCCTTCCCCTGGTGCACTCTATCTGCTGACAGTCACTAGTTCAGAGTCTTCTGCAGGCTGTTCCTGCTTCCCAGAGCTTAATGGCCCATGAGAGGCCTTTCTTGCTGATTATGTCTAATTGCTTCTTCTGCCCATTCTTGCTTCTATCCAAAACATCCTGTGGCAAGGAGGTGTACAGTTTTAATTATATGTTGTGTGCAGGTGTTCTTAGTTTCATTTATTGTGATTAATAATCTCACGAGTTTCTCACTTATTCCTGAGTTATAATAAAGAGTGAACAATATTTTCTTACTCATTTTTGCAATTTGCTCTTCCTGCCATAGATTGCTTTGTATTATTTGGAGAAAACTAAACTTCCAAGTGTCTCATCTCAAATATTAAACTGATAAGAGATCACACTTATTTGTTAACTTCCAGCTGTGAATAGCGGACCTGTTCTGAATTGCAGGTGCTAGAAATGGTCTCTCTTTAGTGTTCAGGCTTTGAATACAAATTACAGCATGAACCTGCCTCCAGCGTTATTATCCACAGGACTACTGGGATTTAAAACCTCTTTGTATCTTGCCTGGTTACTATGGCCATTCTCAAAGCCTGCTATGTCTGTGCTTTGTACCAGACCTGTAAGTATAAGGCTGCTTAAAAGGTGCAGCATTTCAGTGAAAATCTCTCCATGTTCAGACAGAGGCTTCAGTAGGCCCCCAGATGGGAAGACCAAAAGGAACCCGAAAACCTTGGATCTAAAAGAAAAACAACCCTGATCCCCTTTTTCCCTTATCTTCACATGTAATATTGTGCAAAATGCTCCTGTGAAGGTCTCCCTCTGCAACTGCTCCACCCATCATTGGCTTCTGCATCTTATTCAAAGTCTCATAGATATCCTGTCTCACTTTATGCAGTGTACCTGTCTCCTAATACTGTACCAGATGCATCTTCCTGATTGCTTGCCATGGGCAGCAGTCATTTTTCCTTTCTCAAGGGGAAGCCGTACTCATACATCAATTCTCCACCTTCATGCCAGAGTGTCACTCCCTCACTTGTTGTTTTCAAAGCCCCTCATATGAAATGCACAATGGGTAAGAAATGACAGAAAATCAGAGCATCTGCATTTTGTATTCTGCCAGCACTGGCTTGAGTGGCTGCACAAAAACACAAGCCTGGAGTTTTGAGGTCCCCGGCTCTCATCACCCTCATATCTCTGCTTCTGTTAAAGACTTTATTCCCTTTTGGCCTGTCTGAATTGGAGTCACAAAGGCAGGAGAAAGTGATATTTACAGTGTTCCAGTTCTCATTGCCAGTGTCTGGGAATATTAACAAGTCAATGCACCCTGACAATGTTTCATTTCAAGTGTGGAGCATCACCATTCTCATCAAGGGCAAAGAACCTAGCTCAGTTCATGAGCTCAGGTGCTTTAAGCTCCTTTCTGAAATTACATTTCTGCAGACAACAGACCATTGAGTTGAGTCATTCCATGCAAACTGAATGAAATCTTCCAGCTGCAGTTCTGTGTGATCAAGGGGGGGTGCATCATTTGAGGGGAATATTTTAAACGATCCCATGTGGAAGTGTATCTCTGGCAGCCTGGGCAGTGGCCAGACTCCACCACAGAGCAAAGGGCCAGGGCAGCCCCCTTCTCCTTCTTCTGCTGCTGATCCCTCCTGCTGCAAAAGAAAGGAGAGCAAGAGCCCATCAGTGGAGACAACCAGGCAGTGCTCCCAGCTCTGCCCTGCCCAGGCCTGCACCATGCAGCAGGATGGGCAGGGAGCCAGCAGCTGGAACCGTGGCTGTGGCCTGGAGCCTCCTGAGAGCTGGCACATGACCAGGACAGCCTAGCCCAGTCCTTGTCTGCCCTCCTCCAAGCTGTGTGTCCCCACAGAACCATGTCCAGTGGATGCTCTTGATCTTCCAGATGTCCTCCGTCCATCCACCCCTGCTTGGCAACACTCAGGGGACAAGTGAACACGGCTCCTCGCAGCTTCTGCTTCAGCTGGGGAGCAGGGTCCCGTTCTGGGGACAGAGCTGGGGCAGGCAGCACCTGGAGTGCTCATCACTCTTGAGGGGTCCCAAGGATTTCTCTCTCTCCTGCTGAGCATGATGGGCACCGACTTCCTCTGGGCAAAGGGCAGCAGCAGCACCATCCTCAGTTCTGCAGACGTGTTGGTTCAGGAGAGAAGAAGACCCACCCTGCCTTTTTTCCGAAAATTCACCCAGTGAGCGGCAAAGACTCCCACCTGGGAGTCTGTCAGAGCCCTTTGCTTAGAATCATCCTGCAGGAACCAGGCTGTGCTTAGAGAGCAGCCCCACTGCAGAAAGGGTCTCTGGCGAGCTGCCCCCCAGCACCAGCAGCCTGAGCGTGGCAGAGCTGGGACCCTCTGCCCTCTGGGGCGCTCTGACCCACATGGCAGATTTCCTCCCAGCATCACCACCAACGTGGTGTTCCTGGTGGCTTTCCAACCCTCTATGTTCCCTGAGTGGCACGGCAGGACCCTCTCTCCCTCCTTCCCACACAAGCTCACCCCACCGGCCGCACATCAGCTCAGCACAGCCGGAGGCAGCTGAAAGGCTTCTTTGCTACTGCCATCCTCCCCTTCTTCTTCCTCCCCCACTGCCTTCTTTCTGCCATTCAGCACCCACAGTTCTCGGGGCAGAGCTCAGACCAGAGGGACACAGAGCATGGTAGCAGCTCATCTCTTTCTCAAGGAATGTTATGGATGGCAGACACGTGAGGAGGGAATCAGGACACGGCCCAGGGGAAGGAGCACCTCCCTCCACCTGCTGGGCTTCACTTCCCCTTGTCTTGGGCTTCACTGCTGGTCCTGGTCTCTGATAAATTTGGTGCCACTTTGGGCCACCAGCCTTTGGGCCCAGCCACTCACCCAGTTTTCAACCCATCTCCCATTCTGCTCAGCCTGCCCACACTTCTTCAGCTTCTCCATGAGACTATTCTGTCCTCCTGAAGTGGACAATGGCCACTGCACTCCCGTCATGTCCCAGCCCAGTCATTTCACCACAGAAGATTATCAGGTTTGGCAAGCAGGGTTTCTCTTGCTGAATTCATGCTGACTCCTAGCTCCAATCACCTTCATGTCCTTCATGTCCCCAGGATGTGCTGTGGTTTTCCCAGCATCTCCATGAACATGAGATCCTCTTTTCCTACCAAATATAATAACAAGTTCGGGATACCTGGTGTGCTTGGCCTTAATTTTTTGTGTTTGTTTTTTTTCCCAAGCTTCTCCAAGAACGTGACAGTGAACACTACAACAAACATTTAACAAGATGTGTGGGCTCTGTCCTCATTAGTCTAAACAAGAGAGGCGAAGCAGCAGATGCATGCAGAGCAGGCATTGCTGAACGACATGAAGTTAATTTGAGCTTGGAAGAGGGGAGCCTTTGACTGGCAGACGGCCCTACATGCTAAAGGCACTGATGTGAACCAGCACGTGAGAACCCTCAGCCACACTGCATCGCCTATTGCCCCAGGGTCCTTCACTTGAATATGATTTTGAAACACCCCAAAAAGCCAAGGGCAACTGGAACAGAAATTTTAGATTGACTTGTCATCAAAGCTGGTTTGAAACCTGAATTCACCTTGTGTTTGAGAGCTTATTTCCTTGAGCTATGTTCACAGCACCCACTATGAAATTCTGCTTCCAGGGCATTCTTTCCTTGCAGACTTGCTGTACAATCACCCACATTTTACAGAAAGAGAACAGAGATACAGGGGAAGACTTGCTCAAGGTCAGAGTGGGCTGGTGGGATAGAAACGGAAAAAGCACAGAAACAATGTAGAAAAGATGGGTCTGATCTATACAGGCGGGACTTGAATGACAGTGATTTATACAAGTATTTATACCAAGCCTGAAATGAAAACACAGTGTCAAGACTATTTACATTATCACTCCTTTTTATTCTTAATAAAGGCAATGATGTGACTTGAAAAATAGAATTACTCTGACCTTAAACATTGACTTGATATTTTCCTTAGGGATTTTTAACTTCTGATTATTATTCCTTACACTTTCTCATCTCATCTTTCCCCTTCTCAAATTAACTGCCATTTATTTATGACACTACCCACGTCTGAGCTGCCAGGATGTCTCCTGTGAGCAATCCTCTCTCCAAAGTATTTTCCACTGAGGCTTAGGAGCAGACCTCTTCCTTAGTCTAACCACAAATACCTCCCTCTAATGCAAGAAGATCCAAATATAGTCACTACTTTTGGGGAAGTTCATGAACCCTAAGGGGTCACATGCAGCATTTTGTAGAGAAACATTAAAATAGACCTGTCTGTTGTTTAGCTTGGGGGTAGTTTGAAGTCACAGGGTGACACACCACAGTTCCCCCCAGCTGCACAGGACTTCCCAGGAGCACCTTGCACCATTGCAGTGTAACAGCCTGATACACAGAGGGGAAAGAAAACCCATTTTGCTGAAAAGAACCAGAGACACAGGCATCAACTGTGATGTGCTCGGAGTCCCCCTGAGAGACACCACATTATGCCACCAGCGACAGTCCAGAGCCAGCACATCTTGCCCTCAGAGTCTTCATAAGATCACAGGAATTTGAATACAGAGTCCAAATTCAAGCTGCAAGAATAAAACTGTTTCTGCTTACTTGGGTAGATCTGTCTCGGCCAAGAATGATATGACAAGAATCCTATACTGAAAAAAAAAAAATATAGAAGCACATGAAAACTATGTGGCCCAGGGAGGAGAATGAGAAAGACCCTCTGTGATGCTACAGACAAGACCAGCGTGCCTGTGTGGAGCGGATGAGTAAAAACATATGTTTTAAATTAGTCCCCTAGCAAACGTATGGCTCTTGTTCAGTCTTACTGCACAGGATATAAAGCATCTGCCTGGACCCTGTGGTTCCTCAGCACACTCTGTAGAGGAGCCGTTTGTCAAGTGTCCCAGCAGCTAGAGAGGAGTCAGACTTGAGGGTCACAACATCTCGCTGTTTCAGTTCTATCCCTGATGCAGAAACACAGCAGGATCATGTAAGTTGGAACACAAGTTAGTGCAGCTCCCAGCACCATCCTGGTTCCCAGTTTGGGCTGTCCAGGCCTGCCATGAGCTCAAAGTCAGTATGAGAGAAGTGTTGAGAGTTTGTTAATCTGCATAATTTTGACTTTTGTTATACTGCTCTCACGGGCAGAATGGGAGCTTCAGACAAAGTTTATTAGAGAAGCTCTCCTGTTGAGTCATGAGGGACAGAAAGAACCCCCTTGCTTTCTAAACTCCTTCCCAGAGAGGAGTCCAGGTGCTGCTGGATCCAATCTTAGCCGCAGATTTTGTCAATGATTTATGGCTAAAGGATTAACATAGGTGTAATAGAACCTTTATACAAATTTGTCCCACAGGATAAAGGATGGCAAGCCAAATCTTTTTATATAGAAATAAATAATTATAATGACTAGACTAAAATATCTGAATCAAAATTATTTATTACGCAGTATAGGAAGCTATAACTACTAGTATTGTACACTATTTTGGAGCAGTATTGAAGCAATTATACTGCAGCGAGCAAAACCAATTATTGAGTAGAGATTGGCGTTACTCACCCGTAACAACAACTGCGGGCAAATCTCCTTCACTCAGCCTCAGGGAGTAACCTTGAGGGGTGTCCCCACTCCAGGGAGGAATCTCCAAACACACTCCAAGAAAGAGTATGTTAGAAGGTGTAAGCACTGGCACAGATTGCCCAGAGAAGCTGTGGATGCCCCATTCCTGGAGAATTCAAGGCCAGGTTGGATGGGCCTCCAAGCAACCTGGCCTAGTGAAAGGTGTCCCTGCCCAAAGCAGGGGGGTTGAAACTGGATGGTCTTTAAGGTCCCTTCCAACCCAAACCATTCTGTGATTCTATGAAGACCCTGCTGTTAAAAAGTGGGACTGGGGTTTTATATATGAAGTGATTTTCTGTCTGTCATATGTCTCCAGGCCAGCTGTGTCAGCTCAGCATCTTTAGATAAGTTATCAGCAGTATCACTTGCTTGTCCCTTTATATCAGGTACTTTATCAGGTCTGCCACATCTTCACCTCACTATCAGGATGTTTATCTTTGGGAATGATGAGTCAGGCTGTTTTCAGCATCATTCAATACCAAAAGCAGTGTGGCAGCCCCCGTCTCCATTCACTGCTGATAGCTTTGCAAACAGGGTGTTGCTCGAGTTGTTTTCCACCCCCGACTCCAGGCAGAGCATCCTACTACAGCTACCCTTCTGAGCACTCACTGGAAACTATTTACTTGGACTAGAGCCTCAAGTCTGTAATTCGCTCCTGCCCCTGTCAACCTTGAATTCAGATCAAACATTTTTGAAAACATGCAATAGCATTTGCCAATTAGGTCATTAGGCTCAGTTATCTTTCATAGATGTAACTTCTACTGGAAAAACTATAAACAGCTGTTGAGAGAGGAGATCTCTTATACTACAAGTGATAAAATATTGCTAATTGGGCAATGTTTCATTTTACTAGGGTGAAAATATGACTGCTGGGAGGATACTCATCAGCCTGATTCCTGCAGCTCCTTCTGAACTCCTGCCTCTTGAACTTTGCCTCTCTCTCTCTCTCTTCAGAGAAAAACGTCTGCAAAAGGGGGGAACATTAGCTAACCTTGTTCTTCTCTTAGAGCTCATCAGCAAGCGTGATTAATGGTTTGAAGGGAGGAAATCCTTCTTGCATGAGCCCAAAGAGTGACCTGAAGGATTACTGTAGTGTCCCACACACAGTTTGTGATAGCGGTTACTTACCCCATTTGTTCCAAAACTGAAATTTGTGTCCAGTTTGTAGCATGCCAGGCCAGGTGGGGAATAATTTGCTGGCCTAAGAGAGTTACCGTTACGTTGAATATCCTTGCTACTTCTTTACTGTTTAAAAGCAAAACCATGAGGGGTTTTTGCTTGAAGATTATATTAAAATCATGTCAATGCTTTGATTTCAAACACCTTTCCTGTAAATTAAAATTTTGAGGAAAAAGAAATTGTGTCAGCTCATTGATGTTCTAATTCTGCTTCAGCTCTCTTCTGAGACTGAAAATGCAGTAAACCTGATTTGTTTCAACACAGAGGCACTTTCTGACAAAAAGAGCATTTTGAAGGATCATATCTCAAGCAGCTGCTACAGAGGCAGGCTGAGACCTTCCCAAAATCTCCCTCTGCCCACTCTGGTACTTCACCATTACTGCAGCCCTCCTCTCTCCAACTTGTCAGTGCCATTCATATCATTGGAATATCAAAATAAAGGGGCTGCTTTATCATCCAACAGACTCTGGGCTTATCAAAGTGGTTGAGGGAGCTGCTTTGGAGCATAGCTGCATATAGGAGAGCTGAGTCACAAACTCCAGGTTGGCATTTGGGTTGAATATGGAGATAATCTGGAGTACCTGAGGCGACTGTAACAATCCCAGTGGGAGGCGTGTGCAGCTCTGGGATGGCACCAGGCAGTGCTGAATGAAAAGGGAAAAATTCCCTGGCTTTCCCTGCACAGCAAACATTGTTCATCAGGACTTCAGGAGGTCAGGGAGGTGCAGGTAGTGACACAGAGAGACACTCAGCTGCTGCTCAGGCACTCACAGGTTTAGCTGCAAAATTAATATATTCAGTCCTGATAAAGTAATCCAAGATAAGATAGGAGACAATCAGAGCTGGTCTTATTAGGATGTGATACAATTAATTTAAAATTACTTACTTGTGAAACTGTGATGATCAGTGTTGTGTTTTCTCTCCAGATGACAGGGTTATTAGTTAGCTTCAGGCTGCCTGAGGGTATGAAGCAGGCAGACACTGTAGTTAAATAGCAGGCATGTACATGCCACACAAATTACATTAATACCCCTTCCCTTTTTTCTCCCTATCACGCCCCCTGGCCATATCTCCTTGGTCTTTTACTTGTTTGACCTCTGGCCTATATTAAAAAACCACTGACAATCAAAGGTCAGTACAGTCAGTTACTACTGCTTTTGAACCATATTAATCAGAATTTAATTTCAGCTGCTGCAACACAGTGTGAAATAGAAGCACTTTCTTCAAACACCTCCCAGATTTTCTCTCCCAGCCTTCTAGATTTCATTTAAATTACCCAAATGAGTTTATCTCGCAGTGCTCAGGTCACATTCACACAATGTTTAACAAACAAGAAAAAAAATACCCTGTGATTCTGTGAGAGGACACACAGAGTCAGCCCTTGATTCTTCTCTGCCATGCCAGGGCTCACCCAAAGCCTATGCCTGGGTAGAGGTTTGCATCAAAGCAGTTGATGTGAGCTGGGATTGGGCTCATGCTTGGGCTCCATCCTGTGCTGACAGTTTGATTCTTCACTCGTCTCTGTAAGGCAGCTCCAGCACTGGTGGAAGTCACTGCCAGCATGGCTGTATTGAAAATAAAGTTAGGGGCATCCCTTCCTGGCTGGAAATAAAGGATACAGCCACCTGGAAAGCCAGGAGCAATGCTTTATTCTAATTGACTTTTCAGACATCATGGAGCCCTCTGTAATATTACAATTTTTTCCCTAAAGAGAAAAAGTGTATTTCTATAAAATCCAAATTTGGTTATCATAAAGCTTATGTTACATTTTAAATGGTGCCTACTGAGTTCAGTGTGTTTCAATGGAGTTCTTTTCAAAACAAATTCACAACATTCTTTGTACCTGCTCAGAAATCAGCTCAAATTTAAAGTTTAGTGTCAACAAAATCAATACCTAGGAGCTTTTGCTCTGTCCACATTTCTTAAATTACAGAAGGTACTACATACAGGATAGAAATGGGCATAATAAATTCCACACGTTTAAAAAAAAAAAAAAAGTGTCAACTAGAATTTCAACAATCAAAGTGAGACCATTACAGCAAGGATAGATCAGACTGTGTCACTCAAATCTCTCTGGGAGAGGAGACATTTGCAACCCCTCTCCAGCATTTATACATCTTTGGCTCATTCTGGCCATGTTTCTTAACCAGGTTACTCGGCAGAGGACCTTTAACATGGGATGGACATCCCTGTGAGGGTCTTTCCCCTTGATTCTCCTCTGACAGAGCTTGTTCTGAACTCCCAGGCAGCCCTCATCTCTCCAGCAGCACCACGACCCAGCCAGACGAGAGGACATTACGGCAGAGCCCGAGGGGAGCTGGAGCTTTTCCTCTGCTCAGGAGCAACTGAGCTGGAAAGAAGACTTCCAGAAAAGCTCTGCTTAAAAATACCCAGGCCCTGCCAAAAGGAGCTGGCATGTTATCACTTCACTAGTCCTGCCATGCACAAATACTCACTGGATTTCTGCAGTTAAATATTTCCAGCCTTGAAATTGCTTTTGAAAGCCAGTGATACTAACTCCTTCATCTGAGGAGGAACTGGTGACATCCCCTTGCCTCTTCCCTGTGTATTGAGTCATGATCCTCATAGTCCAAAACTCACGTCCAAAACTAAAATGAATCATGTTTATTATTTTTAGAGCTAGCCACTGGCACTGGCATATGTGAGTTTATTCAACAAGGTTATTTTGAGGATTAGAGCACCTTCCTAATCTGAACTGGAAAGAATGAACTGTTTTATTAGCTGATCTGACCTTTGCTTGTATTAGAGTCAAGCTTGTGACTTCAGTGATAACTCATGTTTTATTGCCTTTTATTCCTGTTACTCCTATAAACCCTGAAAAGTGTGGTCCAGGTTTTATTTCCCTTCTTTATCACCAGGGAAATCATGTACTGAGTTCCCCAACATTTACACACTGCACATTCACTTAAAGCAAAGATGGCACTCGGGGTCCAGACTGGAAAAAGGTATCGGGGCCTATTTTGTTTGGTGGAACCTGTATTCAACACAACGGTCTGGGGCATCTGATGTCCAGACAGGCTGATGGGTGGCACTGAGAAAGTTAAGAACTCTTTCACTTGGGAACCGAGCATGTAATTTTATATGGATATTCTGGGTGACAGAAGACACAGGGTTCTGCCAGCCTGCATGCAGAATAACTTTTCATTTCTAAAGAGGACTCTCTCCTAAAACTCAACACCAAGATGCATGGTGTTGCAATCCCAGCATAACAGACTGTCACGTATCAAGAGAGATCCCAAAGCAATCAGGTGCGTCTGGAGGCTCAGGCAGACTTTGTTGCTGTTTTATACCAGTTTTAATCAGGCTGTGCTGAAAGGCAATTTTTGGATTTCACTGTTTGTGCAGTGCTCATGGATGCGGCACCTGGTACATGTCTTATCCAATTTGAAAGCAGCTCTGTCTCACAGATCTTGGTTGCTGGAATGGATGACAGGGAAAAATCTCGGGCCAAAGCCATGTGTTGCTGGGAGTGTGTTAAAAGGGCTAGATGAAAATGAAGCATTACAGCTGTATGTCATCATCACTAAGAAACAGGTTTGCAGGCAAGATGTATTTGTCCCTTTGGGCACCCAGATGCTGCTCCTCTGGGGGCTGATCCCTGTCAGGATAGCTTTTTAAATTCTAGTGGTTTTTTATTCCATCCTTCAAGTAATTTTCTAGCTCTGTTAGAAAGCAGGAGTTAGGAAGGGATGCTTTCAGGTGATCTGGGGTCTATAGTCACCATTATCATCAGATCTGAAAATCAGAGCCATGGGCTTTCCCCACGCTGTGCTTCCTGAGCGAGCCCTAGGGACCCAGGGAAGTTTTTCTCAATTGGCAGAGACCAGGATTATATGAAATAATTTTAATACATGCCTTAGTGCCCTCGAGCCCATACATTATAAGTTATTTTTATAGAAAAAAACCCCACAATTATGCTTTTCTAGGTTGTCTTCTGCTTTAGAACAATTGTTTCTAATCAAAAATACTTCAGCCAATTCAATAATTGTCCAGAACTGGGCTTTGCAAATACCTTTCACAGTTTCATCACCTTATAAATCCATAAATAAAGAATAAACATATGACTTATCACTCTGTAGCAATTGTTTAGGATGCAGTAAAAGCAGCAAAGGAAGGAGGAGGAGGGGAAGTGAAATCTTTCTGAGAGAGCACAAGTTCCTTCTGTTCTGTGGCATGTCAGCTCCTCTCCGCTCAGCAAAGCAGAAGCTGACAGGAGGCTCCTGGCAACCCAGAGGGGTGAAATTCAAAGCGTTGGTGGTGCCTGCACATGGTGGTGCCTGCACAGCAGATGGGGACAAGTCTATTTGAGGTAACCTGGAGCAAGCCCCGGTCTCCTGGAAGGGATCTCTGGTCAATCCAGTGGACCATCCTGTCTCAAAGTGTCCAAGATGGAGTGTTTCAAAGTAGCCACACAGATGGAGGGTTATCTTAAACTTCACAGCAGGTTTGCTCTCAATCTCTAATTTTAGTGGTCAGCTCAAAGCCTGAAATAATGAAGTTTCATAGTTTTTCAAAACATGGTTTAGCAATAATAATTAAAACAAAACCACTGGTTGCCCTTTTGTCCATACAAAGGTCTGATTCCTCTTCTTATCTTGCCAAATACTGCAGACCAACAACATCCAGTTACAACAAGCTCTGCATTTTAGGTAGAATTGGTAAAATCTATTCCCTTTGATCAGGTTTAAGTGTGTTACTTCAATATTATATTGAACACCTTCTCCTGGAGTAAAGCAGATGTTTTCTGGAGAGAGCTCCTGGCAAACCCATTGGCTAAGAAGTTCCACCAAAATAGCTCAAAATCTACCAAACTTTACCGTGAAATTTTTGGCTGGTTTCAGCAAAATATGGGGATAGCACCAAAAGGATCCAGACTCCAGCTACTTGCCAGGAGTGGTGGAAACGCAGAGGCACCAGTGCTGTGTTAAAGCACGCTGGTGCCATTGAAGGATGTGGAATACCCTTCAGGTATTTAACTTCACTATGAGTCAAAGGCAAAGTGCACCACTCCCCGGCAGATGTATTTGGCAGCACTGGGATGTGTTCCCTGACAACCAGACTCCTCACACTCAGGGATTTCGGGTTACCTGGCTTTTTGCTGCTGGTTGTAACTGCTCTTGCATGGTTTTATTGCGTGCCTGCCTACACCACTGTGTATTCCAGTTGCAATGGTGGGAAAAATGGGGGTGTCTGGAGGTGCAGGTTCCTCCTGTCTCTCAGGTCATCTGGGGGTGATTGTGCTCCTTGTTTCAGGAGCATGCCATCTGCGGATAAAGACTTAGTTATTCCCCAAATTAGATGATGCTGAAGAACACACAGCCCAGCTCCTGGGTATTGTAGGACCAACAAAACCGTGGACGTGCACTGCCAATGGCTTCCTCTGGCTCTTCTTTACAGGAGATCATAACAACACCCTTCCATCACGCAGTAAGTGTCTCCACAACAGTCCCATGGCTTCAGAGGCCCTAGGCAGCCAGGAACTCCGTGTGAGTGAGGATATCCATCTGGTCCTGGGAGATGTCGCTGCATCAGCTGAAGGCTCTGCCAAGCATTCCCCAAGCAGTCTGTGCGGGCTAGCACAAAATTAGGCTGGGGACTGCGCTGATACAACGACAGCCAGAATAATCTGAGCAATAGATAAAGAACCAACAGTGGTTCCCCAGTGTAATTAGGAAGTGCACTGTTATGCAATTAAGAAAATTAATTAGATGTAGATGTAGGGAGTACAGGTTGAAGGCATGTTGCAGCACAGTCTTGTCTAGCTCTGTGGTACTTTCGAGGTCTGCTGGTGGTATAATTGGTTTTAAAGTGTCTCTGAATGAGCTGTATTCCCAGATTTCTCTACTGACCACTCCCATGTCATGGAGCATAATTTACTACACATAGCAGAAAAACTCCAGCCTATCAGAACCAATTTCAAAATATGCTGAGCACGTTTTGCTCAATGCAGTGAACCTCTTTAGTCTAGCCAGAATCACTCCTCTTCTAGATGAGCTCTGATTTAGCTGTCTCCATCCCTCCATGAAATCATCTTACACCTAGGGATGGAAACACCAAGTATCCTCAAGCCAGCTAACACCGTGTTCCCAGCTCCTTTTAAATGAAATGAATGAGACCCAGCCAACAGCATTTTACTTACCTTTTTCTCCCAGGAATCTCAAACCAGAAGAGCTCATTCAGAGGAAAAGAAAGTTGAAACAAAATAAAAAATAATTTTCCTGGCATCTGAGGAGATTTCACCTGTTGTATGTGTATGAATCCAGAGAAGCAATACCATGGTTTGACAAACACTGTGATTATTCAAGACATGCTCATGCTTATGTTGTTCACGTAATGTACCTTGTGTTAAAAAAAATGTACATCCCTAGTGACAGTAGGACATCACCATTACACAGCTCCACTATATCACAGAATGGTGATAGGACATCAGGTACTGATGGGAGATAGCCTTTAAATTAGAATAATATTTGCACCTTATTGAGAGAGGTGGCTCAAGGATTCTTAGGACAGGCAAAATCAAATCTATCAGTGCCTCGGTAATCTGTAGTAATAACCCAAGTAATTTTAAAAATCAGAATATTTTTCTTCTTACTGATGTTACTGGCATCACCACAGAGTGAATTTGATTGTATTTTCTGAAACTGATTGTATTTTCTCTCTCCATAAAGCTTGTTCATTGTTTGTACTCTAGTCAGCTTGGACATTAAAATTTGGTCAGATAATTTCTCATTCAAGCTTTCATGCCCCAGACCAGCATGTCTGAGATTCAAACATAATCAGCATGTATAAAAGCAAACACAAATAAAAAATCCCAACCCAAAACTGAGATGTGTTCAAATTAAATTAACATGTAGAAAGCTGGCACTCTCTGCTGGAATCAACTTCATTATTATGAAGTTTACTACTGCTGTTTCAGACAGCTCGTTCTCTCGGGGTTTTGGCTAAAGGTGCTTTACAAATTAGAGGTCAGGTCAGTACTTTATAATTTTCTCATTTTTCCTTTAATCTCCTTTTTTTTCTGTTTAATTAATTCTGTAGTGATTCTTTCTGAAAATATTTTCCTAGTTTCCTGTATTCACAGTTGCCATCTGCCGGGCAAAGCTTCCCCAGCAAAGATTCTTTCACTCAAGGCAGATGGGAGCATCCTTCATGTGACACAGCCTGCACACTGGAATATCCCTTGGGAATGCTGCTGCATCTCAACACAGAGACCCTGTGGGATGCCCCACTGCCTGCCACAACACCAATCACCACCACTCATCAATCCCATGCTTGACGAGCACCGCATTTCCTGAGCTCCAACTCCATGCAGATTAACAGGCAAATATGATGATCTTTTAAAACATAGCAAAACACAATTTGAAATAAACTGTGTTGGTCACAAAGCCCCTTTAAACTCCCAAGAGACCATACCTGCTCTGGTATGTGTACTGGGTAAATTTGCACAGTGGTCTAAGAGTGTGATTACAGCTTGGGAAAACACACACGGTTTTACAAACACACACAGTTTTAAGCTGGCTGGCTTAGTGACTGTGCCAGATATCTTACTCATATCAATTAGCAAATAAAGCTCTTTAAATAAAAATCAGGACTTCCTGATCAAGCCTGCATGGATGACATTAAAGACAGGTAACACTGGAGTCCAGGTGTCCAGAGAGCTACGCCCAAGAACTGGTCTAGGAGTGCTGGCTAATCAAGTAGTTAATGTGTGTAGAGAAAGTAAGACAGAGAAATGAAAAATCTCTGGAAACGCCGAATCCTGTGCTGTCTGTAGCTAAGCTGTGGCAAAAGGATGCCCTTCATTACTAAAGAGAGCACTGATGATTTTACCATTAAAGCAGTGTCACGCCGCCTTGATCTACTCTCCTTCTCCTTTGAAAGCTTCCACAGACAAATAGCCCGACTCCTTTCAGAGGTGTTAGGGGCAATGAGAGCTACTGGTTTAGCAACAAACCAGTTTCTGTGTCTAAGTACAGGCCCTCAGTGGCAAGGAGGGTGGTTGCTTATTTTCTCTTCACAGTCCGTGATGCCACTGCCAGGGCGGTGACATTTGCGGTGGGAAGTTCAGTGGTGTCCCCGTGGAGCCACAGGGCTGAGTAAAGACACAGAGAAAGCACCACTTACACTGAAACATGTTTACTGTACCCATGTATCTATGATGCAGTGAAGACACCTTTGGGAAGATTTGTGGTGCTTTCTACGTGGACAGACTAAAAGTCTTCTTGGGGACTCTGTGGGGACTCTGTGCCCCATGAACCTGTGTTCTGTGGGCTGTTTCGAAGTGGCCTCAGCAGAGCACCCGGGTGATGTTTGCCAGTGACTGTAGCTATTCCTGCTGCTCTACCTCAGCAACTGGTGGTGATGTGGCAGGTCTGGAGCACAGTACAAGCCCTGTTATCTGGGTATGGCTTGTGTCTTGACTGGCAGGGAGTGAAGAACTGAGGACGATAATGAAAGTTCCCCTTCAAAACCAGCCTCAGTGGTTTTTTACATGTAACAAAGGAACACTGAAACATTTTACTGTATCAGCTGAAAAGAAGCATACAGCAGAGATAAAAATGTGACAGTCTGTGCATTTAGGAGAATAAGAGAGAGGCTATCAAAAAGGATATGGGAATTCAGGGAAGCTTGAAATGCTTTAAGACGTTGGAAGAAGGCCCTCACTGTTATCTTCTCTGTAGGAGTGAGATCAAGCTACAACATTTAAACTGGCCTAGGAAAACCTAATTTGGTGAGGGATCACATCGGGGAGCAGACCAGACAGTTTGAATTTAAAGAAAATAGCTTTGAGTTTGGTGGGTTTTTTCGGTTTTTTAACGAATAAAAGGCAGGTTAGAAGAAATACCTTAATCACTCCTTGAGCTGAAAATGTAGTTTTTACATGTTTATAGGTGAACAAATAGACAAAACTACCAATGTTTTACAGAGTTTTCCAAATAGCATACGAGGATTTTTTTTCCTAAGTCAGTCCTGTGTATTTTGAAAGGAGTGCACGTCTTCTTCCCTGAAAGCTGCAGGGTCACAGAAGAACACATTTTCTCCAGTTTCCAACATTGTTCAACTCCCGAATGGACAAAAAGCTGTTTCATTCAGCTTCTTCCTGGCTGTTACTCCAGTATTTGTCCAGGTATTTCTTGAGTCCATCTCCCAGATACATTCCTACGGATTATTTTCTGCTGCGTGCTCTTTGTCTTTGCACACAACCCTCCCCAAGCACCTCCTGCCCACACAGGCAGGTGATGCTGTGCTGATGGGGGACTGCACTTTGGGTGAGAGCTGCATCAAAGATTTCGAAGACTGAGGAAGGAGTTAATGAGTGGCCAACAGTAACAAGTGAAGTAATTTGCTCTATTAAAGAAAGAGAGGATTTTATGCTGTACGTGCCAGTTATACAGAGAGAGACAGACACCATGGCAACAAGCTTGTCAGGCAGGAGCAGGGCACTACTTTAACTATCGCCAGGGACATCATTAGTGGTGGAGAAACTTCAAAAGCTTTGGAATTTTGGTTCCTTTTGCACCCATAATCTCACCTGCTTTTATGGAAGTTGAATCCCCAGTCTGTAAGCTTAGCCTGGGATAACAATTGCAGGCTGGGACGTTGGGCGCATCCTGTATAACGTGGAAAGGAAGAATGTGCCTACAGTATCTCAGTGCTTCCGGGCCTGCCAGGTTGTCTGAACAGTATGGAAAGGAAGAATGGAAACATACCATTGAGCTGGGTTCCGCAGGATTGTCTGAAATAACGATTGAGAAGGAATTTGTAAAGTTCTGGTCTTTCCGTGCTTACTCATAAGCCATAGATCTGATCATTAGCCTGCACTGATGGAAAGGAGAGATCCCCCTGTAAATATCCCATTCTGGGAGGATGAACAGGTGACAGACAATTGCACATATGAGGTTGATTCTTTTTATTCTCCTAGCTCATGGGCAGAACCCCAAACACCTGTGATTGTCTCATCCACGATGCAGGTGCTTACTCTGGTGCAAAGCTGGAGTCAGATGCTGATGGGGTAGGATTTATACCCACAGGAAGCTCCTCTATAGGCAACCACAAAGCAATTAGTGCACAAGGCATTTGGAACTCTGAATGTGGTCTAATGTGAATCTCATTTTACCAGAGCAACGTACAGAGTTCAAGTTTCCAGTTCATGAGCCTGCAGTGCCAAGGAAAACATTTCTATGGGCAAGTGGAGAGAGAAAGAAAAGATCTGAAGAGCTGTGGCAGAGTTTCTGTGGGAGTCCCTTTAGCCCTGCCGTAGCTATAAAGTGCTGAGAATGCCACTCAGCACAGTTTTCATTGTGACTAGGAATGGATCACAAAATCATGAATCTTTGTGACTTGCCTGCATTATAATTCCCCATGACTGAGCTACTCAAATCTAAGGAGAGCTGCAGTGCTCCACAGCTCCAAAAATGAAGCACAGCCAACATGCAGAGTGTAAGAGTGCACGGAGTCCAGATGCCCAAGCCCTGGCTCAGCTCACCACGCCCCACTGCTTCCACAGGAGCTGCTGCAGGCATTTTAGTCAAAAGCTATTTTAGCCCCATCAGGACTAACTGGGAGAACTGATGAGTGCAGACATTTGCTCGGCTTGCAGCATAGGGAAGGAAAATCAGGTGGACATTAATAATCTTTTTGCAGACGCGTCAAGTAAAAAGGAGAAGCACATTCAATCCCATGAAAAGGCTTATTTTTGAGCAGTTGTTCTCTAAGACCTGATAACCAAGTGCTGTGCTCAAAGAACAAATGAAAGAAGAGGTGGCTCCTCTGGAGCTGCCTGCTTCCCAAAGATAAAGGAAGATGGAGTGCAGCACTCTGCCCATCCTGTACAGGAGGGTGAGAGCCATTGAGATAACTGTGAGAATTATTGTGATGGGGGCATCTGGCTTGATATAAAAGGAGAAGAAGTGGGAGCATGCAATGGATTTCTGCATATGTTTGAGTTTTCCCAGTCCTACGGAGAGAGGCCTCTCTGACCATAATTGGAACGAACTCATGAATAGCGCATGTGAGCAGAAAGCAAATCTGAAGCTGCAAGCAGCCAGCTCACCCTGCTGCATGGTTAGCGAGGAGACGTGTTGCATATGCAAGATGTAGGGCAGGGAAGGACACGTTCATCCTACTGAACAGGCAGAGCATTCACCAGAATTTTCTGGTGGTTTCGGAGAGCTCAGCTTGCCCCAGGTAGCTCTGTCTTCCAGGCAAGTGGAGGTACACAGATGTCTGTTGTTGCTCAGCAGGCAAGTATCTGCCAGGAGAAACTGGTGGCAACCTACGACAGCTGCACACAGGTCATGGCCAGTGATATGTGCAGAGGGACAGCAGGGGAAAGCCTGTGGTTCCTACTCCAGCTGCTTTTATCATGCAACCTGAACTAAATATTTATTTCTCCTTTACTGGCAGAGGACATCAATTAGAAAGGCAGAGTCGTGCGCTGACACAGGTCAAACATCCCTTTTAGTCAGACAGCTGTGGCCAGCAGCAAGAAAAAATGCTGGGAGATGTGAGGTGTAGGTGTGGGATTTGTCACAAGGCATTCTGTGTTCAGAGATGGGAACCAAACAACAGCTTTCTTCCTGCTCAGAGAAAGAGCTTAGGAACCAGCAGGTGTGGGGAAAGGCCTCTCTCAAACACAGCACTGAAGAGAGAGGGGGACAGACTCTTGGCCCCACATCTGCCTTGGGGACACAGGTGTCAGCCTGCACTCCTTCTGCTCCTGGGGAGAAGTGTCAAAGACATGTCACTGACCACGACGTGCCTGGTCTTGTCAGATCCTTACTGCAAGTTCCAGAAGTATTTTTTGATTGCTAATACAGAGTGCAAGATTATCTTGCCTGCATTGCTATGATATTACTCTTTGAGATACTGTGAAATTTAAGGTAGAGAGGAGCTTTTTTTAAGAGGACGAATGTTTTACAGGTGCTTAGGAAAGCATAGCAGTGTGAGCCAGTACAAAGTTTAAGACAGCTGAAGCCAGTTAGCTTCAGTTTCTTCTCTAGGTCACAATCTACATTAGCACATCCCTTGTATACTCAGGCTTCTACACCCCCTACATGTGGATTTTTTGTTTCTTGCTTTCATGAGCTTCTGAGCTCCAATCACTCACTAAGCTAAAGCTCCAAATCCCATCTTTGGGCATGCGTATGGACAAGCATTCATAGGAGAAGATCTCAGCTGAAATAACTGCAGAAAATTGCATATGACCTCCCATCCTGTCTCCTCCTCCTGGAGGACTGAGCTGAGACTTGTGGAGGAGTGCCACCACATTTTCCTGATTCCCAGTTCATCCTCGGGGCTGTGTCTATGCCCAAATCCTCTGTGCTCCCAGCAGCTCAGCATCTGCCTCCAAGCTCCTCACCCCCAGCTTCTGCAGACACTTGGCACAGCCAAGGCGGGTAATTGTCTGGGAAGGGAGGTTGCCAGGGCAGCAAGATAAATTTTGCCCACACTCTTGGGCATGGAGTAAAACATATGCTGGATGTTGCAGCAATGAAGATCCCTTCCAGGATTTTGAACACTGCTGAACATTGCTGCACAGTCAGAAGTCAAACCAAAGCCGCCTGGGTCCATCTGTGCGAAGTCAAAATTAATGAGATTTCAGCACGGCATGGAGCAATACTCTTTGGGCAGGAAAAGTGAAGGAGGTCAGTCTTGGCTTTGTTTATTTGTTTGTTTAAGAATGCATTTATTTTATAACTGACAGGAGATCATTTTTATTGGCTTAAAGTAACTTGCCAGGAGTAAAAACAAGTTTCTCTTTCTGTTTTTCACAACAAGGAGATGCCAAACAAGCGGTTTCATGCTCAGAAGAGCCTCAGAGGTCTCTGCTGAATTGATTGACCGTGGTTCAAATCAGTGTGCAGCACAGCCACTGAGGGAGAAACAGAACAAGGAGTCAGGGCATCTGGAAGGTCTACAGGATGCCACTGGGGCTCTCTTCCATGCCTCTGGGAGAACAAGCTGGGAGAGGCTGGAATTGCATTTTAATCTCTTATACATGTAGGATCCATCTGCTCTGGGACTTCAGGGAAATCTCTTGCCAGGATCAGCCTCAAACATTGCAAGTGGAGTTTCTTCCAAAAGAAGATGAGTTCTACAGGGCAAGTTGGAGAAAGCTTCAACTTTCAGCCTTGAAAAGCTCTAGGGTAGGAGTACGCAATGTACAATTTCAGCTAGACTCAGCTGTGACTGAGGGTCACAGGGCTCCCTAGCCATCCTCCTCCCTTCGAGCCAGCCTTCAGCTGAGAGGACTAATTGGATGGACCTCTTGGGGCTCCTTCCAGCTGTTTCCTGAGATATATTCGTATTCTGCAAAGGGAATGCTCAAGCTGATTGCTTTTACAACAGCTTCAACGGGAAAATTTGCATTAAAAACAATGTGGGGGAAAAAAAAGAACTGGCATCTTAAAAGGTTTCTTCTAATTCTGGCAGGTTGATCAGTACATTCTCTGCCAGACAAGAAGAGTTCCCTGCTGTGTGTTTTCTAATGAATTGACCACTGCCCTCTAAAAAGATAGTGAAATGCACTGTGTAAGCATCTTTTCAATCAGCCTTGGGAGTTTTGGAGGTACCTTTACTTTTTTGCTCGTATAAAGGTAAAAGTTCATTCTACTAATTCAGGCAGGCCTTGTGGGCTGAAGAACGTTTTCACATAAACAAACTTGCCCTTTGAATCACTCCCATGTGTCTCTTATAATAGTGATTAAACCACTCATAATAGTGATTTTAAATAAATGTATTTTAGTGTGGTCTGTTGCTGCAGTTGGATCAGGTGGTATTTCAATCTGACCAGCCTTACCTCAGGCAGAGAGATCTGGATGACTCCATTCTTGTCTTTGTCCAGGAGATGGAACACCTCTGAAATGTGGAAGAGTGGGGGGAAAAATGGATATAAACCACAGAGTTTGGCATGTAGAGAATCACCGTCTGACAAAATGTAAAGGTCTGGCTTTTTGCCGTGATCTGCTGGAAATTTAGACTGGTTGTGTAAGATAATATTACAGCTGTTCTTCTTTCTTCTTACAGATAATTTCTAAGCTGCTTCATGGGGTGGAATAGATCTACAGCAGCAAAATGGGAGTTGGCAGCAGGACAACTATGAAATCTGATGCGGTGGCATCTGGCACGATCCGGGGACAAACCTGTAAATCAGGTCTGAGTAAGGACTGCAAGTGATAAATGGTCCCATTTGTCAGAGCTGGGACAATGTGGGGGCCAGAGCACTGACCACAAGTTGCTGATGACTCTAAAGCACAAGAGAATGGTGTGTTATGGAAACATGTCCCCTACGCTCCATGGTCATTCAGACTGAAAGGCTTTTCCTATTTCTCTGCTGCTTTCTCCAACAGACACAATTTTGCTGGCACCCCGACCTTTCCATGCAATTTGCTACGCTCACAGCTAGAAGACACCAAATACCTAAGGCAACCCCAAAGCTTTCAGGAACTGCCCTTGGGCACTCACTGAACAGGATCTCCAGGCGGATCATGCAGGCCACAAAGCCATCAAAGTCGATGGTCAGCTTGGTGCTGCAGGCGTAGCGCGTGACGATGCTGTGCTGCACCTCATCGTTGAGCCTGAAACCTGAGGGTCAGGAGAGCACGGGAGTCACTGACACAGCAGGTCAATATGCTGTCTTGGATGCGACTTATCTGTGGACTGCTGCAGCTGCAGGTTGAAGGACAGGACTATTCCTCCCAGAAGGACTGTTGGACTCACACACCCACCTCTGTGGGTCCTTTCTAAAGCCCATTGTGCTGGGTGAAGAGAGGCATAGAGTTCTCCACAGCATTTTGTCAGACTGCATATTTCACATTGTTTCACGGCATAACCAGTCCTATGTTCCCCAGATAAACCCCTAATTAGCGAGTCTTGGCACTGCAGCTGAATAGCAGTGATTGCAGCAGAGCCAATTGCTCACATAACACATTGGGCTCTATTCAGGCCCAAATTCATGCTATTTCTGTCTCTGGATCATTCACATAAAATCCACTGAGCACAAGACAAATAAAAAAAGCAGTGCTCCTCTAGATGCCCCTTAGCTGGCAAGCTCTGCTCCAAAAGTGAACACATCAGAGAGGACATCGTTGGGGCATGCCTTGATCAGGCTAGCACCTTCTCTAGAGGAGAGAAAGGTGGCGGGAGGAAATGAAGGAAAAAGAGGGTTTGGGCATAGCTCTGAAAGAGGACAATTAGATTAGGAAATAATGAGGCCAAAAATAGAGCAGGTAATAATCAGATGGATAAGCAGTGGTCACAGCATGGACAAAAGTACCAGTGGTTCATAATGCAGAACAGAGGATGGGGTTTGATGTCTGTAACAGCCAAAGAACTGCAGTGTGTGACTGTCAGGGAGGATGGCACTGGCAGTGCTGTGATCTAGGTGACAGGAGAGAGGAAAAGCCATCAAAATGCTCCACTTTTCTCCCAGTGTTTGGTGATCCGATGGTGTCCCCGAGCAGCACACTCACCTGCCTCTCTTAGGGCATTTCGCATCTCGTGGGAGTCAATGGTACCAGAGTAGTCACTGTCCACTTTCTTATAGATTGCCTGTGGCAGAGGGGAAGGAGGGAATGGGAGAGGGCACTTTCGGCATGTGACCCTGCAGCAATGCCATGGGCACGGGGAGGGCAGGCTGGGCTTGCTCAGCTGGCTCACAGCAGCCGGGAAGACATGGTAACACAGGCCTCATCAGGGGCTACAAGCCAGAAGGAGCTACTCAGAGGGCTCCTCTAGGCTTTAACCTTGGTTTCCAAGCCCACCCTGCAGCCCATGCCCTGCCATCCTCCCTGCTCGTGCAGCTAATCAGTGCCAGGACAATCATTCCTACCTCTGCCATGTTCACATTGTCACTGCTGTGCCCACTGGTGGCTGGCACAGGGACTGCCCCTACCAGCACAAGCTCCTACTCTTTGAAACATTAATGAGCAATGGAAATATTTCAAGCAGCTACTGGCAAGTCAAGCAGAGTGGGAAACATGTTCCCATGGGCTGGCAGCTTGCCTGCCTTCTTATTACATGGTGGCAGACAGGCCATTGAGGAAAATATCCTATCATCTGGCAAACACTGCAACAGACCACGTCCATCTTGCTTAGTATTTCAGACAAGCTGACAGATGCTTCCTACTGCCAGCAGGTTTATTATCCAGAATTAGAAGCCACCCAGACCTACAGTTAACACTGGATTTGGGTCTCGGGGCTTGCTTTTCTGACAAGCTGGGTCTTCACGAACCCAACATTTCTTCATGGAACTCCGGGGCAGATGCTCTGTGCTGAACAACATCAAGTATGGTGGCAACAGGCTTGCCTGAAAGGGATGTGGTCACACCAAGAAGGTCCAGATCTGACCCTCCTTTAGACTGCTTGATTCTGGGTGAACTTCTTGGGATATTAAATCCTCTGCCAGAAAAATAATTCAGCACTTCTACAAGATTTCAAAAATACAAAGCCAGTTTTTTGTAGGTCCTAAAAATATGTTTCTTGTGTTTGCTTATGCTCAGCCAGCAATGCAACATATTGCAACAGCCAAGACATGTTCATATGAGCTTTAATAGAGCAGGCAGCAGAGAGAGCTGTCTTTGCCAACAATCAAAGAGAGTTAATCTGTCTTTCCATAAGGTATTGCAAATGATGGAGAGTGATGGGGCCAAGGTGAAAGAGGATTTGCTTGTGCCCTGTTGAGTGAGAGGTGGTTCAGAGCTCTGGAACAAACTCGAGCCCTGAGAAGGAAGCCTTCCAAGTATATCTGCCTGTGGGGGTTTAACTCTATCTCAGTTCTGGATCCGTACTTCAGAGATGAGAGGGGAGGGAAGGGGATAGAGTCAGAAATGTTATGTTACCAAATACTTTTGTATCTTCATCCAAAGTGTCTTGAATTCTATGAGTCCCAAGGTGCCGGTCCCATCAGTCTGAGCCATGTTAAGGCATGGTTCAGATATCAGGATTCCTTTATCCCTAACAAAACTGGAGGGCAATCAGTTCTGATAAAAACAAATCACCCATCACAGTGTCATCTTAATGCCAGTTTAGTTCTCATTCGTAATGCACCTCCATCTCCCACAGACATGCCCACAGCTTCACATTTGCTTGGCTAAAGGCATGCCAAGAATTTCTAGGCTATCTTCACTCTCAAGGAATGATATATGGGATTGCTAAATGTATAAGCATGATTAAAACCACTCACATTTTGTACACTTAACAGTAGATTAGAGTCCTTAGGGGAAAAAGGGCCTGGCCTTGCAGCAGAAAATTGTCAGAAACCAGAGGCAGGAACTGCAAGTGGAGACTCAGTAGCAGTCTACAGAGTCTTCTTCCATGTCCCTCAGGGCCTTGAACATCCTTTCCAATGAAAAATTAGGCAGAAACGGGGGTTTGGACACCATGAAGTTGTACTTACTGAGTTACCCCATTAGGCTTGGGAGCCTGGGGAGGGGAGGGCAGTGGCATCGCTTCCGACAGCCAGTTATCCACAAGACCCACAGTGAATCCCTGCTGGCCTCAATATGACCATGCCATGAGACCGACACCAGCAAGATCCTGGCAGCATGGCTCTTCACCCTCCCAGTGCACCTTCCCAATGTGTCCAAGGAGCATTGGGCAGAGGTGTTGACCTCTCCTTTTCCCTTGGTTACTCAAACCTTATAAGCTCCCGAGTGTGCTCCCAGCTACGCGGAACAGAGGCAGGCACAGCCTATACTTGCAGCCTTCCCCCCGGGAACAGGCTCAGCCTGTCTCTGCTGCTGTGAGCTCGGTGCTCTGTAAGCAGCACCTGACTCAGAGACAGCAGCAGAGGCTGTGCCCAAAAGCTGCATCCTGCCAAGCATGCTGTGTATGCACCTGGAACCACACAGGTGCAGCCAGGCAGAAAGGCCCTGCTTCTTCTCCCCGCTATATTTAGGAAAATGTTTAAGCAACGAGAGATGCAGAGCAGGTGAGAGA
Organism: Machaerirhynchus nigripectus; assembly: GCA_013397975.1. NCBI lineage: Eukaryota > Metazoa > Chordata > Aves > Passeriformes > Dicruridae > Machaerirhynchus > Machaerirhynchus nigripectus. The sequence goes on from VZRQ01000715.1 coordinate 144,856, forward strand.
AGCAGCTGATGATTAAATGGTTCAGGTTTCTGCCACCCTGAGCTGATAGAGATGCTTGGCTGAATGTTTTGCCCCCAGCCATGTGCCTGGACAATTGAAGTGCAAACTTAGCCCAGCTTGTCAGGAAGTTCTGCAAAAGAGATCCAGAAATTTTAAAGGGGATGAAATGATATTCAAAGGATACATCTAAAAGGCTGATCATATCCCTGCAAGTGTTAATGTTGAATCCATCACTTTTAACATCCTTTCCTGTACAAAAAGGAAATATAAAAGTCCAAGTCAGAAATACTTTAAGACAAATATTTTTCTGCAGACAAGGATGGAGATACGAACCACCTTAAAATCTTGAGAGCAAAGTAAATGTTCTGTCATTTCTTCTACTATGTCTTTTTAGTTGGTTAATACAGCTCTTTTTTTTTCACAGTGGGAGGGGATGTTATTGGTTTTGGTGGTGATAAGCCTCTATCTATCCACAGAAGTCATGAGGCAGCATAACAACATTGCCCATGGTGATCCTCCCAGAAAAGTACAGGGAATGTTGTGCCTCTGCAGAACATCTGCTGGCAGTGTTTGGAAGGGAAACACCATGCAGTATTTCCACCCCACCCCATATTCAGAGGTTCAACAAGCCAGGAGAAACTCATCTGGGACCAGACACAAACTCAGCTTTTCATCAGCCTTAGCTGACAGAGCTGGGTTTTGTTAGCAGAGATCCCACTCTCAGCTCCATCCAATGGGAAGTACATAATGTCACTTACTCTTCGCCAAAACACGGTTTAGGATCCTTTGAAGTTCAGCTGCAGTCACTTCACAGTCCTGGACAGAAAACAAAACATACTTTAGGTGTTAATACAAAAATTATTTGAAACAAGCTATATTAATTTGCTGCCAGACATCCACAGAGTATCTCCCTTCCAAATCTAAGGCATGTAAACCCTTAATTTTTTTCTAACCCTTCACATTTATCTCCAGATATCACAGGGAGAAGATCTTCAAAACCATATTTCCTAGACATTCAGCTGGGAAATAAGGGGTTTGTTAGGTGCTATGGTGACACGACCCAGTAAATGGCAACTTTTTAAAAGGTTTGACTGAATAAAAAGGTTCAGGAGAACATCTGAGATTTTCTAGGCTTATGGAAACAACAACCAAACAATTCTAAAATTGCTCTCTCAAAACTCAGAAAGGTCTTCCTAACTAAAAAGATGTTTTCCCTCTCCAGTAGCAGTGGCCACCTGTTCATTAAGAGGAAATCTGGCTAACGCAGCAGGGCTTTGTAGATACTGTATTTCAAATACATTAGGTAGAGAAAAAGCCCAGCCAACAGTTTTCCGATTCCTGGGGCTAAACAAAAAGGAAGGAATTGGCCAGCCAAGCAATTGTCAGAATTATACGCTAACTCCACAGGTAATTTATTTCACCATGGGATAATATTTTCACAGTCCTCACTCCTATCACTCCTGTTTTCAAAGTTACTCCCTGCCTTGCATTACCAAGGGAAAAAAAAAATCACATTTTGCACCAATAAGAGGAACAATGTAGAAAATCTTCTCTATTGTAAAATAAATTGAACTGAAGCTGTGAGTTAATAAAAGGGGAGAAATACTTGGCTTTTTTGAACAGATAGTAAAAAGAATCAGCAAGTCAAATATTTGTATAATCGTAACAGAGAGGTCTTGGTCTTTTTTGTTCACTTTAATCCACTTACCTCTCCAGAGAGCTTTTGGAACAGAGTCTTGAACTCCTCATCTATATCTTTGTTGTCGACATGAGGCTAAAGGAAAGGGATGGCCAAGAGAGTGGTTAACAAGGTGGTTCTAGAAAGTGAGCTGTGAATATTGTAAAGATGCTGTACAGGAGCTTATTTACAGCAACAGGAAATGAGCACTTGCTCTGCAGCAGTGGCAAAACAGAGGCACTGCTTAAGTCACAGGGGCTGGCTTGGTTTGAGAGCAAATACTTCCTAAAGATGATGAGAAAGTTTTCTTCTGTTACCAAGACAGTTTTGCAAAACAAATGTTGCTGCACTTGGCCAGAGCAATTCAGCAGTTCTTTGGAAGCCTTTTGCAGCTTCTCCCAGGCTTCAGGAAGACTATTTGTTTCTGTGGAAATGTGCCCTCTCCACCTTCTCCTACCCATGCTGGAGGTAAGGACCATCGAATGTGCTCCAGCTCGCTCTGCAAGGGTGAAATTTCTGTGCCACATGGACCAGGTACAAGAAAATGAATGTGAAACTAAGACACAAATATATTTTTTAAATCCCCATGAGCAAAAAATATTTATCCTCAGCACAAAAACATTCTGTAATCCCCACTCAGGTGAGAAATAAAAATCTTGCCCCTGTTTTACTCCCACATTATGAAGAAAACTCTGCCCAGTCTAACCTCATATGGCTTTGCAGACACCTCATCACCCACCATCCTAAGGAAAAAAAGAAAAGAGTTAAACAACCAGAAATTAAGAGTCTACTTTAAAGTCTTGCCTTTAAAATAATCAGAAAAAAAAAAAAAAGTTGTTTAACTATAAGGTGTTAACAAATGCACAGAACAAGCCCCCAGGCTTCCTGCTTCTCATGTTCCCCATCCCACCTCTGCCTGCGCTAAATCTTTGAAGGTATTTCCCATGGGAAATCCAGCCTTGCTGTTCTTGTCTTCCACCTGTTTTTTTCATCCAATGGCTGCTATTGATACAACCCTTTCAAAAAACATCTCCTCATCATCATGCTCTCAAATCCTGCACTCTTTCGTTGTGGAAACGTCTCCTTCACAGAGCTGAGGGCTCTTGCTCCCAGCTGAGTACTTAGTGGACACCTCTGAAGAGCCATGACTCCAAAGAGCCATCTGCCATGGATGTGTGGTCACTGTGGCAGACTGTGGAAGAAAATGGGTTGTGGAAATGGGCCTATTTTGCTGGTTAAGGCAAAAGATCAAGCCCGGGGTGTGGGTGCAACGCCTGACCTTTTCCTCTGCGTGCCTCCCCAGCAGAGGGGGGAGATTTTCAGGGAAGGTACTCACTGTGACTTAGCCTGTTTCTCGGCAAAAACTCGCAGGCAGAACTCCCCATTCTTGTAGGGCTCAAAGGTGGAGGGCACAATGAGATACTGTCCCCGGGGCAGCGTCATGCGGCTGGAGACCTCGCGCAGGTTCACATAGGGGTCAGTCCGGGCTGCTGGCCGGTGCCTTGCAAAGAAAGCACGGCCTGCATGCACATCTGTGCTGTCTTCCAGCTGTGGGGAATGTGGTTTTGTTAGAAGCCCTTTGGCAGTTCCCTGGTAAGCCAGCCACCCGATTCCGATTTCAGTGCTTCAAAGCCATCTCAAGCTTTTCTTTGCATGAAATAATGAATCCGTGAGGGATGGCACAAAAGAAAATCACCAGGGTTCTGTCATGGGAAACAGGCAGATAATTAGAAGGGGCAAGAATCTTCCTCTATAAAAATTATCTTTTCACATGCCTCTTTACACTTGGTACCACAAAATAAATAAAAATGTCATAATGTGTGCTCATATCTGATCAAATTACTACACTGTAAATTATCCATGCGTTGAGCATTTTTTGCTTTCATGGGCTGCTTTCGGAGAAATTTAATTTTCAGAATATTTTCAGAATATTATGGTATGGAATAAATCTCCTAATTGCATAGGGATTGTAGTCTCTGGTTTCTTTAAACACATAGAAAGGAACAGTAAATAGGACAAAGTAGTAGTCACAAGGGTGAGGCTTTTGGGACCACATTAGGTGATTTACCCAACTTCTATTGGTAATACTAGGGAGATTCATTTGGATTTTGTGGAAAACAGCACCTAAATTTTCCCTAATACCAACATACTCTTTAGGAAGTTAAACATTGCACAATTCATAAAATAAAACAGTGACATAAAAGGAACAGTAGTGTAAGAACAACATCCCTGCTATAAAACTCCTATTCATGGCTTTTGCTCCACAAAGATGTCTTTCAAAAAGTGTGATTCAGTGACACACAAAAAGTGCTGTGTGGCTGATGCAGGGTGGGAAGCATTGCTTAGGGATAAGGTTTCTGCCTGCCTAAGACCAGAGCACACAAAGGTCTTACCAAATATTGTATAATAATTTCATTTTTCTATTGTAAACTGTAGAGGAATATGGGGTTTTCCCTCTTTCGTTCTGAGATAAGATTGAATTTGGTATTTATTCAACAGCCCCATCCTTTCCCCTCACTCGATATTAAGCTAAGTGGAACTACAAAGGTTAAGAAGACAGATCCATATCTTCTCCAGTATATAAAGTTCATTTTCCCTTTGCATTTGCAAGGCTGCTAAAAGAACACAGTTAATTGCTACACGGCCACACATTCATTTACTGAGAGAGAAAAAAGGGCTGAAAAGCCAAGGAAAAATTGGCAGCATGGGCTGCTGGACCTCAGTAATGAGTATAGGCTATTCCTACTGCCAGACACCCCTGGGGTCTCTTTCTTCAGCAATGAAAAGTCTCTTTGCCTCAGTATTGACATCTGGGGGGATTAGGGAAGGTTGAGCAGGGCTTGTTCATTACTAGGAGCCCCAGCTCAGAACTGCAAAAGGAACAGATCCACAGAGCTTGGCATTTCTTCTAAACAATATTAGCTACGTTTTCTCAGTTTCAGAGTGCAGAGATCCTGCTCTGTTTTCACCTGAACTAAACAGACAAATTCTGACCTCGGTTGTACAAACTTCCTGGAAGCCAAATTTCAACAAGTATAAATGAGATCAAGACTGGAAGTCAGACATCTGTAATAAATCCTTGTGCCCCAGTCCCTTGAAAATGGTTATTCAGAACTTGAGATATTGGTCCTGTGACTCAAGGGCAAAGCTCTCCAGAAGAGATATCATTAGTAAGGAAGAAGTCTTCCTGGCAGCTAAATTCTCCAGTGCAATAGGAGGTGCCCATGTGGAGGCTGGAAGTCTTCAGCAGAGACTACATACCTCCTGAGGAATCTGAAAGGAAGGGAAAGAGACAATGTTAACGGGCTGCTATACACCTGCACCTACCAGTACACAAAAAAATTCAGATAAAGCCTCTTTCAAACACTTTTTTAAAAAATTTTCTTTTACAGCCACATATAATAGTATTGGATTCCCACGAAGTTCTATCTTGTCCTAGAGCTGTTCCAAAGGAAAAACTGAACCTTCATCCAGAGAAATCTATAGCATATTTAATTGCTTTTCTCCTGATATGGTGTTGTGAATGATACTGTTGGTTGGAAATATTTGAGTAACTCTTTAAATGCTCAGTCAGGAAAGTCAACAAGTTAGTCCCACTTTGCTAGCCAGAACCAGAGAGTTTGTTACAGCAGACCCAAAATCCACCAGTCTACTGCTACTGAATATGATGAAAATATAAGGCTGCTGTCGCTAGCAGTCAGCCTGGGGATGATGAGACTGTTGTGAGGCAACTAGAACAAGTAGCAGGTTTCAAGATTTGGCCCTTCCTAAATTAACCGAATTGGTATGTTAACTTGTACCTCCAAATAGAAGGCAAATTTTCCAAAAGTAATGAGTCGTCTTGAGAGCATGGATTCCAGTGAGAGCCAAAGAGAGTGTCCTCCCAAGTCCCAAATGAGCTTTTAAAAATACCTCTCATACAACGTTTTTGGAGCCTGAGTGGCCCCTTGAGACCTCAGGTGTTGTTCCCTACAGCCAGCATACTGGAAGGCCAGGAGCTGGGTGATGGACACACAGTTGTTGTCAGCAGGCAGCTGACATGACTTACAAAAGCTCTGCAGGGCAGGTAGACAGACTCGAACACACATCTTTTCACCTTCTCCTGCAGAGAGATCTGCTTTAGGTCATCATCTCTGCTGTCCTAACTGGAGCTCCCCAGCCTCAGCATCAGCTGTGATGAAGTAAACCTGCAACGGTGCGTGATCCCAGGAGCTGGGATCATACCTGGGTGCCTGCCTGAGAGGACTTAGCAGCCGGGTTTTTCCAAAAAATTCACACCTTAAGAGCCACTTAAGTGACTTAAGAGTCACCAAGTCTACCCTACTGTGGGTAAGACCAAGAGAGGACGCAGATGAGACAGAACATAGGTCCAGCACAAAAGCTTCTCCACTGTTTTACTCAGTGATGGGAGCAGACAGACATCCCTAATGCACAAATTCGGGGTGCTGATAGGTGAGGGTGCCTGGCACCATAGAGAAGTCAGCTCAGGAACGTACTCAGTGAGGGCCACGTGTGCATGCAGGCACTTGGGCACTGGGGAAAACCTTCCCTAATTTCAAGCCATCCCACACAAGGTCTATTAGCAAAAGTCAGCCATTCCCATCTGCTCCCACCTGTGCTTCCTAGTGATTTTCATCCAGTGGAGTCTATACAACATTTAATTGCTTTTCTCCACATGTGGTATTGGTAATGATGATACTGGTTCGAAACTTTTACATTTGCTTCTCTTCCCTCACACCACAGAAATCAGAGGTTACACTGTAGGTTTTTTTCCCTACATTATATTTTTAGCAACACTGGGAAAATCAGGGAAAACAAAGGCCCAAACTTACTGAACCAGAGCAGTAGCATATGGCAGACAATGGATCAAAAAAAGTTTGAACTGCAAGGGATAAATAATAATAAAAAAGAAAGTGACTACTGAGGACTAATGATAGGCTGTAATCAGAAACACTTATCTGGAATTGCCAGGCACCCCGAGCCTGCCCCCATTCAGATTTTGTAAGAGAAGATTCTCAATGAGACTGTTGCTAAATTACTGGCTTGATAATTTACACTGCCAATTTACACTGTTGAAGTGGGACAAAAACTGAGCCTCAATTCATCTGAGTCTTCCCATATTATGGGGGTCAGGAAGAAATGAGAGAAGTAATTGAATCATTTTGCAAAATCCAGTTCTTATTGAAGTGCAGTGCTGAATGTCAAGATGTAGCACACTGCTAATTTTTATTCCAGCTTAAGAGGACAAGGAATAAAGCCTTTAAAATCAGGAACAAACGTTACCTGATAGAGTGAATAACCAATACTAAGCAGACCTTCTCCCATTCTCTTCTGTCTCCTGCGGTTCTTCTGCATCAAGCCCACCAGAATAGTACAGCACGGCTCGTTCAAACTCCCTTCATGGTCATCGTCTGGTTCATCCAGCCGGATTTTAAACTGGGGGTTGGTCCAGTATGTTGCTAAGAATTCCCAACGGGAGACAAAAATGAAGAGACTTTGCCCTCACTGCAGCCAAGATCGCTGTCACTAGACCTACAGAGAGTAGCTCTGTGGAAGGACTTTTGCCTGGAGTTTTTCCAGTTCTTTCCATTGAGTTATATGGGTTTGTGTTTTCTCAGCTATGCTGTGAAAGTTGGAGCCATGGGAAATCAAAGCACCAGGGTATTTCATGGGGACTAATGACCAACAGGGAGAAGCTGATATTGCTAATTCCAGCCACTCATTTATCTCCAGGGAATGTCCTTGGCTGAGGCTATTATTGCTGCAAGAGGACCAAATGCCAGACAGCCTCTCCAGAGGTCTAACCTGAAAATGAATTGGAAATAACAGTGCCACTGAACTGTGACACTTTCCTGGCCTACCCAGCCCTTCAGAGGTTACTCCAGCCAGTAGCAAAAGGTATGTAAGCAGGAAAAGCAGACAGAGAAAAAAAACTAATATTGTTACAAATTAACTGCTTGGTGGGCTGGTAATTACCCATGAGGAAGTAAGTATAAATTAGATCTTCATTTAAACTCCCAGGCTTTTGCTTACTGTCTAAAGCCCACAGATATTGTTGCACCTTCAGGCTCTTCCCTCCCACCAAAGCCCCCTCCAGTTCACAAGCACTTATTTTTTGAATGTTTTGTTTGGGATTTCACCAAAGGCCCATTTGGTTGGACCCTTACCTTGGTAGTTCTGGCAGCCCCCAGCAGTCGAACCCCGTCTCCACTGTCCACTGAACAGGGTCAGGTCCCATTTGTTGATCTCATTGCTTGAGAGTGTGTCGGGAGTCAAGTTGCAGATCTCAAGGCGGCTAAACTGCCTTTGGAAATCCGAAAATGCCATCCTGGCGCACGAAAAGACTGGGTTAGTCCATCAGCCTGCAGCAGAGGTGGCTGGAGCCGCACACCTCTCCCTACAGGGCAGCACACATTGGTACTACGGAGCTGCCCAAGCCTGCATTTAATTGAATTCTGAAACTTGGAACTGGCTTTTGGGAAACAACATTGCCCACTGCCTGAATGAGCTGCATCTTCTGGAGACAGTCCTTTTCAATGGCTGTTACACATTATGGGCTCAGTCAAACCATTTTCCATCATCCCCAGCTGTGGGCAATCCCTCATGGATCACACTTCATAAGCAAATTCACTGAAACTGGTGAAACAATATGTGTGAGGAGTTTCCATTTAAAGGGAGTAAGAGCTGGCCCTTGTGAAAGCATCACTCCGTAGGAAAACAGTCTCAGTTTGGTGTTTCGCTTCAGTCCTATCACTGATGTTTGTTTTTACCATTCCTGGTAGGTTTGCATGAGTGACAGACCTTGATTGCTTCGTGCTGCAAGCAGAGGTCTGCTCTCATTTCCCAGTGCCTGATGGCCCATGCAGCTGAGCACGCTGGAGGATGGTGGTCGTTTATCTTTCCAGGCTAGGACAGAGTGGTATCGGTTCAGCACTGACCCATATTTAATCAGATCAGGGTTAGGACAGGCTTTCTATTAGGTCTGAGTAAACAGACTCTTCCTGAGCTGGTAATCTGAACTTTTTCATTAGTGTGTAGCATTTAGGCTAAAAAACAAACCTCAAAATGTAGAGCAGCTGAGGTTCATTCTTGCCACCTCATTAATTTTATTACCATCTGGTCTCTATATTTTGGATAAGCGCCGAGTTATGCAAGCTCTAATAAAAGGTAATATTTGAATAGGAAAGGAGATAAATAAGAGACTAACAATGCATGCATGTCATTATTAACCCTCTTGGTGCTGGCAGTTTTTCTCCATCCAACTGAAAAGATGGCTTAAGGCACATAAAATGTCCAAAAGAGTAAGCTAAATGAACAATTCTCACCAAAACTCTCCATCATCTACTTGCTTATCCAGAGCCTGTTTCTGTTTGGGATCAACATAATTCCATTCAGGAGCACTGCAGACAAAGCACAAAAGCACACTGTTCAGCTGTTGCATTTTACTCTACAATGAGATCTGAGTTAGATTCTATCTTAGGCTGATAAAGGAGTATATATTTGTCCAACAAACGGACCTTGTACCCCTCCAAATGACAGCACACCCTGCAACCCGACTATGCTGGGCTGGAATCAGACTGCAACCATATTTGCAACAAATAAGCCTTGAATTGAATCTCCCCTGCCGGGTACCAGAAGGTACAAACAGACTGGCTGGATTAGAAAATTCACAGCCTGAAAGTCAGTCAGAGCTTCCCCGTTTTAAGATCTACCGGGGTGCCTGATATCCTCCCTAAGGAAATGATATAACCTCCATTGTTGGGGGTCATGAAAGAAGAGGAAAGCAGAAAGGTGGGATCAGAAAATTTACTGCAGGAAACAGCATTTCTCCCTTGCCATTCTGATATGAATGTGCTCAGGATGGATTCTGCTCTGATCTGCTCCCACACGACAATGCAGTGCTGCACCTGCCTCAGCAAGGTCGTCCCATGGCAAAACAGGTGTGACAAAACCAGGATATGGCATGTGTGTGTGCCTGAGGCGCCCTACCTTGGGGCTGAGCAAAGCTCTGATAAAAGTAAAACTAATTGTAATGTTATCTCTATTTCCTTTCCTTAATTATGATATATCAGCACTCAGGCTGCAGTCAGTCAGGACAGAAAACTGAAATCTCAGTGTTGCACGAAAAAATGTATTGTGGCCCAAATGAAAGTAAAATTTATGCCATTCTAAATATAAAAATAAAAGAGGCGTTGTCACTACCACACTCCTGAGATTCCAAGATAGTTGAAGCCCAGACAGTTTCTGAGAGATTTTCAAACTCCCGTGTCCTTAGCTTAGTCAGCATCCCTGCTTTTCCAAGATTCTCAGATAGGCACCAAAAACTGGTCTGATTTAGAGCTGAGCAACCTCAGAGTTGAAGCAGAGGTATAATGGTTTATCCCTGCTTTAACTCCCAGGAACAGGACTGGTTTGTATATTTTACTTAGGTCCTGGCACCATTGGTAGGATCAGTTTGAGAAAAGTTGTCTTGCAAAATGACGTGGGTACAGCTTGCATTGGGCTGCTCAGAGTTAAACCCAGGGCTGTTGTCTTTGATGAGAAAGCTCTGCCTGAGGCAGGTGTTAATGCCCGCCAGACAGAGCGGATCAATATCCAACCTTGGTAATAAATTAATAGTGTTTTATTCCATCTGATTTAGTATCTCTCCTAAATGTGCTTTGTGATTGGATTAACTGCATTGTCCAGATTTAATTTTTAATAGATTCCAAAATACACCAAAGAGAGAGAAGCAGGGGCATATAAAAACCTACTTATCACTCCAAGATCCAGTCCATTCTACTTCACCCCAGGGATTCCTAAGCCTCACTAGTTTCTCTGGCCGTCCTCGGTAATATACCTAAAAGATCCACAACAAACAGAGCCTGAGCACTTCCATTATTCCAATCATCAGAAGGAAGTTGCTTTTCAGATAGGATGAAACACGATTTGTACTTGAGTGATGCAGTCCATTACAGTTTGCAATAGTTAAAAACACCTAGATGCCTTCCACCCTTGTTTCACATTATCCTGTGCCACCAAGTGAGCCATTAGCTGCAGCACTCACCATTTCATAAAATGACAGCAACCTGCAAGGAAAAACATCAGCTACAAACCAGCAGAATATCTACATCCTCAAAAGCAGGAAACATTGCACAACACGGCAAGGTTGGAAGGAGGTTATCTGGCATGGACATCTCTGTAATGATTCCAGTTTCGGAGGAGCTCTCTCTGAAGGTGAGACTAGCAGCAGAATTCATCAGAGACTTTTACTCCTTTCCCATCAGCTCTGGCTGGCAAAGTACTTGTTCCCACCTCACGCAGTATAAACATTTTGGGAATGGCTGCCTCCTCTCCTGCTTCTCCTTTCTGTACCCTGAATTTTGGTAACAGCTTGGCCCATCTTTACACTTTGTACCCCAGCCTGTTGGTACCAAACAAGTGGCAGACTGCACGGTGTGCTCCACACCACTATCTGCACAGAGCTTCTGACCTGGCTGAATACAACAGGTACTTCCTTTTTCTGTAAGAGGGTGCATAAGTCAGGGGCGTTTTTATGGTCAGTCACTGAAAGACATCAGAAAGTTGAAGGCACTGCAGTGTTGCAACCCCAAGCTGGTTTGTATAATGGCCCCAGAGAGGTGGCTTACCTCCTCTGCTCCAGTGACAGAGTAAGCATGTCCTTTTACCAGCTTCAGACTTGTGATTGCTTCTATTTCAGCTGTTGAAGTTATCTGGAGCAATAAAAGTACGCACATTTATGATTCTATATTGTGTATGAACTCAGTTTTCATAAGCAAATTAATATGGGGGAAGACATCCAAAGTGGTGTGCACCATGAATACCAATATTCTTGATGCAAAGGATATTAAATTAAGGCGAGATCCACAGCAAAAGCTGCAGTTTCATGCCCCTTAATATGCAGTCTGAGCACAGAAGAAATTCAAGAATGTACAATGAAATCCAAATCTAAATCCAATTCCCAGCTCAGGTGACAGACCCAGTCAGCTGCAAAGACATGTTCATATGAACTTAGCTCTAGCCTGTCGCAGTCGAGATCCAGTATATCAAAACTGGAACTCTGGTAATTCTATACGCCACAAGGCAAACAAGATAATGAAACAGGATGTGAAAGGTGTGAAGTTTCCAAAACATGTTCAAACATCATCTGTAACTTGAGAGTGTTTGTATTACAGGTGTCAGTAATCTTTAGGACTGAAAACCAAAGCCAGGATCAGACTACAGGCTACAACAAAGTGTCTCAGCGAGCTTGTCGCTGGCAGTTGAGTGTCTGGAGCTAAAATAACACAAAATCTGAATAAGAAAAGATACTCAGAGAATGAAAATGGATTTCCAGAATACCAGTAGGTAGTTGATAGCTCTAAGTATTATCACATGCTGTCACGTAAATAGGGAGACATGATGAGAATTGGTTATTTACAACTTTGTCCAAAGTTTTCTGATACTGAAATCAATAAAGGTCTCACATTAATCAGAGTTTGCTTTTATATCAGACCTTCCTACCTATATCTAACACTGGTCTGGGCTTTTGTCACAGTATGGACCACAGCCCTGAGAAGAGGAGCAAGGAGAGTAAAGCTTTGCCAGCCTCTTACATCGATGGAGCAGCCAAGCAGCGACCCAGCTCTCAGAGCCTTCTGGATGATTTGGTACAGGTTTGAAGGAGCCCTTCGCAGCTCATAGGACTCAGAGATGCCTCCAGTAAAATCCTCAAAGCCCTCCACAGTGGACCCTCCTGCTAGAGCTTCATAAGAGCCATTCAACCTGTGGGATAGATGATAAGAACTACACAAGGGTCCATCTCTACCTGCAGGCACAAGGTACCACAGAAAGAAGGGTTCATCATTTAGTATCTCTTGATTTGGTTGGTCATCAGTGTGACCTGGGGCAACAGAACTAAAGCCCCTTGAAACACAGTTGGCAACACCCTTTATGGACCCAGAGGGAACTGCAAATGCCGGGTGGGAGGGAGGCTGCCTTAGAATGAAGTGTGTTGTGACTGACACGCCCAGCCTGGGCCACCACCAGGGGCACAGCTCCCGCCCAGCCCCATACTTGGCGTAGGCCTTCTCCAGCAGCGCGCTCCAGAACTCGTTGCCTTCCTCTGAGTGCACGAAGACCAGCTTCCCGTTCTTGGTGGGCAGCCTGTCGTCCACCACCACGTCCACCCACTCCCCGTACTGCCAGAACTGGGGGAAAGAAGAAAGGAAAAGATGATGAGAGCTGGTGTGCCTGTAAGAGCTCCAGGCTACCATCCTCCTCCCTCTTCACCTGTCATCACTTCCCCCTGCATAAGCCGCTGTAGGGTTTAACTCCCATGCTGGAATCCTCTCCTTTGTAATAGAGACAAACTCCTCCCAGCTCTGGGGAGCGTTCAGCAGGCTTCTTAATTCTGTCTTAGATTTTGCTGATAGGAAATAGTAACAGCGTCTTGTTGCACATAACATCAAAAACACTGAACATGTAAACTGAGTTTGCACAGTGGACAGCCCAGAAAACCAGCATGGAGATAGGATACTCTGAACTATCTCAAGGCTCAAACCTTAAGGAAAAAAAAAACAACGCCCCTGTAAAAATGCTGTAAGGAGAGGTCATCTAAAGGGGAAACAGTCAATAGTGCTAATCCCTTCTGAAAATGCTAGGAAATGTATGAAACACTGCAAGTGCTAAATTTTGGCCTCAAAGCTAGAAATGTTTACTCCAGGATTTGCTGCATTCCTGAAAGGAGAGATGATAATTCACACAACACTCACACATGAGCTGGTGGAAGGGACAGGTATGTGTTCAAAAACTTCTGTCTGCACCAGAACAGCTCCTTTAGCTTTGCAGGGTGAATCCACACAGCTCCCACCTGAGACTAACCTCCCGTCAAAGCAGGTTGGCTAAATCCCAACAATCTGGTTCCACAGGCAAGGAAATAAAGGCAAAGCAGGGAGGGAAGGGGAGGAAGGAGAAGGAATCACACAAGCCTGAATTCAATCTCAACAGCTGGCAGCAACAGAGCTTGGTTTGAGCTCACAAGACCTGATGGTTTGGCTCAGTTTACAAAATCTTTATAACTCCCCAGAGCCCCATCAGCTGTAAGACAGCAGAAACTCAGCAGTGAGCAGGTCTCATTTAACATTATTTAACTCTGTTCTAATTTTCTTTCTCTCTCCCCCATCAATTCCATGTACACACTGTAAGTGTTGATTATTTCACGTGTTCCAAACAAACAAAAAAAAAAATCTGCTTCTAGTTAAATACTAGCATTTTTCTCTTTCATTCTTGATCCCCTGATCATACAGGTACCTGGAAATGGAAGATTCCAGCATAGTCCTTCTGGAAACTCTGGGCCTTGGGAACAACACGGAACAGAATATCTGGATTCAAAGTGAGAGATGCAATGGCAGCTAGGAGCCAGCAATCACCTAAAACACACACATTACAAGGCAGAAAAGTTCATTAATAACTCCATTAAGTCACACTCTCACCGGGACTAGAATGCCAGCAGTAAGAGCTATGCCAGACTCAGTATTGGTTCAGCAATCCATTCTTGTTCTCTTATTTCTCTCTTGCTCATTTTCCACTCACCCAAACCACACAGGTATCTTGGGGCCTCTGAGGCTGACCATGGTAGTAATTTCAATGGTCTGCTTTGTAGTTTGAGTTTTTAATGAGGCTGTGAAAACAGGCTGCTTTACCTAAGCTTGTTAATGCCCTCAGGAGACCAAGAACACAGCCAGAGGAGAAGACACTGGAGGTACGTGGGTTGCAAAGCATAGCCGGGCAGGACAGAGTTAATGACCTGTGGCACCTTAATTAGACTCAAGCTACCATGCCTAGGGCAGACAAAGGCTTAGGACATGTCCAGAAGAGGGCAAAAGCTCTGATAGAAGGATGTTGGGTCTTCCATTCCTATCTTTTGGAGAAGATTGGATGGATAGCAGGAACATTTGTGGGCCTATTCCTTCTCAGCCCTTTCTTTGAAGGTCTGAACTCGAACTTAGAGCTATTGCTAGAGATTTGCCCCGCAGTCTGTTGGAAGCTGAAGTCTCCTCGGACCTTTGTGAGGAGGTGAGTCCTTTCTTTGGCCCATTCCTTATCCTGGAAAGGCTGGGCTTGCCCAGCCCTCCCTGGAGGCTGTGTGCCTTGCAGCTGGAGCTGCTTGCTGGCGTTGTTACCTGTTTATGGAGGATTGGAGGCTGGCTAAGCAGAAGCCTCTGTCACACCACAGGTGGTGCCCCTGGGAAACTCAGTGACTCGTGGTGTTTGCACAGGGCAAACAGCAGGAAGAACTTCTGTGATTCTGTTTTATTTCTGAGGTGTGCAGACAGCCTAGGAAAACAAAACTGCTCTGAAGGCACTAACATTTTCCTGGTTCCCTGAGGATTAATATCTGTGTCAAGATGTAGTTCCTTTGTGCGGGTGCATATTCCGCAGAAGGAATTGCTGCATCACAGCTCTTGCTTCAGAGGAAATAAGCGAATTGAGAAACCAAGGAAAGAGTTTAATCTGCAGCGAGACTGAACATCCTAGAGCAGCAGTTAACTTTTTATATTGACTTGGGATTTGTGATTTAATGCCATGGTGAATACAAGTGTAAAAGCAGGATACAGGGACTTGCCAGGTGCTCTCTGCTGCCTGTACCCTACAGGGAGGTACCCACATGGCTGTTTTGGGAAACCTCTGTAAAGAAGTGTCCCTGGTGGGATGACCTGTAACCACCTGAGCTGGCTGATCACATTATGGGTCCAAACCCACGATATGTTATATGATATATTTCTACCGGTTGTGACAGCCCAGGCCTTCCTACAGAGGAGGGAAACCCCATTTTTAGTATGTGAGTTGCTGCTTGAGCCTTCCCCAAGGATTCTCTGCCTCATCTTGGCTGTCACATTCAGGAAAGATCATTTAAGATGGAAGGGGGCAGACAAGTGGTTGGATTGCCTGCTTCTCCCCATCCACCTGCATTTCTTATGAGAAGAGGTTAAAAAAAATTTGTCCTGCTCATCCTACACAAGTGAAGTTTTAAGAGCAAGTGTGAGGCAGGCTAAATGCTACTTTGCAGAAAAGCTGTTTGAGGCAAGAGCTCTTAGTTGGAAGGTAATATCTCCTTGGCAGAGAAGATAAAATAAAGGGATTGTGACATGTTTAAAGTGGAAATAGGGAAAAGTTGATGCTCTGCATATAGAAAAGAAAGTCCAGAAGCCTCAGACTATACATACATCTCTGAGCAAAAACCTTCTCAAGGAGGGCTCAACTTGCTGGCCTGGAATTTTCCTCCCAGCCTTAGGTACTTATGTGTAAAATAAGCAAAATTATAAGAGCACAAGGTGTGGGGGGAAAAAAGGCTTTAAGAACCGACTCTCCCAAGGAAATGTAGAAGCAGGAAAAAATGAGACTGAGAACACTCAGATCTGCTTTGTATTTATTTCTTTGAGGCTTTCCTTGGTACAGGCATACGCCTTAGGCTCTTATAATTTCTGTTTTCCTTGAAGAGGTAGAAATAATGGTGGTAAGTCTGGGGAACGGATTTTCAGAGAAGGAAGATGAAAAGCCTTATCAAGATAGAACTGAAATCCTCATTTTTTCTGATGCTCTGGCTGTCCCTGGCATGCTGTGAAGTGCAGAAGATTATTTCTGAGAAGGTGGCAATGTGGGGGTCCCTGGTGTTCGTGTTGTGTCCCTCCACCCCGTGAGACCAGAGAAGGCCTGCAGCAGTGACAAGTTGGTTCTCTCCCAATGTGCAACACCTGGAAGGGTTTCCCTTTCCTGGTCCTGGCCAGGACTTTAAAGCCAGTGAATGAGAAACTACTCCCTACTCCAGGCTTTGCTGAGGGTGGTGTATGCTGGATGCACAATTAAGCTGAAGATTCAGTGAAACGAGGGGGGTTTCCTTAAATACATTGTTTACTTCCCTGCCTCAGAACTAAACAATTTCAGAATCTCAGCCCAGAGGATGCCAAATGCAGCGTGAAATCCTTTAAGGCACCTTTCTTACAGCATGAATTAACTTCTTAGCGCCTGGGAGAGTGAGTGACGTGGGTGCTGTTGCCTGTCTCCGACACACCAACACAGTCTGACCTCTGAGGGAAGCATTTCAGGGCACACCTGCTCACAGCTTGCCCAGGAAGAATTGTGTTGGAAGAATTGCAGTGGTGAACTTGGCCTTAAAAGCAGCCATGCCTGCCTTGAGCACTGCAGAGTCCTATCTCCGAACCTGGCTTTCCGGGGCCTAATATCTTTGACCAACCTTGTGCCAACCGAAAGGAGCCAGCTGGGAATTGGCTGCTGTGCTGTAACTCGATAAAAATGGAAGTGTGTCTGAATGTAGATGGTTTGGGGGCATCTTTATATAGCAGAGATGCATGGCATTCAAGCTCCTGTGATATTTTCTTTAGGAGGATGTAGGACTCTGTCCATATCAAGGAGCTTCAATGATGGGGCCTAAAGCGCGCCGTTGGCCTCTTACCTTCTTGTACACCACAGTGGGATCCTGGCCTATAAATAAGCCTTCTCAGCCCTGCTGGATAATATATGAGTAGTTCTAAAAAAGTACAGATTGACAGTTCCTGTTCCCTTTTTCAAAGTTCAACACCATTTTGCCAGCAGCAAGTTTCAGAGTTTAGTTTGTGGTTGTGCCTGCAGGACAGCACAAGAGCACAAGTTCCCCAGAAGGGCACCTTACGTAGGACCACTCAAACTTGTTCTGGTTCAGCTGCAGGTTATAAGTAATCTTTCATGCTGTGAGGAAACTACTTTATTCCATTCCTAAAAAGGAAATTTTTTTTGAGGGAGAGAAAAAGGGGCCAATTGACCAATTAATTAGAATGTATTTCAAATAGGCTCATAGTCAGAAAAATGACAATATCAAAAAGCATTTCTGCTCACCGTATGGGTTTAAACTTGCAGCATCTTAGCTTATAAAAATAACTGGTTTTTAAAAAAGCTTTCTCAATATTAGCTCTGCAAGGCTAAATCACTTATGGACACATATTACTTCTTCTGTTCAGTCTCATATTTCATGAACAAAAGTTTCAGAAAAGTTCCAATTACAGTGTTTACTGCTGCTGCGGAATATCCTGAAAAGAAGCCAGCTTGATTCCTGGATCCGAAGTCATTTGAAATGGTAGTAAAGTGAAATTTCGGTTTTTAAAAAAATTTTTTTAAATTTAAGCAATTCTGACCTTGAGTTTGTGGTGGAAAGGGTAAACATGAAGCCTAGCTGTGCCTAGCTCCTGTCTCTGTGTGTATATATATATATATATACACACACATGTGTGATCTTGGAGAATTACTTTGACTGTTAGTGCACTTGAAATAGAATCCCTTGCTGCTCACAGATGTCCTGAGTTGGCTCATGTTCTCAGTGCTGCCCAGGCAGCTCCTGGTGTAGAGAGATAATCGAATTGCTGCAGCCAATAACGAATCCTTGGTGACCTGGGAGCCCAGCGACTCCTCCGTATTGATGATGTTTACCCAAGCATGCCCCACTTGCAGGGGCCATAAAATAAATGAGAAATTTGATTAGTTTCAGTTGCTCCAGAGCTGTGCTCAGTTTCTGTTTAGCTACAAACACATCAAAGTGTCTAGACATACAGCATCTAAACTCTCCTTTGACCGAGAGATGGTGAGTTTCAGCCAAAAGTCTGAGTGTCCAGTTCCAGGATGCAACTGGACAGCACAGAGGCATTTCTGTCCTGATTCTGTTCTGGCTTGTTGCTGTTTCAGCAGTGTCTGGTGCTCAGAAAGGATCCAAACACAGTGCTGTGGCTCTTGCTTCCTGGATTGCCAAGCAGCTTCGACTCTCAGCTTTAGTCTCTGCTGGAAGCCCTTGTTCAGAGCTTGTAGTACCTGGGGCATCATACCAGACATCAAGGAAGCACTGACCCACTAGCTGATAATTTATGGCAGTGCAGGTTGCCTCTGCTTTGAGATTTCTAAAGACTTTCTGAGGTTTTCTATGGAAATGAATTTTGCTCTGCAACTGTTTACAGAAAGGCAAAGGATAATCCAGCAAAGGAACAGGCTTTCTTCTCCTTGGGGTCTCAAAGCTGTCAGTGAATGTCTTTTTGACATCAATGGGATATATTTGCTAGAACCAGGATCTCCAGTATCCCTGAGCCCATGGGATTGAATGTCAGAAGGTCCATATATTAACGTCTACAGCAAAATAAGTGAACAAACCCAGTACTATTAAGTTCTCACCCGCCTACAGCCACTTCAAAGGCTCCCTCAACAGGTATCAGATCTATCTCAGAGCTGTCAGGCTTTGGTTTGTTCTCCAGGATACCTGTAATCTCCCCAAATCTGCCCGTAGGATAAGGCATGCACAAAGCACACGCGGGGTGGGCTCCTGGGCTGGTGTGACCTGGTGCATTTGCCTTGGCTTCAGGGAACTCCTCCAGCTGCCATCCCCGGGCCCAGGGAGCTGCCGTGCCTGGAGTGGCCTCTGGGCGTTCGGCACAAAAGGCAGCTCATGAATATAAATAGTGTGGATCTGGAAAGCTAATATTAAACTGAGGGGGTTTCAGTATGTTTTATATTACTTAAATTAAATTTAGGCCACTTACTTCTTAAGAACTTCTGCAAGCAGTCCGCGGGTTAACTTACTCAGACGGCAGCAAGAAAACCTCATAAGTCACCTTTAATAACTAAGACTATGTGACTACATTTCAAGTTGTTACTAGGCTATCAAAAAGATATGGTTCAAAGAACGTTTAAAATATTTCAAGTCTCTCAAGTCCCCATCAAACTTCCCAAGCTGATATTCATCTAGCTTACGCTGTTGTCAAAGAAATAAGTTTAATGGAGTGAGACTAACTCTGCATTTTCTTGTTCCTTTTGTTCCTATAAACCCAGACCAGCAGTGCTATTTTTAAAAGAAAAGAAACATGTCAGAGAATATTATTAAAAATAGGCTCTATTTCCCTAAAGGACGTGTTAGCCAGCCACATACATGGCTTATGTAAATATGTAATCAGGGTCTGTTTCAATAGAAGCGTTTTACATGAGGGTTTTAATAACAAGGACTTTGATATTCAAGGTATTGGATCAAACAACAAAAAAGCTTAGTATGCCTCAGAGATGTAAAGCAAGTACCTGAAGGCTAGAAGGCAAGTCCCTTGCCTGCAGTTTATTTTTGTGAAGGGTCAGTGTGTGTAGAAGCAATTGTAAGCAGCCTTGCAGAAACAAATTGGATTATCTTTCATTATTTACTTTTTTCCCTTTTTTTCTTTTTTTTTTTTCCTTTTTTTTTTTTTTTGTCAGAGAGTGAGAGAGAGAGAAAATCAAGCTCCTACTAAAAGCGGAATCAGATTTTGGGGCTTTTCTTCTAGCTTTGGGATAGCTTTCAGCCCTTGGGTTACTGCCCACCAAAAGCTGTCTTGGGAAAACCCAGAGCAAGGCACCATTCCCAGATTCACAGGAGGTTTTGGGGTCCAGTTCTGTTGTTACCACTACATGATGGATTTTGGCACTGGTCTCTAATGAAAGCCCATTTAGCACAAGGGACTGGGACTCAACAGAAACATTCAGCAGGTGACAGAAATAGAGAAGGGCTCAGGGTATTTGTATTCAGTTTCTAGGCTAAACACAAATAATGCACTGGCCTCTTCTAGTTTAAGAACAGATAATATTTTTCAGTCCTATAGCTTGTAAACTGCCAGGGAAAATGAGGTTTTACTTCAGGTGTATGTTCTTCTTTTTTTTTTTTTTATGCCATTATAGAAACTTTCTAAATAGGAGGTGACAAGAAATGTCGCTTTTACTGCTTATTTGAGCCATTCTCCTGAAATACAGTAAGTGATTTCCCCATACTCTATTCCAGCATCCACCAAATAAATATCCTGGAGCAAGTATATGATTGGGCATCTTATTTTTAGCATTTGGAGTACAAGCCCACACACCAGGGAATTTTTTAGCAATTGCTTTAATAGTGCTGTGTTTACAAGAGCAGCACTGGTGTTATTTATCGCCAACAACTTGCAGAAATTGTTTCAATCTCATTTGCACAATGGATGTGCTGGAAGACCAGTGAGGTCAGGAGTACTGCAGTTAGCAGCACAGGAGGGAGAAAGGCTGATTTCTCTGTGTCTAATCTATCAAATTCTCATTACAAGAGTTTCAGCCTTCTCGCCTCTCGATGCCGTCAAGGGTTTGCGGCTGCTGTCCTCTGCAGCTGGATCTTATCAGCGAGGCAGGCAGGGAAGGCAGCAGCTACTCCAAGAGGGAATAAAGTCCCCTTACACCTCCCTTCTGGCCACTTGCACAGCAGCTCTGTTTAGCCAGAGGCAAGCACTGCAGAAAAATTGGTAAGGAAGTTTTTTTATGATTGATGTCCAGGAGAGGATGACTGCTGCCTCAGAGATACCTCCTCTCATCAGGCCCTGATTTGGGGAGCTGAGCAGCAGTGCCCTTTTTGTCTGTTCTTGCACAGTGTGGCTGGTGGCTGGTTGCTCCTGTCCCTGCTCACAGCTCTACATGAAATGATGTTCAAGCAGAAAGGAGCGTTCAGCATGAAGGGCTTGGAACAATTTATTTGTTGTGGATAGTATTACAAAGTTTACATGCTCTGTTCATTTTTTTCTGATGTGGTCCTTGTTTCTAACTCATGCTTGGAGCAACCTACTTGACACAAAATGGCACATCATAGACCCAGCCCCTCCACTAAACCAGTTCCTGCTCTGTTCCTTGGTTGTTGTGTATTTGCTTGGTGTGAAACGGAGGCTGGAACTTGCTCTGCCTCCCAAATAAAAATCCCTAAGGACTAGGCTACAGCAGAAAGCTTCCCTGGTGCCCTTTGTCCCCTGAGTCTTTGGAGCTGCTCTTGCTGGCATGGGCACGAATCCTACTCTCTTGCCCCAGGGCAAGTGCTCTCATAATTAGGTTGGCATCCACCTCTGTCTGAAGAGGTCAAAAGCAAACCAGTTTTCTGTTCCACATAATTACTTCCTTTCTCCAGGAAACAATTTGGTGTCTTCCAA
The DNA here is from genome assembly GCA_013397975.1 of Machaerirhynchus nigripectus. NCBI lineage: Eukaryota > Metazoa > Chordata > Aves > Passeriformes > Dicruridae > Machaerirhynchus > Machaerirhynchus nigripectus. The sequence continues at coordinate 166,501 of VZRQ01000715.1, forward strand.
TTTTGACATAGCTCTTACAAGCCCATATGTACCCTGTCTCAGGCAGCAGTGCTGGTATGTGAGTCCTCTTCTTGGGTATCTGTCCCTCCATACTATGTCTGGGAGATAGCCAATTAATAGTACATATGAGTTTTTAAAGAAGCTTCATTTCTCTTTCTTCTTCCAAAACAAGATTCAGAAGCACTGTACGTACCCAGCTCTCCTTGGCAGACATCTGTTCGGGTAGCTCCTCCAATTATAAACTGAGGGTTGGCACATAACTCCTGAAAAGACACGATTTCAAAAGTTTGCATCACCCTTGCTGGTCTGAAAAGTTCCCTTTCCTTGCTCCTTGTTTCAGTATTCAAAAACTATAAAACAGTTTCAGCATTTCTTTAAAAAATACATACTTTCTCTTCTGTCTGATTAACATGGTCCCAGGACAAAATTTCTGTATTAAATTGAGGGCTGCATGTATTTTTTTTTTTGAGGCAAATCCTGATGCCCTTTACTACTAGGCACTGTCAGTGACACTACTGAAAATTTTTGCTACTGTGAAGACAGAGGTGAAAATCCACTGTAGCATTTACCTCTTACTTTATCCCGCTGAGATTTTGGTTTGAGCAACACAAATGAGTTTGTGACTGTGGCTGCTGCCTGTGCCACTTGAACTGCGCTGAGTTTCCAGTGCCAACAGTGTAGAGGATGTTCCCCCACCCTGACCCTGCTTCCTGGGAGGCCAACCACACAAATGCTTTTATTAGCAACAACCCCCCTTTCTTCCTGGCCCTTTGGGGCCAGCCAAGTAGGTTATGGCAATGACTGTCACTCCTATCCAAACCCTGAGCTCTCCAACAACTCATGGCCTGTATTAGGAAGTTATTATTGTCTCTCTAGAGACAAAAGCCTTCTCTGTTTTTCCGAGAATTTTCCATGAGCTTCTGGATGGCAGCAAGGAGCAGTTTATAGGAAGCCTAACTTGGCAAGCAGGGTTGAGGAAAGTTTAGGCAGTCGCTGGCACTCGAGTCACTCGAGAGCAGCAGTTGTCAGCTCTGAGCATCCTGTGGAGAGACAGAGACAACCCAGGACTGCTTGTGTATGATGAAGAGCCAGTTTGTGAATCTTCTCTCCAACAGGCATTATCCCAGCTACATCCTTTTCTTTCTGTCCAGTGGAGAGGGGTCCGGCTATAGCTTAGCTATAAATCTTCTAAATCTTCTACACAGAAGATGATTTTGTGTAGTTTTTTCTCTTCTCCCTCCAAAGTGGTGCACCTGGTGTCAGTCAGCTGCATGTGACTTATTACTCACTCAGATACCTGTCCTTCCTGAGCCACTCCCAAGTGCCACATGCACCTTTCACACAGCTGAGCTTCCCCTCAGGGGTCCCACACGGGCTGGTCTCTGGCAGGCAGGGCTGGGACATTTAACCCTGTTGGATCTCAGCCCTCAGTTATTCCTCACCCTGCTATGCTTGTGGTTGTGTCTATGCCTGCAGCAGGCTCAACATTGTTCTTCTGTGAGAAACCCAAGTCTAATTTAATTAGTTTTCTAAGGCTGATCTTCTCCAAGGACAGGCAAAGTCAAGACACACATCCATGGTACTTGCTGAGGTGACATCCAGGTGCCAGAGTGAGGTGCTGATGGATAAATGGGGCTGCCAGGGGTATTAAACCTGGAGTTACTAAACATGCAAGTTTCTGTTTCTTGCTTTTCTCACTTAAAATAGTGTTTTCTCACTTTTTTTTTTTT
>VZRQ01000715.1:168289-252974 GCA_013397975.1 Machaerirhynchus nigripectus
TAAAGCCCAAAGCCTTGAAATTTTCTGTTTCTTCTCATTCTCCTTTCCTCCACCAGATGGAGGTTAAGTAATTTGGGAAGGTGTCCCAATTTTTTTTTTTATTGTTTCTTGATGTTGCAAAATGACAAAGGAGAAGCAAAGTAGGGGCAGAAATAAGCGACCGAAAAATGAGAGTGCAGGAAAATTTCTGAAGCCCTGATTTTGTTACTTAAAAAAAAAAACACCAAAACATCATCTAATCTTTGCTGATGAAAATTACTTTCATAGAATCAGAGGCCATTTCTAGGATATACGTATTTAGGTACAAGCATTTCCAGTCAGTTTCTGTTTAACTGTTACAGGCAGCCTGAAGTGAGGCAGAGGAATTCACTTAGGTATTAGCCTGATTTCCTGAAGGGCACAGTGGCAAGTCCTGGGTGTGGGTGCTGTTACAACTGAGAGCCGATGGCATTTGGGGTGGCCCAGGGTCTGGCTGGATGTATGTGGGGCTCTTGCATCCATCTCCAGATTACACCCTGGACTTGTAGCTCTCTGGAGCTGGAATGGATAGGAGGAAAGCAGGTTGCCATGAAGAAGTTATAGGATTCCCTGCTTTATAAAGGGCTTAGAAGATGATAATTTCTTTTCCCTTTTCCCCTTTTCCAACCTTGCTTCTGCCATGGAAGTAAAGCAAGATAGAATTAAGAAACAAGACATACAGAAAAGTGGATATTCAGGCTCACCACTGATTCAGCCTGGCTGTTCAGCTGGGCTTGGATTAGATTTGCACCCAGTGAAAAAGGCACTCTTACCGTGGGGCGCTTCCAGACTATCCCCTGGGTTTTGAAGGAGTATGGTCCCAGGTCCCGGTAGCCAAGAGCAGAAGGACAGGCTGGGAACTCTTCATCCTTGAACAGCGTGCCAGTCTGCAGGCACTGCTGCTTCAGGGCTTCATAGTCCTGCTTCAAATACTTGACGGCATTCCTGTTGGATCCGAGCCCGCCCGCTGCCGCTCGTTCTTGGCATAGTCTCGCCGTGACCCTGGACATGCTGCCCACCCTCCCAGTGCGTGCTGTGCCTCTGCCTCCTGGGCGACAGGAGGTGAGTATGGGCAGGCTTGGGTGGAGCCAAGGACTGCCCTAAGTGCTCCAGCAGCCCTGGAGGGAGGAGGCACCAGGAGTGCAAATATGTACCGGGGGAGACGGGCGGGAGCCACAGCCATCATGGCTGGGATTATGGGCACTGCCTGCTGCTCCTCCCATGGTATTTGCTTTTTTTGCTGTCCCTTTTTAAAGTACTCTTTAAGCAAAAAGCCAGGGAGAACTTTTTGCAGACACACCTGTTAACAGATGGAAAGAGACTGTGTGCATTCCCTGTGCTGAAAGTCAGGTTTAGAACTGCTTTCCTCCTTCTGAGATCGGGCTCTATGCTGTTGGAGGGTTGTGCAGCCACAAAACCTGGAGCTGGATATCTATTGCTACAGCTTACATGGCTATGGAGATGCCACGGAGTTTTAAAGCTAGGGAAAAGTTGAACCCACCTCTGTCTTAAATTATGAGGTTTTTTAAAAAGACCCCTCTCTTTGGTACTCTTGAAGCAGTATGAATTTGGAATTTAATTTATTAGCAACAAGAGACGTGAGTTTGGCAAAGCTAGAGCTGGCCACTTGCAGAGGGCAAGGATACAACCCAGGAGCATGACCTGGGCCAAAAATGGGAAATTGTTTCACCAGATAGGAGGGAAGCCAGTAAGCCCTGCTACCCCTCTCCAGTGTCACCTTGGGCAGAAGTCACTAAAACGTCCTCATCTATAAAAATGCGGTCTTGTCTCAGCTAGCAAGAGATTACCCATCATATTTACAGTCTTCTGGTAGTGTTTCCTGCATATAAAATGTTTACAGGCAGAAAACCAAGAAAGCCTTGGGTGCAAAAGGCTTTATAGACCTTAGGAAATAGTCGTTCCTGTTCTTGTAGGAGAAAAACTCCATTTCTACCCTGGCAACCCCATTTTGTACCGACACAGGGGTGCACGCCTCCCTGGCAAGGTGCCTGCAGATGTCTGTAGGTTCAAAAGCTGAAGGAGGAAATCTTTTCCATGGAGCACAGCTGCTCTCTGCTGTCATCCTGTATAATGACTAGGATTCCCCAGCAAAGCCACTGCGTGTCCAGCTGAAAGCTGGGTAAACAGTTAACTTTGTTTGCCAAGGAGCACGTTTGATGACTACCTCTAGGTAAATTTAGACAGAAGGTGTGGGGAAGGGAAGAGAGAATTTTTAAGGACTGAAACTTGCTGAGATAAGGAGTCCAAACAGAGGCTAGGCGGGTTGCTTGTCTGCAAATATTTGAAGAGAGTGAATGCAAAGGAGGAAACTAAATTACTTGGTCAGGTCCAGGTAGTGAAGGCTGGGCTGAGGGAGTTAATATGTCAGTTACCCCAAAATTAAACTAATACTGTTGAAACTGAGTAAAGGAAGAGGACGGGCCAGCATTTTATCCCGGTTGCATTTGGGTATTTCCAGGTATGCCTGTGTATTGAACCAGAGTGAGGAGTGGGGTAACAGAAGGTTGAGGGGAGGGTTTTTTCTCTCCAGGGTGGATTTGTTTTTCTGTCAAACAGACCCACTCAGGGGTACCCACTTTATTTGCTTATGAGGCAGAATACTGCTTTCTTTCCCACCCTGCACCAGTGCCTCGTGCTGAAATTTCCTCTCTTCCTGTGGTCCAGAGGAACTCTCCCATTTTGCTGCAACTGCTGTAAGCTGCAGGTTTGGCAATGTTGTTCATGGAAAAGCATGGTGCTACAGCAACTGGAAAAGGTCATTTTGAACATTTTGAATATTTTGTTTTCCGTGCACTTTTTCAGACATACACTTGATATGCTGTGTGCTCTGTAACTCCAGCTGCCACTAGATGTGAGCGGGCACAGCAGGGGTGAACCCTTGTGCATCACCAGAGTGTAACAGGGAAAGACAGACAAAAGATAGGACACGGGCTGAAAGAACTGGGGTTGTTTGGTCTGGAGAAGAAAAGCCTCCAGGAAGACCTTAGAGCACCTTCCTGTTCCTAAAGGAGGCTACAAGAAAGCTGGAGAGGGAATTTTTACATGGTTTGTCATGATAAGACAAGTGAGAATGTATCTTCAAACTGATAGACAGGAAGTTTAGACGAAATCTTAAGCAGAAATTCTTCACTTAAGAAGGATGGTGAGGCTCTGGCACAGGTTTCCCAGAGAGGATGTGGATGTCCCATCCCTGGAAGTGTTCAAGGCCGGGTTGGACAGGCATTTGGGCAACCTGTTCTAGTGAAAGCTGTCCCTGCCTGTGGTAGGGGGGTTGGAACAGACGATATTTAGGGTCCCTTCCAACCCAAACCATTCTATAATTCTAACTGAAATACCATCAGATTTTAACAATAAATTTCAGTTTTCACATTTGGAAAGAGGCTGAGGACAACCCCTTTTCTCTGGGGGAGGCTTGGACCAGGTGGTGGACACCCACTGTGTCCACCACAGCTATTTGATTCTAGTGATCTGTAGCACAGCACTTCAAACCCATTTCCCAAGCTTGATTAGCAGCAGCATGATTTATTTTGTGTAGAATGTGATGCACAAGCACCATCTAGAGGATATAAAGGAGATGATGATGACTGTATAGTTGACTACAGCAACAGCTGACAGCTGTGTTATAGGAGGAAAAGTTTTCAGGTTCCCCATGACTCAAAAACTGCTGCTGAAGTGGCATTAAATCCTAGGGTTAATAGTTATAATTATTATTCTGATTTTTGTTGCTCTGGGATTTGCATATTTTCGCCTGGCTCCTCCTGCTCTACTTTCCCTCTCTCCCTTTCTTGATGATAGCAAGAGGATGAGGGGAATAGGGAAGAACCAATTAAACCAGAAAAATGCATCACCTGAGTTTCAAAGAAGAGACCAAAAATTCCATGAAGTCAGGACTGTTCTGTAGATGAGGAAATCTTTAGCAGAAAATGACTGCCAATTACCCAGCAGTTCCAGACACATTTCTGATATAGTGCATTAGAGAGGGCTCTCCTGTACTGCAGCATTGGCTAATGAGAATTAAATCTGCTTTGCTGTACTGTCGACCCTGCAGCATGAAAACAGAGCAGTTTGATTCTGAGAGCTTGCCTTCTCCTATTCTAGAGGTATGGGCTCCTACCCACCCTATTACAGTGTAAAGGGGGTGACTATCAATAGGGAGACTATTGGGAGCTGTGAAAGTTCCCTAATGTTTGTCTCTAAGATTATTGGTTTAGAGGTTGCAATATTTTATCTGAGTGTTTGGGAAGGGAAGGGTTGCTAGAGGCTGCAGCCTGGCAGCTTCCCTATAGGGAAACACATCTGAAGTTGGCTCTGATCCTGCTTGCTTGTTTTATAAAAGCCATAAAATTGTTGGTGCCTGAGGAGGAGGAAGGTGATACCCTGCAGAGGTAATGCCTGCAGCCCAGGTGTGAAGCTCCACAACACAAGTTGGGCTGATCCAGAATGATGGTTCAACACTGGAAAGGAAGCTCAGAAGGATAGCTGGACTTTGCAGGATGACCCAGGTCTTTCTGACACCTCACTCTGAACTGGCCAGGGCTGGAGCCACCTTGTGATGTTGGGGAAAGCTCAGTACCTCTCCAGATCCCAGCCTCAGACAGGAAAGCAATTCCCTTCCTCATGAAACATCACCACTGCTACTGCAAGCCTCCTTCCCTGCGAAACCACCCTCATCCTAAGTGAGGACAGGGCAGTTCCTGGGAGGAACAGGAGCCCAGCATGTGCATGGGCCCATTCCTCCCTTCCTGGGCTGTTGGCCATTGGTTCCCAGTATCTGTGTGTAGCAAAAGGGCAGAGGAGCAAGAGGGAGGAGGGATGGTGCAAGGCTGAGCAGCTCTGAGTCACTCACAGTTGCTGAGTGTGAACATAGCAAAGGACAAGCCCATCCTGCCTGAAACTCCATGCTGTGAATGGCAGCTGGATGCTCCTTATCAGGAACCAGAATGAGCTGCTGCCAGCAACAGCTGATACCACTCACTTGCAAAATGTGAGGGTTGGTTACTTCTTTGAAGAGCTGCAGGTGTGCAGGGAGATTAAGAAGAAGTCAGGTTTCTTTTTCCTTCTGAAGTTGCCTGGTTTTAGGGAGACACAAGTGGGGAACCATTCATGGGACTGCTGCTTTTACTTAAGAGCATTACACTGGTCACACAGTCAAATGGAAATCACCTCTTTCTTTAAAGAAAATGGGCATATTGTGAAAATACGTAGAAAATTAAGGAACTGGCTCAGGTAGTGCTGAAAAGAACTTCCTTCTCTCTGACTGTGGACTCCCATCCACATCTGCTGCTGGGCTGGAAGTGGAAGTGGCTGGCTTGTTGACTTACCTGGCTGCAGAGGACTTTGTGGGCAGGCTGCTCAGATGGCTGCTGGGACAGCCAACTTCCCATATGAGAGAAATTCTGATTTACACCAATATATCCTTGTCTGTCATTAAACCACCTGGGACAGTGTGGTCCCTATAAGTTTGGGACCGGTCTAAAAGCCAGGGTGGCAAATAAACCTCTTCCCTGCATTGCCCCAGGTACCTCTCCCACTGCGTAACTGCATCCTTGCTGGTTCAATGTCTTTCTGGCTTTGCTCCCTTCTGTTCCGCTCCTTTTCTGTTTGGCTCCATCTCAACCCTCATTGCACCACAGAGACCCTAAGAAAACTCCGGTAGCTCTGACTGAGCACAGCAGCCGAGTAAGATTCTTGCACACACTTGGTCTTGGTCGTTGTCCAGCAGAGGCTGTCGGCTGCTGGCAGACCCCAGAGAGCTCTGTATCATCTGTGGGGCACAGGGGAGATGGCTGAGAAAAACAAAGTAGTTATATGACAGATTTTCAACCCAGCTTAAACTTCTGCATCTGCTGGAAAATAGCTTGAGCAGAGGAGTTCACAACCCAAAACCTGGCTTTGTGGGCCAGTGAAAACCATTGCTTTGAACTGATTCTGGTTTCCTTTCACCCTGACTCTTGCAAAACCAGCTAAGTCCAACCTGTGGCGGCTGTACAGATTCGAACCACTGCGTGGAGCCAAAGAAACACTTTCTGAGCAGCTCTACAGCTCCCAGATCCACCACATTAGGATGCAACACTTGGAGTTAAGCTCCCAGGTGGTGAGGTGCTGTTGTCTCCTGGTCCAGGAGATGGCCTTGCCTGTGAGATAACTGAGCAGTGCTTAGCAAATCTAAACAGCTGAGCAAAAACATCCTCCAGTGCCACTCTGTGTCCTGCTTGAGCTTCAGCATAGCCATGCTGGAGACCCTGGATAAAGGCACACCCTCAACTGAGTGCACACAGCTTGCGGCACATAACGTTACTGGATCTGCTTCCAGCTCTCCATGTGTGATTGATTGCCCACATGCTGCTAAAAGTACCATTATTCCCTTAATGAAGAGAGCCCTTCTGACCCATAGGGAACAGGAGGCATCTTCAAAGCGCAGCAAAGTTGGACTGTGCCTGTCCAGGTTTGGACAACTAGGTGGTATGAGGGCTGTATCCTCGCATGGCCATGATCTACACAGACAGGCTGGTGCTGCTCAGACCATTCATATCTAACTTCAAAAAGGTTTTGGGGGCCTCCTCTGCTACACTGGGAATTGAGTGGGCAATGCTTGGCTGTTTTTGCTTCCCATGAACTGTGCAAGCAGGATCTGGGCTGAGCTTAGGAAAAGGAATCATAAATGGTGGAAGGGCAAAACTACTGAGCAAATGGACAGTGCTGCACAATGGTTTGGAGCACCATGTACCAGCACTGAAGGAAAACTTCCCACCACATCTCAGCAAACGGTACCACCACTAATTTATGATTCTTTAAGCATTTGTCAAACAATAATGTTCATTTTAGTCAGATAGGATGGCTCCAAACCACTGTTTCATGCATCCAGGGCTTGGAAAACAACGTGCAAGAAGAGGTGCCTGTCCTTCCAGGGCAGCTGGGCAGCCACTGTGGGCAGCGGGTGCATCATGAAGGGCTCACAGCCTCTGTGAGCTGCTCAGAGAACACTGCCTGGCACCAGCACATCCTGAGTCAGACCTAAAATATGAAACAAATGGTTTGAATTCTCCCTCAGAGGGCTGCTGTTCTACTCGGGTGCCAGCAGCAGCATTTCAGCCATTCTTGGCAGCAACTCACTGCCAAAACGAAGACACTCTCTTCCCCCACGCCATCTGTGCTTGTTTTGGGGAAACTCGGGGGGAACTCACAGTTCGTAGTTTGGGCTGTGCGGGGGGTGCAGGGGGGTCCGTGCCAGCAGTGACAAAACGCGTGCTGTGGTTACCACCAGCAAATCAAGCTGTAAGCGATCTCTGTTACCTGCAGTGGTCAGAGTTGTAACAAGGTGACAACAGGGGGTACAGACGTACCATCGTGGGATTTGAACCAGAGTAGGTTTCCCCCTTCCTTTGTCTTTTTTTGTCTGAATTTAGAGAATTGATATGGATAGTTCTGGTTTTCACTCGAGAAATATCAACTTTTTTTGAATTGATGCGTACATGTGGCAATACAGGAGCCAGGGATGGGTGTGAAGGGGCGTGAAGCTGACGAGGCGCCCGCCCTGTGAGGCAGAGATATCTCTCCACGCAGCAACGAGCTGCAGAGACCGGGAGGGGAAGCTTCTCCACCCGCGACTGCCGGGACAGATCGACTCGAGCCAAGCAGGGGGTGCGGCGGGGCTGAGCCGTGGCGTGGCACCCGGCGGAGGGGAGGGATGACAGGCGGGGCCGGGATGCGCCGTGCCGGGATGTTCAGTGCCGTGCCGGGGCGGGGCGGTGGCGGTGGCGGCGATGGCGGGGATGGCGGCAGCGCTGGCCAAGGAGCGGGCGGCGGCGACGGGCGCGGGGCGGCACGACCGCGCTGTGCCCTACCTGGGGCAGCACTTCGGGGCGCTGCGCCAGGAATGCCTGCAGGAGGGGCGGCTCTTCCAGGACCCTTCCTTCCCCGCCGGCCCCGCCGCCCTCGGCTACCGGGAGCTGGGGCCGCGCTCGCACAAGACGCAGGGCGTCGTCTGGCGCAGACCCACGGTAGGGCGGCGGGGGAAGGCGGGATCCCCGGTGGCATCGTTCCGCCGTGTCACCCGGCTGTTCTCCTTCCCCCACGCCGTAAATTTGGGTGGATTGAATCGTGCGGGGGCGGTGGGTCGGGGCGCGGCTGCCGGGCGCGGTGCGAGCCCTCCCCGGGCTGCAGAATCGCGGTGCGCCCGTTTCGTGCAGCTGCGGATGCTCAGAGCGCCCGAGGCTCCCCTTTGCTCCGGGGAGAGGTTGGCAGCGTGACTTGCTCCGCCAGGAAAACAAACAAAGCAGAAAAGCCGTTGTCCTCACCATCCAGAGCTTCCCGTAGGGACAAATCGCTTTGGGTAGCGCTTGGGGCTGTCTCTTCCGAGAACTCTTTCCTTCGGCAGAGCCATGAGTTGACCGCCGGGCGGTTTATTCCCGAAGCAGCCCTGCCAGCCATGGGAGCCATGGGGTCATGTGGACTCCGGGGTGCCTCCAGGCACATCTGAAAGACCTTGGCGTAGTCAGTGGTGGGGAGGTAATGGCAGAGCAGTGTGTGCACGTGTGTGAAAATGCAGTGCACCTCCTGGCACGTCCTGTGAAGTGAGATGGCTGCACACAAGCTTTGGTCACCAGCTCCTGTTCTCACTGTGCTTGGTGTGTCTGGTGCCCGCACCCATTCTTGCCCTGCTCCATCTCTCTGGTGTTCATCTGCTGTGGTCAGCGGCTTGGGTAATTGGCTGCAAGTGGGGCCTCGTTCCCTGCCTTGGCTGTGGCTGTGTGTAATGCAAGGCTTGTTTTGTTCCCAGGAGCTGTGTTCCAAGCCCCAGTTCATAGCCGGCGGAGCCACTCGCACAGACATCTGCCAAGGGGCCTTAGGTAAGGTGGGGGCAGAAAGCTGAGTTTTCCATGCAGGTGCTGGCCCAGGACTCCATGGTTTATACATGGCCGTAACTCACTCTGTAAATACCTCCTTTTGCATCCTACCACCTCCATTCACATCAAATCAGACCTTTCTCACCTTTCCTTGGTGTTCTGCAAAGGTGGGAGCTGTGTGAGTTGGGCCACTGAGCACAGCCTTTCTGAAAGCACCAAGCAGGGGTGACACACACTGGTTTCCTGATGGCTTTTCTGATCATGGCCAGTTCCTTTCACATTCACATCCGTGTGCCTGAGAGCAGCCTGACGCATTTCTGCCTTTAACAGTCTGCTTGGAAGAGCAGTCGTGTGCATAGCAGGACTTGTCTTTCCCCAGAGGGAGAGGGTGCTGCTGAGCAGGAGGAACCTCCTGAAACCTGGGGAGATGCTGTAGAGAGAAAAGAAGTTGTATTGCCGATGTCCTGCAGGTCACCAGCTCTCAAGGAAGACAAAATTGGGGTGTTTCAGGAGGGATGGGCCAGCCTGTGAGCCCTCTGCTTTTGCCGTGGCTGCTGCTCGGTTTGTGCAATGGCAGCCCCTTGGTGGGGAGCTCTGGGAGCTGCAGGGAAGTGCCAGGGGACAGTGGGGAACAAATGGCTTAGCCTGGCTGTGAGGGCACAGCTATCCCAACCTGGAAGACTCTCTCCTGCCTTGCCTGACAGAAGGGGGTTTTAGGTGGAGGATGTCTGCAGATATATGAAAGGAAGAAATAAAGTGAAGTGAAAGCAGCAGACTCCTGTTCATTCCATAACTGTAGTGAGAGGGTTTTAGATTAGACAGATAGCGTGGTTGAGGGAAAGCTCTCATGTGGGAAGCGTGACTAATACGAGCTGTGTTGTGCTGAAGCAGTGGTGTTGGCAAAGGAACCAAGTTCTGTTTGTTTGCTGTCAAATATTCACCACATTGCGACTTCTTCGTTTCTAGTCCCACTGCTGCTATTTGTGTGTTCATGTCCAAAAATGTAACAGGCGGAGAAGCTTATATTTTGTGCTTATGTTTTCGTTCAGAAGTGTTTTAGGTTAGTGCTTTGACAACCAGATGCCATTTGTGTAAAAATACTTAGATTATGAACTTGGTTCTTCTCCTGCCCCAGTATCATCGGTGGCGTGGGTTAGGCTCTGTTGTGCCTTGGGTTGTTGCCATGTCACCAGCTTCCTTCCTGTGCTCTCTCCGCCCAATACTGTGTCTCCCACCATGACTGTTTTGGCATGAAGCATGTCCCAGTGCTTAAACACACGTGCCAGACATCTGTTATCTCTTTTTATTGTGAAACTTTACCGTAAGAAGTTTTTCAAATTGAGATTAAAGTTTACTGTAGTGCCATTTCAACATCTGGCATTTCTGTAGAGATGCTGGTTTCTGGAGTCACTTAGTTGCTTTCTGCCTTCTGCAGGCTTCCAGCTTTTCTATCCAGATGCTGTGGCATCAAGAGCATGGGAATGAAAGATTTGAAACTTCATTTTCAAGTTGTGAAATTGCTGTTGCTAATACCAAATTCTGTTTTAAACTGATGAAAGCACTTGCTGCCCTAGTGGTCTTTGGACCAGTCAGATGTTCTCATGGGGTTGTATGGTATCACCAGAGGATATGAAGTGACTCACAGCTGGTATTGTTGTGACTCCTGGCTGTATTTGAATCAGAGGTTGTCAATGTTCTTGTTTGTATTACCTTTTTCACTGTCACTAAGTACCGTGATGACTCTCCTGGCTGTCTTCTCATGGATCTGGGAAGGATTTTGGTATTGTGTGACAATTGTTGATTAAAAATTAGATCCTTTTGATCCTATCTCTGTATAGCCACTGAGTTCCTAAGAGCCTGTATGGAATCTCTGCTCTTTCACACAACGGGGCTGGCAGATGCACTGTACAAATGCTTTCTTCTTTTTTGCTTTTTGCGACTGCCTTATCTGACACCAGCATTTGTATTGATAAATTTGCTTAAGCTTCCATTTATTTGAACTTTGTATTTACTTTGAATGCTCATGTCCCATCACATTTTAGGATGTTATTGAGAAGATTGCACTGGAAGATGTAAGGTGCTTTTGGAAACCTGTACTTTTCATTTTGCTGCTTTTTTTCGATAGGAAGCTTTTGTAGTCTTATTTATCTCCCAGAAGGCTTGATCAAAAAACGACAGACCTATGCCCATGGGGAATTTTGTTGCTGTTGCTGAGCCCTACAGACCTGGGAGGTACTCCATCTGGGAGTACATCTGGGAGATGAGGCATCCTTTGTTGTTGGACCCATCACATCTGCATGGCAGCTTCCTGGCAGGGAATGTGTAACCAAACAGCTCAGCTAATGAGCAGAGTTTCTTTTAATTCAGGAATCTTTGGCCAGGTGCATAAATTTGTTTCATTGCATTTGACCTGGACTGTAAGAATCTGTGATGCTTATAAGGCATAGCTGATCGTCAGTGCAGAAAAGGTTGTTCCCTTGGCAGTTCGTTAGGTTCTCCAGGCACCAAAGTTCTGCCCCTTGGGATTTGGATTATCCTTTAGTCTGGCCTTGTGAGGGTTTTTTTTGTTTTGGTTTGTTGTTGTTGTTGTTGGTTTTTGTTGTTGTTTTGTGGTTTTTTTCCTTAGGGGAAACTTTTAAAGGCAAGTATTTGGAGTTAGTTTTGCAGTATCAAATCTGCAAATCAGTGATGGTATTCGGCTCCAAATGGCAGCACATGGGATGTGGTGACTCATTACAGCTGAGGGGAGGATCCGAACCCAGAGAAAGCTGGTTCACCCTTAACCACCTTTTTTTTTTGGAGTGCATGTCACCATGGTATCATAACACTGGGGTGTAAACAGCACAGGATCTGCCAGCTGCTGGTTGGATGCAGGTGTCTCCTCCTTACACAAAAAATGTATGAAAAAATAACTAATTGAATAGGTTAAATTTAGAAAATGAGACCCATGGTGTTCTCATGCTGACAGCCACTCCACTGTGAGTGGGTTGCCACAGCCTCATGTTTGTAACCAGAAAACTTTCTGGAGTGCCACGGTATTAATATAAATACATGCAGTAGTTGTTAATCTAAGATTGTTTTAAAATAATGAGCCCGTGATTGGCAGAACATACATTTTTCCTTTTACCCCATACTCTTAACATGAGCTGTGCAGTGACCAGAGGAGCTGCCTTTTTCTTGCAGCCCTTCAGGCATTTGATGGGTGTGTTTTGTTTGCCTTTTCTTTCCAGAATGGCTAATTTTAAGCCCTTAAGGCTATTTATGCTTGCCTTGCAATTACTTTTTTTTTTTCTAACATTCCTTTTACAGCTGGAGATTAGGTAAATGCAGAGATAAGTGTATGAAATAAGAAGTAAAACACTGAAAGCAGCAAAAAGTAAGCATGGCATGACAAAAAATAGCACTTCTTGTTAATGTGTTGTAGATAAACTCACAGCCTGATAATATTCCCTTTTCTGATGACCTTGTTCTACCTGATGTTCATTTACAAAAATTACTTGTGATTAATGTAGCCTTGCTAACACTCCTTTCAGATTCTAAGCAACCTGTCTGTCAGCCTCCCCTTGGACTTTCCTTCCCTACCAAAGGAAAATCACTGTCAAGAACCTTACAAAAGGAGCAGTTCTGGAAGTTCAGACTACCTGGTAAAGACCCTGCTCAGCCTTAATTAGTGCAGGCTAAAACTCCAGGTGTAATAATCACAAGGTCTGTCCTCACCCAGGGTGTGAATTATCGGGTGTGCTTTAAGTGATGGCTGTTCAAAAAGGCAGAGATGCTATCCTGGCTGTTGAGCACTTTTAAGCATGGAAACCAAAGGATGTCTTCCATGTATGCTGCAGCTGCCTTTAAACCTCAAGACCCTGCCCAGAGTTGTCAGAGTTAAGATTTGTGTTTGGCTCCAAATTCGTGTTCGAAACCAGTATAAAGTTCAACTGAGAGATTTTACAGCAGGCTGCAATTTCAGTCTGCCTTGATGGGACAGCTAGATAGTAAAGGAAATTCTTTATAAATTCTGCTTGTGGGTGTGGAGATCCTCTGGCGGGGAGTTTCTCCTTGAATTTCCATGCTTCTTACCTCTAGGGGAAACATGACTCAAAGAGATGTGCTACAGCATTAAATTGTGTGCTCATAATCTAAAGGCCTGATCAGCTTCTAGACCAAGCCTTACTGAGCTGCTGTGGCCGTGCTGAGTTGTTCATCTGTTCTTCCTGTGCTGCTCTCTGCCTGCCCAGCCCCTGCCCTGGGTATGGAATAGAAATGCTAATATGTCTTGGGAAGAATGGTGCGGCAGCTGCCCTCTGAGCCAGATTCTTCCCTCCCTGCTCTCTCTCTCCCAGCAAGCACCTTTGCAGTGCTTGGTGGTACCTCTGGATGCAGCTCCCAGGGAAGAGGGTCTCAGCTCCTTGAAGGAGGCTGTGAGAGGAGTCACTACTTTGCAGGGTGAGATGGATGTGCTGTCACAGAGTAGGGAGGGGAATTTCATCACTGCTTTGTGTCTGTCACAGGAGAATAGCAACGTGACTTTCCTGTTTAAAAACTTCCCTGACAGGCTGATTTTTCCATTACAGTACAAGCAGCCAGAGGCAGGGCTGAAGGGAAAGTTTTATGTTCATTTCTTCCCCTCCAGGTCATGAAGCAGTAAAAGCACCTCAGGTTTTGAAATTATTCTGCAATTTCACCTCTTCCACCTTTCCTGAGATGTGAAAAGATGCGTGGGAAAGATGTATTTCACAGAGCTGCTGCTGGGGGTCAGCTGTGTAAAGCGAGGGCAGCCTGGAGGGAGCTGCAGGTTGCCCATGTTCCTGCTGGTGCTGTCTGAGCAGTGATGGATTTGTGCCTGAGGGTGGACCTCGAGGGCTGCTTTAGAGTTAACTCACCCTGAGACTTTCTCCCATTTGGATCCCAGCTTCTCACCCATAGGCTTTTGAGCCTTTTCCTATGGGAGAGAGGTGGCTGCGTAGGGACTGCTGCTTTGCTGGTCTCTGGCTTGCTGACAGCTGTGGCAGGTTCACACACTGAACCCGCAATCCGGCAGGACTCTCGTGGGATCTCGTGTAATACCAACTGCCCTCTGTTCCCAAAGCAAGGGAACAGCAGATCTGGTAATGGTAACAAGGAGTTTTGTGTCGGGCTGTGGCAGTCGGGGGATCTTCTGGGTCTGTAAATCTCTGACCACCTTGCTGATGGGCTGCAGGGGGTCCATGGCTGAGCAGAAAGGTAACTGCTCTGGTAAAGTAAAACTGGGCTCTGAAAATAATTGCAGAACGTAGAGGTGTAATGTTTATAGAGCTGAGGTATCTTCCTCCCTCTGCCTGGCAGGAGATGGTGTGGAAGAACACTGTCCAGGCAGCCTGTGCCCTGGGGCTGTGGCTTGTAGACCTGGTGTGTGTTGGCTCCATCGCAGGCAGGATGAAGAGGTGTGTGGGACTGGGAAACAGTGCCTGCCTTCAGGACTTTCAGCTCTCTGGTGACTGTGCTGGAAATGAGACACGGGACTAAACAGAGAGGCCTTGAGCAAGAGCCTCCAGAGATGTGTAAGGTGAAAGGAGCTCCTGTTTGGAGGGAGGCTGGCAAGAGACCTTAAAGGGAGGTCCTGCCTGCAGGACAGGTCTCTGGATAGCAGGGCAACATGTTTATTAAACATGGAGAAGGGAAGGAATGCGGCCTTTGCCTGGAGAAACACTGTCCCTTTGAGGTGAAATTGCACCCCTAAGTACCTGTGTGTGCCCACAGGCTCTTTGCCTTTTCCCTATGCTGCTTCCTAACATCTAGGCACTCAATTGAATATTAAGTTTTCTTTCAAATAGTGCCAGAATGGGTGACAACTGTGGCGGTAGGTCAGAAAAAGCCTGCTTTGCCTTTTTTTTTTTTTTTTTAAATTACTTTAGTCTTGAGGAAACACTTGCCTGGATCTGGAGGGTATTTGTGTTCATATATTTGATCTGTCTCAGAGATAAAGTGATGGGATGGATCGTCCTATCCCAGCCAAGGGCATTGTTGGTTACAATGTACAGTCCTGATGCAGTGCAAAAACTAAAGTTTGATTAATGAATGCTGTCTGTTTTGGGTTTTGTTTTCCTTTCCTTTTTACAGGGGACTGTTGGCTCTTGGCTGCCATTGCTTCTCTCACCCTGAATGAAGAAATTCTGGCCCGTGTTGTTCCCAAAGACCAGAGCTTCCAGGATAAATATGCAGGAATTTTCCACTTCCAGGTATGTGGAAAACAGCCTTTTCCCCTTAGTGCTATTGGGCAGGAGCCAGTGTGGCTGGCTATGTATCCATATGTGATGTTTCCTGGCATGGCTTTGTGGGATGTCAAAGAGCCAGACAGAAAAAGGGGGGCATCTAAGAAGGCTGGTGGGAGGAACAAGGCTATTGATCAAAGAGCTGGGAGCAGGGGCTGCCTTTGTGGTCCTTCCTCCCCGAGCAGAGCCAGCTGAGCACGTGCATCCCCAAACGGGGTGCGTGAAGCTGGCTGGGAGGGGGATTGCTTTTCCCCTGGGAAATGGACGCTCAAAGATAAACATCCTGGTGATGGGAGTGCGCAGCTCGGGGTGGTGATGGATGTCTGTGCTCTCCTTCCCCCAGTTCTGGCAGTACGGGGAGTGGGTGGACGTGGTGGTGGACGACAGGCTGCCCACCAAGAACGGGGAGCTGCTCTTCGTGCACTCGGCGCAGGGCAGCGAGTTCTGGAGCGCGCTGCTGGAGAAGGCCTACGCCAAGTGAGTCAGGCCAGGCTTCCACCCCACTCACATCCCTGCTTCCCCATAGCTTCCCCAGCTGTATGGATACTGTGCATTTAAAGTGTCAGTCTACTTATCAGCCTTTGCAGCTTCTGGGGTGTCCCACAATGGCTCCTTTGGTACAGCTTTGTTGACAGATTTCCTAAGACAAGGAGCCAAAAGCATTGGCTTTGTTGCTAGCCAAGAAAAGTAACTCTTGCACCTCGTGGCGAGGCTGTTCCTGGAGCAGCCTCCTGTCACCAGGGCCTGGGAAACTCCATTTCGTGTGCTCTATGCACCTCTGAGGGCTTGGCAGCTGCAGTGCTTCAGTGTGCAAAGCGCATTGGTCCGTGTGCCCAGGTCTATGTTCAGTTCTCATATCTGAATCTCAGATATGAGAACTTTCGGGTTTGCCAGAGAGGTCGTTTTTTGGGTTGGCCAGAGAGGAATGCTTTCCTCTAACTTTACTATTTTGACTTAAGAAATTTAGATCTGCTGAAAATCAGACCTTAAATTGTTAAAGGCAATAAAAGACTGGAACTAGAGAAGCAAATTGTTGGGTCTTAATTTTTTTTTTAATATTCTTTTTCCTTCAGATAGTGTTCATGATTCCTGTCATTGATATGACTGAACCTGCAAGCTGTCTACATGATTGTATAGTATTTTATGCTGGGCTTCCAAAGCACAGAGGTTAAGAAGCAAAGCTGAATGGAGAGGCACATTTGTAGCTGCTCTAATGCTCCTGAAAGCAGAAACGCTGTGACAGCTGGCACATTGAGTGCCTCTCCTGAAGGGAAGAGGAGAACAGGGAGCCTGATGGTTGTGTGTGTGTGAAGGGAAGAGAACAGGGAGCCCAATGGTTGTGTCTGTCCCCCATTTTATGCAGGCTGAACGGATCGTATGAGTCCCTCTCTGGTGGCACCACCACCGAAGGCTTCGAGGACTTCACCGGTGGCATTGCAGAGTGGTATGAGCTGCAGAAGCCACCCCCCAACCTCTTCAAAATCATTCAGAAGGCACTCCAGAAGGGCTCTCTCCTTGGCTGCTCCATTGATGTGAGTTAGCAGGTTTATTTCTGGGCTCTTGCTGCGCACACAGGCAGCTGGGGGTGGACCTGTGCTGCACCCGCAGGAGCTGCACGTGGGATGCCAGTCCCCTTTGCCTATGGCTCTCTGCTCTACCTTGTGCCTGGAGAATTTGACCCACAAATGTGACCCAGTAGTGCTCTTCATGGGGGTTAGGTTGACATTCAGGCTTCATTAGTTCATGTATAAAAGCTCATTCCCTCCCTTGTGCTTCTGTCTTGAGACCTTCTGCTGTTTTGTAGGTTCGTGGTAATGAATCACACAGGGAGCTCGTTGGGGGTCCTGATGCACATCTGTGTTCCTAAGAAAGCCGTAGCTTGGCAGCAGGATGGCACAGGCTGAGTGGGTTTGGACAGAGAGCTGCTGGTAATGGCTCCTGCAGTCAGGTGCTCAGAGGTGACAACGTCCATCCTTGCTGCAGCCTTTTTGTCACACAAGTTGTACCTAAAACGTTCCCAAAAAAACCTGGGCTCTGTTCTTTAAGCAGAGAGGCTCAGACTGTTGCCAGACCTTTAAAAGGTTTTATGGGAAGATTTTGTCAGAAGCTGGACCTGCGTGGGAAAGAAGAGCTTTGGCCCTGGCTTCAAGGATTCAGCATTGCTTTTAACCTTACTGAAAATGAGTCTAAGTATTGTTATTGTGGTATATCACCCTCCTCCCAAATGAGATTGCATCTTAGTTATGTCTAAAGGGGAGGTAAATTGTTTACAAAAACTCCATTCATAATATAAATGTAAATATTTCCTTCCATTTTTCAACTTAAATCAGAGTCCCAGGAGAGGGAAGCTTTGCAGCAGGAAAAGTGCTTGGTTAATGTCAGTTTGACTTCATGGTATTTTCGAGGCCTGTTTTACTCGTTTTCATTTAGATAAGAATCTGACATCTGGATTTTTGCCCCAGACTGATACAAATCCCTTGGGTGGGTGGGGGGGAGAGTAAATATATTATGTTGTTGATAAGTGCTGGCACTTTCTGGAGTGTAAATTAACTGTTGCCGAGTTGCTTGTTTGAAAAAAAAAAACCCTTGTAAAATCTTTCCTTCTCTGAGAGCAATGTGGACACAGAGATTAAGCATTACATGGAGAGTGTGCTGTGGGGCAGTAATAGGCTATGAATTGGCAGCAGGAATCCCGCCTGCTCGATCCAATCCTCTCTGTTTCAGCTTCAAGTGTGCTTGTTTGGAGGTCACACACTTCTGAAGTGGTGGGAAGACAATGACAGCCATGTGTTTCATAGGTGGTTAAACATTCGCTGTCTGGCAAGAAGTGGCTTTTCTCTGCGGTGTTTAAAGGCCAGACTGCCCAAGCAGGGGCTGTGAGAAACTGAGAGGGGGAAGTGCCTTCAGGTACCAGTGGCATCCAAAGTCCAGCCTGTTCCCTTGCTGCCCTGCAGGGAAGACCCTAGGGTGGCAGGGCTGGGGGGAGGGAGGGGAACCTCCCACCCTGCTGTGGAGCTGAAGGGGGTGTTTCGACCTCGAAGCAAAGCACTGGGAGCTTGCTGGACCTGGGTGTGATCCCAGTGTAGCCTCAGGCCTGTTTTTCTCCTGCTCCCTTAAGAATATAGTGTTTATTGTGTGCATCCCCTTTGGAGATGCACAGGAGTGGCCGCACCACACCAAGTGTTTTGGAGTCAGGAGGGAGCTTTGCTGCAGTGCCGGGACTCTGGTGTGCACCCCATGCCACACCCGTGGTCCCTGGGCCTCCAGCAGCACCACGTGTGCTGCCGTCCCCTCTCCCTGCTCTGTCACACTTGCTGCTTTTGTGCAGCAGCTAAACCACTCCTGCCACCTCCCAGCGAGGTGAAAGCTCTGTTGGAGGGGGAAGCTCTGCTCTGTTGGATCCCCTGCCCATGGGAAGCTGCAGTCACAGATGTCCTTTGCTCCTCCAGATCACCAGTGCTGCAGAGACAGAGGCAGTCACCTCCCAGAAGCTGGTGAAGGGACACGCGTACTCGGTCACAGGTGCAGAGGAGGTACGTGTGCCACCCCAGGGTGCAGCCGGTCTTGTGTGTGGCAACCACAAACCCGTCTTCAACACCGCCAATTCCTGAGTGTCACCCGTTTTGCTGAATTGGGTTTTGAGGCTCTTCTTTCTGAAGGAGTGCGTAATTAGCTGGTATGTTTTTGATAAGCACAGATTTGCCTTCTTGGGTGTTTGACCAAAAAAAGCCCTTTTATTCCACAAGCACGGCTGTTTCCCACTGAGCTGGCAGCTCTGTGCAGAGGGCACACTACCCTCTGCTGGCAACCAGGCCCTGCAGCGCAGTTCTGTACAGCAGGCCACACTTTCCCTTAAACGCCCAGCAAGACGTGTCCCAAGCAAGAAAAACAAATATTATTGTCCCTGAAGTGCCTGCTGAGCTGCACCTTTCAGCAGGGCACGGTGTTCAAACACAAGGGGCCTGCCCAAGCGCAGGTGAATGGTGAAGGCAAGACAAAACAAAGGAAGCAGGTCATGGCATCCTTCCGTGTGTGCAGTGTATTTTTGGTTAGTTCACCAATAATTGTTTCTGAAATAATTTTTGAAAGCTCAGGGTGAGGTGTAGGGAGCGGCTGACACGCTGTGCTGGTTTGTGGGTGTGCATTTGGTCTTCCTCTCACAGCAAAAGCAGGGAAAAGGGAGTTGGTTCACCTTAATTCACAAGTAGGCATGACTTAGCCAGGCTGTTCCTTTGGAGATCTGTGCAGAGTTCGTGAGGATGGTTCCTCTGGGATGTCATCTCTGGACTCTGTGCTGCTGCTGCTCTGCAGTTTTCTTGGCTTCAGAGGGGTTGTGGCCGGTCTGAGAATCCCTTTTCTTGTAACAGGCTCCTTTTATGTATGAGGGCGGGGAGGGGAAGGCACTTGGTTGTGAAAAGACAGTTTATACCTAAATCACCACTTAGAGAAATATCCCTGTACCTGCCTTTTGGCTGTTGTGTAGCAGTTTTACATTCCCTTTGCTTGTAATCCTATCAGAGGTGATTTTTTTAGCAGCACAAATCAAACATTTTGGTTATTGTGAGCTTTGGTTTGTGCATGCTGTAAAACTTCTCTGGACAAGCCTGGCTGTGTGAAGCTCACTCAGAATCAGTTGGGCTTCTGTCTTTTGGACCAGATGTGTGCACGTTGTCATGCCTAGCACCGAGATACTTGCTCTGTCGTGTTTTTAATTGCTGTAGAAGGTGAGGGAGGGAGCACAGTGCTGAGCCCCTGGGTGACTCTCCATACTCTTCTGATCTTATCAGGTGAACTTCCGAGGAACAGTGCAGAAGTTGATCAGAATCCGAAATCCCTGGGGGGAAGTGGAGTGGACTGGGAAATGGAATGACAAGTGAGTCAATGGCTTACATGTTGCCAGCAGGCTTTTACTGCAGGGCTGCAGTTGTGTTTCTGCGCTTGTCTGTCTGTTCCCTGCCTGAAATTCCTCTGTAAGTCCTGTCTGGATGTGATGTTAATGTGGAACTGTTTCAGAGAGATGCATCCCATCACCATCATCTCCCTGGTAGCCATCACAGTATGTGGTGCCTTCCATGGAAATCCCTGCCTTTGTGTAAGATGCAGTGATTTGGCTGGTGAATCCTAGAAAGCTCCCTGTAGTTTCTGCATATTCAGCAGCCTGGATTCAGTGGTGAGCTTCTGAAAACTCACTTTCTAAAAGGGCTTTAAAAATCCATTTCTGTTGCTAGCCATGAAAGCTGGAGTTTACTCACTTCTGTGGCTGCGCAGTTTCTATTCTGACTCTTCCTTTTTCTAATGCAGAGCTCTGTCTCAGTCCAGGCATTAGCACTTTCTGAAAATAACACTCTGCTTCTCATCCTTACCTTGGATATTTGAGAAGTTAGGTATCTTAAATGCCAGGTCCATCTATTTTTAATTCTGCAGTGGTTTGAGAATTCTGGAGCTGCTAAAAGTTAGATCTTGTGCCAGAACAGCTGCATTAGGGTTTCACCTTTCCCGTATGCTGTAGTTGATGTGGGGTTCTCTTCCAGCTGCCCAAACTGGAGTGGTGTTGACCCTGAGGTGCGGGAGCGACTGACCAGGAGACACGAAGATGGGGAATTTTGGTAAGTGGTGCTGAGCTCCCGTTCCAGCAGAAGGGAATGTCATCTGCTCTGCTCTTTTCTTACAAAGTAACCTCTCCCAGTTTGCTCTCCAAGATGAGTGTGCAAATTCACCCCAGATCCTAGTGCTAAATCCCAGTGATGGGGGGGGGAGAGGATGGACAAGGTGGTGGTGTGGAAGACCTGTCCCTCCTGAGGAGACGCTGCCAGTGGCATTGCCTCCCACAGGATGGCGTTCAACGACTTCCTGAGGCATTACTCCCGCCTGGAGATCTGCAACCTGACTCCAGACACCCTGGCGAGTGACAGGTACAAAAAGTGGAGCCTGCTCAAGCTGGATGGGAACTGGAGGCGAGGAGCCACTGCAGGGGGCTGCAGGAACTACCCAAGTAAGAAAAACTGGAGAAACTTTCAACTTGTCCGCTTGAACTTTCTCTGGGAGCTTCTGGGAGATGCTTTGGGGGATGGCTTATGGGATATCTAGGCCTTATCTCCAAAAAGTGCAGGTGTCTGGGAAATGTGGCTCCCTGACATGGGGCAGTTGTGGTTGTAAAGGGCTGGGGTGGGGTGGGCAGGGGAGTGCACAGGTTTTCCCTTCTCATGGCTGATTTTGGCAGTCAGAGCCACGTCTGTCCTAGCTGACGTGTTTATGTATCATCATGGTTGCTGTCAAAGAAGCCCCTGAGCAGTTTGCATGAATCCACTTCCCAGACACTTTCTGGACGAATCCGCAGTATTTAATCAAGCTGGAGGAAGAAGATGAGGACCCTGATGATCCTGAGGGGGGCTGCACTTTCCTCATCGGGCTGATCCAGAAGCACCGCCGCAAGCAGAGGAAGATGGGGGAGGACATGCACACCATCGGCTTTGCCATTTATGAGGCAAGGAAGGCTGCACAGGGACGTGGGAGGAAAAGGGAAATTCATTCCCCCTGTAAATGGGGTAGTGCACTTCTCATGCTGGGCTTTCCATCAGAGCTCAGATGGGTTGAGTCGGATGGCAGCTGCAGCAAGGAAGCTGTAAAGAAACAAAAAGCTGCATTATTGTCTTGCTCAGCCCCTGGCTCCTCTCCTGATGGTGGGGAGGTCAGAGGGGCAGGAGTGTGAAAGAGGAGGTGGGAAGAAACAGTAGAGAAATTGAGCCTACAATAAGAATCATGGTGGGCTGCAGGGAGGAGATCCAGCAAGGAAGCCACAACCAGCCTGGCTGTGGCTGTGGCTGTGTCTGTGCCAGGCTGTGCCCACTCTGCCCCAGGTGAGCCTCACCTGCCTCAGGGATGGAGCTGGGAGTTGAGCCAGCACTCAGCCTTGGGTGATGTGGGCTCAACACTCACCTTGCCCTCAAGCCAAGTATTTTTTTCTTTCGGTTTTTTGAGTTTTTTTTTTCAAGAATGTGGATGTCCTTGCTAACTAATGGTGAAAAGAAGTAGCCCTGGAAATGCCCTTCAACAACTCTCTCCTTTTCTCCTTGCAGGTGCCCCCAGAGGTATGTGGCATGAGTTGGTGGTCCAGGTGCAGAGCTGGGGCTCAGTGGCTGGTGGGAAGAGGTTCAGAGGATCCTACTTGACTGCAGGACAACCTGACTGCACAGAGTCTGAAGTTAGAGGCCATTTATTCTGGAAGGGGCCTTGAGCCCACGTTGCATTTTCAGAGTGTCCTGGGCTGGGATAAGAGTGTTCAGTGCTGCAGAAACTCCCCAAAGCAGCTCTCCCATGACTCTTGTCCCAGCCCAGCCCCACACTTGCTCCCCCCCAGAGCACAGCTGCTTTCCCCAGGTTTGCACAGAGTTCATGTTTGACTCGTGGATAATATTCCAAGGAGGGGTTTATATTCATTTCCCTAAGCACCACCTCTTTTGGTTTCTCTCTGTTTCTGCCTGCAGGCAGCTGTACACCCTGGGGGTCACAGAGGGGTGGCAATGCGGCGATGCCTCTGAGCTGTTGCTCCTCAGAGGAAGGACTGAAGCTGAGCAAAACCCCTGGGCAACCCCATTGCTGGGTTTGCCACCTCTGTGAGGGTCTGCACGGAGCAGCTGGGGCATCCCCTGGCTCCTGAGGCTATGCCCAAACCAGTGGCTTTTATGTAAAGTCTGGTTTCATGGGGAAGGGAAAGGGTGCTACTGGTTAATTAAATTTCTCATGTAGCTTTTTAATGCTTTAGCAGTACTCTGTCACTCACCCTGGTGGTCCAATTGTTTCATTTCCATAAGAAAAATTATTCTAGCTACAGTCCCATGACACTTCTTCCCCCCCAAAGGTGCAATTTTATCTCCCACTATGCAGTGGGTCTGACAGGTTTTAAAAATTCTTTCTTCATTTTTAAAAATCCGGGCGGACAGGAAGGAGGAGGTTTCTGAAAGATGCACATTCCTGAAGTTGGCTTCCAGAGGTGAAACGGCCCACCTGTAAGACCCTGCAAAAAGAGTCCATTCTGGAAGATCACAGAATCATAGAATGGTTTGGGTTGGAAGGGACCTTAAACACCATCCAGTTCCCACCCCCTGCCGTGGGCAGGGACACCTCTCACTAAATGTTACACTCCAAATTTGATTTAATTTCATTATTTTGTTTTGTTTTATTCTTGGAGCCCTCCACGAGCGGGCTCTGCTCTAAGGCAGCCTGACCTCAGAGGCAGAGCTGAGCTGCAGGTGGCACCAGCTCTGGGGACCAGAGGGACATGGCTCATGTGCCATCCCAGTTTAAAGAAAAATGACTGGTGGGAGAATTTGCCCAATGTCTTCAGACACCCATCATCATCTGCAAAACAAAACACCACCTGAATGATTATTTCAATGATCTGCAAAATACATTTGCAGCCACATCTCAGGAGTCCCACCCCCTGTCTCTTCTTCATCAGTTCTGTCAAAGTGACATCCTGTTTCTTTTATTTTCTTTTCTCTAGACATAGCTTATTGACACATCTATGATATTTTTTAATTTGTAAATTTGAACACATGCTCTTTTTTCCCCTTTCTTTGCTTTTCCTAAGTTTTCTGGACAGACAAATATTCATCTGAGCAAAAACTTCTTCCTGACCAACAAAGCCCGGGAAAAATCCAATACCTTCATCAACCTCCGGGAGGTGCTGAACCGGTTCAAGCTCCCTGCAGGAGAATACATCATCGTGCCCTCCACCTTCGAACCCAACAAGAACGGGGACTTCTGCCTGAGAGTGTTCTCTGAAAAAAATGCAAACTCCACGTAGGTAGCTTTTGGTGACCATGCAACACCAGTGCGGGCACATGGGGAAGATTATTATTGTTATTGTCATTTATTTTGGTTTTGTTATCCCTATTAATATTTAATTAAAAGACACGTCGCATCTTGGAGAGCCGCTGGGCTAAAGCCTCAGGAAGGGGTGTGGGGTCTTTTGTATTGAGTTGCCCTGGTTCAAAACAAGCAAAACCCTTCCTCAATCCTGTAATATTCTGCTGCATATTCCTGCAGCACTGAGAAACCCAGGATGTTTGTTGTGTGAGGACACATTCAGCTTTTGGTGGGCCCTTAGGAGTGCTTGGGCACCATCTGTAGGTCTGGTGCTCCCTCAGCACCTGGGGGACAGCATGAGGCACATCAGAATTACTTTGGGGCTCTCACTTCTTTGCTGTTTTAAAGGAAGGAAAAAAGAAAAGAAAAAAGACATGATTAGACAAAGTTTGATTTTCACCCAAGAACCTGGTCCTGTGCTGAGTAGGCAGTGACCCCAAAGAGTTACGTGAGCCCCAAAATCCTGTCTGTGGCTCTGCAGGACATTGCACAGTTTGTACTGTCCTTTCCCACTCTTGTTGCCATAGCTGGCAAAATTCTGCTTTCCCTGTGATATGCAGTGTCTGTGGCTGATTAATCCAGTAATTTTTGAGTGCTCATTGTTATTTCCATATTTTAAAGAATCTCTCTTGAACTGAAGCTTGAAGGAAAAGCATCATAAAAGTGACTTGTTTTGATTTTAATATTGGTTTCTTTCTAGGGTGATAGATGATGAAATCGAAGGCAATTTTGATGAGGTATATCAAATTAAATGCTTTTAAATGGAGACCCTTTTGTTGTAAGTAAGGGGGGGTTGGAGTGCCTGTTCCCTAGGCAGGGTGATGTTTTCTATAGGAATTATCAAGAAATGTTGTCCCACTTTGAGAAAATATCAATATCCATAGCTGGATGTCAAGCAAATGAAAATATCATCAGGAATATAATGGAAATAAGTGATGTCCTTTATCCAGAGCTTGCACCTCCTAGGCAGAGGTACACTCAGGTACATTTTGAAGTGTTAACTGGAGCCAAAGGAAATTCCCTTTGCTCTCCAGGAATCCAGGAGTGCAGCTTTCAGCAGTAGGGGTGTTTCTGCATGTGATGCTGTTTCCAGGAGTAACTAGTGGCTCGCCATAGGTTTAGTCCTGCTGGAGCTGGGGATGCTTTGCCTACCAATGCAGCTGCCCCCGTGAGTGGTGGGGTTTTTTCCAGCATTTGCAATGCCAGCATTCTGAGGTGCCCCTGAAAATAAAACTGAACAAAAACATAGTAAAAACCACTTTGTACCCACAACCTTGCCATTTAAATTTTTTACTAAGGGCAAGGAAATGCATTAAATCTTTCTCAGGCAGAAACTTTCCTCCTTTTGACATTCTCTGCTTCTGTCTTTTAGACTGAGATCAGTGAAGATGACATCGAACCCAGCTTTAAAAAGCTTTTTGGGCAGCTAGCAGGAAATGTGAGTGTTTTTCTGGTAATGTCTTACTGGCATCGTGGGTGAGTGGGTAAGAGAGATGCCTCCCCCAGGACAGAGTTTAGTCCTTGTGCTGAGCCAGCTCTCAAGCGTGAACACAGTTGTGCATCCCAGAATCTGTGCAGTCACCCCCCTGCTTCCACAGCGGATTTGTGAGTGTTCCTGGTGAACAATCTCTGCTCCTTTTGAGCTGTGGGCTCGACTTTTATCTCTGCAGGGCCCGGATTCTGTCCTTTGGCAGAGCATATGGCTGGACTGTGCCTTCTCCCCAGGCTGCTCTTGCCTTGGGCACACCTTGCAGCTGGGTATGCTGATCTCTGGGAATTGGTGGTGCTCCTGGGAGTGGGAGGTGGGGAGAGCTTCCCACTTTCTTCCATTCAAGGCAACTGAACTCGAAGGGATGTTTGAAATTGGCTAACTTGCCCAAAGGAATCAGAGGCTGCAGATGGTGTCTGCAGCTCATGGTGGAAAATTAGTTTTCCTCCTTTCCACAGGATGCAGAGATCTCTGCCTTCGAGCTGCGCAGCATCCTGAATAAAATCCTGGCCAAACGTAAGTGCCTTCCTCCAGCAGCAGCTTCAGATGGCCACCAGCAGGCTTCCAGCATCACCATGGGAGCACAGAGGGCACCACTGACCTGGGCAGGGTCAGAGCCTGGGCTCTGCCCCAGACCTGTTCTCCATATGGCCACGGCCATGTGCTCTCTCTGCTGCTTCAGCGGGCTGCAGAAACGCTGGGGTTGTGCCAGCCCAGAAGGTGTTTCACAGGATGTGTGCTTTGGCAGGGTACAGATGGGTGCCTTTTATCCCAGCATCTGCCGCTGGGAATTGGCTGCCAGGAAGATGGATGGATTTGAATAATCCTTGATAATAATCAGGAGAGGAATTGCTGCTGTTTTAGTATTTGACCACTCAGGAGTGGTTCGAGCAGTAGCCCAGCCAATGGTCTGGGGTGTCCCTAAGGAGGAGGAGGAACTTTGAAATGCTGAGCTTCTTTTTCTATGAAGAGATTCCTAGCTTGGCTCTGCTTTATTTTCCTTCCCGCTAAAAAGGGCTCAAGAAACCAGTGCTTGGAGAAATAAGTGTCTCTTTGATTTCCAAAGGGAAATCTTATGCAGATGGCCAGGACTGTGGTGTATGTCTGTGTGCAGCAGCCAGTTATCAGCAATGGGGTGTTGGTGCTACCGAGCTTGGCTTCACGTTCAGCCCTTGCATGAAGCCACCTCCTGCTGACCTCCATAAGCTGCAAATCCATGCTGTCCACAGAAGCCCACCTTGTGGGCAGACAGTAGGGGCAGGAAAGCTTTTCTCTCTGTCTCTTGCTGCTGTAGCACACCTAGAAACCAGACCAACCAGGCTGTTTGCCTGGGGACACATCCCAGCTCACTTGCACCCAGACCTTCTCTGTCAGCTCAAAGGAAGCCAGCGATGGAAGCAAATAAAGGCTGGGGCGGATACACTGGTTAGAGAGCTCATGAGCTATTTAGGAAGGTGCTGTGGTACAGCATGCAGTGATAATCCTGTCTTTTGCTCTTTCTTTACAGGCCAAGATATTAAATCTGACGGCTTTAGTATTGAGACATGCAAAATAATGGTTGACCTGTTGGATGTATCCTTTAAGGCTCTTCCTGGGTGATATTCCCCTTCCTGTACTGAAGCAGGAGAGCTGCCTTTGCTCCCTGGTGGATCCATCCTGAGATGAAGAAGCTGGTTTTACCCTGATTCCCCTGAAAAAGCCAGTCCCTTGTTATTACTGTTCACCGTGACACGTGTGTTATCCCAGGCAATAGGAAAATCCATTATCGAACAAGACAGCCTGCTTGGAAGCCTTCCCAGCTGTTGGGTGTTCTGGTTTAGCTGGGGATAAAGTGATGTTTGTGCTGGGAAAAGGCACCTGGCTCTCAGCATGGTCAGGATGGCCTTGGCTGTAGGGGTGTTTCACCTCTCTGTTATCTGGCTGGAGCTGGCAAGAGCACCACAAAGCCATTGGGGACTTTGCAAATGGAAAATGAGGGAAGCAAATACAGTGTTTTGGTTTGAAGTACCGTGCAGGAAGCAGAGAGCGTGCAGGATTTTAGGAGCTTTTACTCCTAAGAATACGGGCAAAAGTGTAGGATGAAGGATCAGGTCTAAGAATAGTTGTGTTCAGCTTCTCTGTGCAGTGGGAGTTGAATTGCAGAGTTGGAAAAAAGGGAAAATTACCAACACAAGATGACTCTTCTATAATTTGGTGTAAAATACAGCAGTCCATAGGGACTCCTTGGCAGGTTTTGGGAGCAATGCCACGACCAGGTTCTTTTGTTAGCTGTTTGCTCAAGAGCTGAAGGTCTCCAAATAGCAGGCTTGGCTGTGGCTTTTCCTGTTTATAATCCAGACCTGGGGCTCGTGCTCCAGTAACTGCAGGTGTTGAACCCACTATGCAGAACAAAATGGCATCATCCTGGCTGGTTTACACTTGTAGTAGAAAGAGACCAGCAGTGGGGGTGCAGGAAGAGCTTGTGAACTGGTCATTGTTTAAATTAATGATCTTAATGATTTAGAAAGAAATCCTGGACACCAATTGTGCATTCAACAGGATGAGTCCTGGAGAGAGGACGAGTCCTTCAGAGAGGACTTGAATTCCTCTTTCTTTGCAATTTTTTTTAAGTCACAACTGCCTGTGCAAGTAAACCCAGCACAGGGAGAGGAAACCCCTTCTTCTTCCCTCTGAAGAAATTTCCTTAACTCAGAGAAGAATGATGGGAGTGGCAAACTGGGACTGAAGGAGTTCCACACCCTCTGGACAAAGATTCAGAAGTACCAGGTAAGACACAACCTCTCTGGGAGAACAGCCACATGCACAAGTGGCTGTAGACTGATTCGTGCCATACAATGTGCAGTCACCTTTCCCAGAGCAGGGACTGTGTGTCCTCAGCCCCCCAGGTTTTGTCTTTATCTGCTCTGGCTGCTACATTACAAAAACTTACTTTTTTAAAGCCACTTTTAGAAGAAATTGATGTAAGTACCAAGTCCTTCAGACAAATGTTGCAAAGTGCTTTAAGGAACATGCAGGCTGCATTTCAAAATGTTTCACTTCTGCCAGAAGCCAAATCATGCTCTGAATTACTGTCAAGGTTTCACTTTGGGTCTTGTGTTTTGCAGAAAATTTACAGGGAAATTGATGTGGATCGATCGGGTACCATGAACTCGTATGAGATGAGGAGAGCGCTGGAAACAGCAGGTATTCATATTGATCTCTTTACAGGGTTACATCAGTTTCAAGCAGGGTTGAGAGATGCTCACTAGTCTGCTGTGTATCACGGGGAAGCTGAAAAATGCCGTGTTCCCAGACCTGGAGGCCTCTGTTTGATCCAGATGCTCAGGCTGGGCTCTTGCCCTGCCACGCAGGCACACGCACTGAAAGCATCTCAGAGGAGGGACGGGTTTGCAGTTATTTTCTTTGGTGACCAGCTTTTAGAGAAGCACAAATACCTGCAGCAATCTGGTCTCTTAGCAGCATAATGTTGTCTTCCAGTGAGTCCCTCTGAGTATGAAGTGGCAAGAGCCAGTAACTGGGATACTGTGACCAAGGGAATGGAATTGGCTTGACCAAGGGGTGATGTTCTCGGGAATGTTAAGAGCCAATTTGCTGCTGCAACCACTGAAGGGCAAATCTGAGTCAGGACAGTGAGGGGCCATCCCAGAGCCACACAATCCCATCTTAACTTACTGAATTGTGGGCACTCTGGAGCTTTCCCCTCCTTCCCCTCCACGGCAGATGAGGCATTTCATTTTGTACCGATGCTTACTCTTTGGAAATTGAGTGTTTTAAATCCTCGGCACTGCATTTTCAGGGTTCAAACTGAACTGCCAGTTACACCAGGTCATCGTGGCTCGTTTTGCTGATGAGGATCTCGTCATTGACTTCGATAACTTCGTGCGGTGCTTGATCCGGCTCGAAACCTTGTTCAGTGAGTACACGCTCAGTACCCAGACAGGCTCTGCTGCCTTGTGATTGCAGCAGGACAGCTGGCCAGAAGCCCAGGATAAGGTGTTAAGACAAACTAAAATCTGACATATTAATCTGGTGCCCCAGTCTGCATGCTTCTCCGAGATCTAGGAATCAGTCTTCTAGGCCAGGCTGCTGAACCACAGCCAGTCTTCCCTGCAAACAACTCTATGTTAATACTAGACAGCAATTAGTAATGTTCAGTCTTGCTCCTGCACAATGACTTTAGAGAGGCCCTTTCTGATTCGGGGTGTAGGCCATTGTCAAGTTTTAGATTCTGGGACTAAACAAATTCCTCATTGATCCTGAAGCACAAAGAAAGTGAAGACTTTCTAATTAGTTCCCATATTCACCCTTGTCTGTCATCTCTCCCCCACCACAGAAATGTTTAGAAAACTGGACGCTGAGAAAAGTGGGACGATAGAATTGAACCTTGTTAATGTAAGTTCACTGAGCTCTAAAACCTTTGTTTTCATCTTTTGGGGGCAAGTGGGGAGGCAATGCCAAGTCTGTCCTGCTCCATTCCGACTGAGGATGGCTGGTTATAAGTATTCACATAGATGCTGGGTTTACCTACCTCGTGTATTTGTAAGCAGCCTTAAGAAAGGTTACCTTTTAAAAATGCACCTGCACCACAACATCTTCTCTAACAGACAGACAAGGTTACTTGCACCAGAAGCCCTTTGTCCATTTACTGGCAGTAATTTTGGCTTCTTCCCTGCTTTTTCTGTCAACAGAGCAAAACATGGAGGTGCAGTTGTGTAGGCAAGGCTCATGGCCTTGCTCGTGTCTGCTTCTTTGTGCCCCATGGGTGCCCTGCAGAAAGGATTAAGTTTGGAGAAAAGCACCCTCCTACACATGTTTGACTTAGTACCTGAACACAACTTATTTCTGTACCTTAGAATCCCAAAACTCTGATTTAAATGAGATATAAATTTAAAACATCCTAAAAAGATCCTAAAATTACTTCTGTAACAACAGGCTGACTTTATGCTAGAAATGGGAATATGCATGCTTGCTACAGGTACCCCTCATAAATTTAACCTTGTTTTCCTCTCTCTCCTGTTACAGTGGCTGTGCTTTACTGTCATTTGAGCCACTGGCATCAGCTTGAGACCTCAGCAAGAGCATGATCAGGTGAAGATAACCAAGCTACATACAAGTAATAGCCTACCATGGACGTGCCTTAACTTACACATAGCAGATTTTGCACGCAATTGCAAGAAGAAAAGCATTCTGCTTCCACAGAAGAATCTGCAACCTCATTTTTATGGGGCTGACAGTCTGTGCCTACTATCATACAGCCTCTGGCCAAAGGCTTTAATTTAGTATGAAACCTCAGTGCAAGTTTTGAATATACTGCTTTGCTCATATCTTTGTATTTAAGGCGGTTTACAGGACTGCAGGAAGAAAAGCTCATTATAGCTTGACAATCTGGCTCAAGAAAGTTTGAATAAGATCCTGCATATCTGAAATTAGGAAAGAGATAGTACTGCATATCTAAACACCTGTACTCAGAGCGAGGGGTCTCCCTTATATGTTTTGTATCAAGCCCCAGCACTATTCTAGTTAAATATTCTTTAAAAAATTTGAGTAGCAAGTCCATGTTTGACCGAAGCGAGCGTTGATATGCTGGGAGCAGGAGAAAAGCTCATGCTTTCAGGTGGAATCTTGAGTTCCTGTATCTTATTTATCTTCCTTTGAAATACGAGGAAGTATTTAAATAAAATTTTTTTTAAAAAGTAGAAATAAAGTGTGCCAGACTTATTTCTGCTGAAAATAAGCAATTTTTTTTTTCCTTAGAGAAAGATCATCACAGTGCACATGAAAAGCTTTTGCTTTCAGGAACAGAAGTTGTTGCTTTTAAAGGGGAAAACCAGCATGCTGGAGCTGATTGTGGATGGGTGTGGCAGTTAATGCAATGTTAGATAGGCTGATACTTTAAAAGATTAATGCTTGAACAACTAAAGGTTTCTAAGATAGATAATTGATACTATATACCCCATACCCAGCCTGTTGAAATCAGAGGCTGTGACCATGAGCCAACCACTGCTGCCTTTAGTTTCCCCACCTGAGGAATCGTGTCCTTTTTACAAACAATTTCTTCCTTAAGGGCACCTTTGCAGAAAGCAGTAAGACTTACCTAGTAGGAAAAGAGGAGCCTGCAGGGTGAAGCACTTCCTAAATACCCTTAAGGAATTATTTGCTCCTCTGTTAAATATTGTTCATTATCAAATTATTGCTAAATATGGAGATAGAAAGGATAGCTCTATAGGAATGGCTTTATTTGGAAAATACTTGTACCAAGTTGGTTTTTTTCCTTAAGAATGTCTCTTAGCTTTTAAGGTTAACAAAGGTTATGTGCAGCTAACAGATTCAGCTTGATTTTAGATGCAGAAAAACTACCTTGAATGGATGGCAGAGGAGGGGGTCAGTTTAATACAGAGAGTAGCTGAAAGTTAGTGTAAGGCAGAACAGCAGTGTGTCTTACTGGTAACATTTCTAATAAAAATCACCATTAAAATACCCAGAGTTAAAGCTTAAGAGGAGACAGAAGTTTAATGGTGGAGTAAACAAGTGGAGTAAAAACAAGTAAGTTGTCAAGGACTACAGAAAGTTTCTACACTTAGTCTTCAAAGTACAAAATACAATAAATACATGAGGCTCTTTGTAAAAAGAGGAAACTAAAACTACATTTCTGTTACAGCACATGATATTTTGAATACATAGAATTTCTAAGATGCTACAGCTTTTTTTAAAGTTATTGCTTAATTAATTGGTCATGTGGTTGTCACTATTCAGATGCACTTCAGTTTTTTAGCTTCTTTTAACAAACATTCTGCTTCCAGCAATAAGCAGTTGGGTGCTGTGCACATGCTTTAATTTCTCCCATCTGGAAAAAGCCTCGGGATAAGTTTGGACAAAGCCAGGTTGTCTTGTTTCATGATGATTCCTTCAACGGCAAATTCAATAGGTCCTTGTGTTTAATGCAGAAAAAAAGTGAAACTCTCTTCTGCCATGTTTGAAGAAATCCAAGTGGGTACTTGAACATAATGGCTTGATTTGACCAAAGGCAGCAGAATTTCATTTGCTTGTAACCATTATTTCATCTTGTACAATGCCCTCATCCATTTGCTAAATGCATCAATCCTTCATTTGTTTTCAAAGCACATTCTTCATAGCTTTCAAATTACATTGTCATTGAAATAAGTCTCATGATACTGGAACCAACACAAAATGGACTTTTTTTCCTGTAAGTTATCCATGATTAGTACTTCAAGAATCTGGCTTCTGTACTATTTCATGCCAAGCTTCTTTGTCTAGGTTTAATCCTGGGATACAGCTGAGGGTAAAACAGAAATGAGGTTTAAAATTTTAGTACTTTAAAAGGCTACCTTTTCTTAAAAGAAAAAATAAAGTAACAGAAAAACCTCTTTGGTGCTACAATTCTTATGTAATCCATAGTAGCAAAAACATGGTTACAAAAAACACCCAGGGCACTAACAAATACGAATTTAGCAGATTTAGGCAAGCTTAAAAAAATACCAACCATGGCAGTACAAAAGGAAGGTATTGAACAGCACATAATTGAGTACTTTCAGCTCTGCCCAGATGGGTGGGCCAGGAAAAGCACGTGGCTTTGTAAGCCAAGAGACTTCTGTGTTCAGTGAACTGTGGGATTGTTCCCTGTTCTATAAATGGGACCAGAGAGGTATTAAAGCCTGGTTTGCTTTCTCCCAGTGCCTAGCAGCTTCTATGTCTGTATAGCTTTGGGCAAGCTGGAAACACCTGTGTGCAGAAGGACCGTGGAAGCAGAGGAGGTGTGCTTTAGGGGTGGACAGTGGGTGGCCAGTTCCATGAATGACCTGCCCAGCAGTAAACTGGGCACTGCCAGCCTGCAGCCCCTGGGCCACGTGCTGCTCACACACCCCGGCCACACACACAGGGCTGCAGGGACAACGGGCAGGACACAGCTGGGGACAGCACACAGCAGGGACAAGATGCCTGGGAAGCTCTTGGCTCTCACTCAGAAGGGCTTTGGGAACAGCTATTGTTCTGAAAAGCACAGCCACTGGCATATGAAAATAGGATACACTTGGTACAGTTAGGAGAGATGAATCCTCCGTGCTCCAAATGGCAATGCTTGTCTACTTCACAGCTTGGGTTTGCTCTCCTTAGAGATGCCCTCTTCTCTCTCTACCCAGACTCTGGCTTTCTTCTTTTCTCAATGACTAAGACAAGGCCAACAACTTCACCACAAGGTCTGTCTCAGCTTGCTGTGGTTTCACCACTCTTAGAGGTGAACTCAGTCAGTTACAGTACCATAACACCTGACTGTTCAAAAGACTCCCTCTGACAGTATTACCTTATTAGCTTAGGGAGCTAGGGAGCCATAAGAAGGGTAGAGCACTGATACAGATAATTTAAGCCTTGTTTTTATTCAGTACACCTAAATGCAAAACAATAAAGCAACTATGATAAAAATAAGACTTAAGCATATATTAATCTACCAAGTATTTTCCTCCTTGGTGAACATCATAGCCTAGAATTCAGCTGCTATATTAAGAGGCCAGTAATTGCTTTGGAGAATCACCACAGAGTATTTCAGTGGCAGCACTAGAACAACTGAACAGACACAGGAGTGTCACAGTTTATAAATATTGTAGTTTTCCCCAAAGATTCTGTTGGGATTGTGTTATGCTTACAAGGGTAAGTTGTGATTCCCTGTTTAAGCTGTGCTGCCTTGTGCTTTTTTGTTCTTTTCCTAGAAGCACAGATGCTCCTCGTGTTCTTACACACCTGTGCTCAGGCTGAAAGCACGAGCTTGTAAACAAACAGCACATGCACAATTCACCCCAGGGCAGGCAAACACCAAAAAGCTGCCATTTTGACCTTACTGTGCAGGCCTGGTGGCTGCTCTCAATTTAGAAATGGTTACTTTGGAGAGGAAAAAACTAAGGAGTACTATGTTTGGGAGGATTTTACAGTACATGGTGTGTAGGCCTGACCTGGAAATGATGCAGAAATGAAAACTGATTTTGCATTAGATAGAGTCGTTCTGCAAAATCCAACCAGTTTAAGACTAAGGATTATCTGCATGAGGAAGGAGCTTCAGCCTCTTTCAAGCATCATACATCAATCAGCCAGAATTCACAGTGGTTAATCTTGGAGAACCTCTTATCTCCAGCACCAGGGCAACTAGAATTGTAGAAAAAAGCTTAATGGAATTTTTATATATGTGAACATCTGCCATAGTTTTCTAGCAACTCAGCTATGAGGAGAAATACAGGGATGTAATTGAAAGTACCTTATTTGTACACAGCTGTTTCTAATAAAAGAGGCAGTACAAAGGGTGATGAGAGAAGGAGAGGCCATTCATGTAAGGCCTTGGACATACAGTTAAATGTTACTTTAAAAGCATAGGAGAAAACAAAGATCTGCCTTTAGTGAGCAATGTAATCTGTTTTCCAACACTAGAAAAAAAGATAACCTAGATTTTTGCAGTGTTTATCTCCTTGGATCAGAAAGTGCCCTGTGTACACAGGGAAGGACTCATGACACACTTCATGCAAGTTTTAGTTCTGAAGGCCCTTTGTGCTAGTACATCACTTTTTTGAAACAGGGAAAACTAGTTTTGTTCTCAAACAATCGTAGAATATCCCGAGTTGGAAGGGACCCCTCAAGGAGTCATTGACTCCAGCTCCTGGCCCTACCCAGGACAGCCCCAAAATCACACCGTGTGCCTGAGAACATGCTCAACAAAATCTTATTCACACATCGTGTTTGGATAAAAGGGGTTTTTCTCTCTAAGATGGTGAGACAAGGCTGGTATTAGGGCCTGCTGTGTACAGCAGGGTGGTGATACACGTTGTTCTTTTGTGCACCCACTAATCTGTGTTAAGTACCTTAAACAGAGGGTGTTAACCCACTCTGCCAAGGTATTCAACTCCCTAAATAAAGATGGAGAATGTCAACTCCTTCCTCTTGACTATTAAAGCTGCACCTCAGTGCAAGAGATACAATTAGAATGCAATGTTGTGTACACTCCACATCCTGGGGTGGGGTTTTTTCGGCTCTGGAAGTAGCCAGGACTCACCCCTAGCAGGTTTCGGGGCACGTAGCCTTCCTTGTCGTTCAGCCGTGCCCACCACCACTCGATCTCCTCCTCATCCTCCCGGCGCAGGATTGTCATGCAGTCTCCTTCCTTCATGGACAGCTCGTCATCGTTCTGAGCCTCATAATCCCAGAGCCCATAAATCACTCCTTTGTTCATTATGCCCATCTTCTCCTGCACTCCTGCAACATTGAAAACACAGAGCAGCTAAATTGAAAAGAAAACAAATAAAAAGGACAACAGGAGGGAAGACTCCTTTATTCTTACTGGAGGGCAGGCCAGGAAAAAAAAAACCCAAACAACAATTCCTACCTACTTGGCACCTTGTTGCCTACCCAGAGCTGGCCCTGGAAGAAGTGGCTTTGTGAAGTTAGTTACAGCAGACAGATGCCTTCCTTACACATGCTCAAAAAATACAAGGCAAATGGGGAGAGCAGCACTGACTGATCAAAGGTTGTATTTTTGTGTTCACGCTTTCTAGACCTAACAGAGGAGCAGGAAACATTTTCTGTACTCTTCCAATGGTTATCCCTTCCTGTCACAGGGAGACAGCAATACCTGCTTAGGTTGATCACCACTGTCATTTTGATGCTTGTGGTGTCATTTGCCACCTGGGTCATTTTATTTCAGAACTTTAAAGCAAGTTGCATCTCCAGCCTGTACCTGAAAGATTTGCCTGCTACTCTGCAGCTGCTTTTGGTTAACTCAAGCACTTATCTCAGCAGTTCTTAATTTCTAACACTATTTTTTTGTTTTGT
Source organism: Machaerirhynchus nigripectus (assembly GCA_013397975.1). Taxonomy (NCBI): domain Eukaryota; kingdom Metazoa; phylum Chordata; class Aves; order Passeriformes; family Dicruridae; genus Machaerirhynchus; species Machaerirhynchus nigripectus. The sequence goes on from VZRQ01000715.1 coordinate 204,601, forward strand.
TTTAAACACTGCCTTCAGGAACACAATTCTGTTAAATTATTTCTGGAGCAAGGTATTTTGGAGTACACACATACACCCTTGCAGTGTTATTTAGAACTTGCTCATTTTACAGCTGTAGCCAGAGATTATACTCTTTCTGTACACATTCCTCAGCCTCTAAGCAGAAAACTGGAAAAGGTATCTTAAGTTTGTACACCAGTTGATTTTCTCTTAGGTAACTATTTTAAAATACTGAATCCTACTGGGGTTTTTTTCTTGGTTTTGGTATTTTTAGGAGCAGACAGTACACTGCACTCTGTATCACACAGCTTGTCCTTTCCCTTTTCATTGTGTACCTATTACAACCTCCTGTATAGGGTTACCACCTACATCTGCTAAAGGGAGCACCTGCTCAATTCAAGTCCTTTACTTCTGCACACCAGCTCAGCACGTAAAATTAAATTACTTCCAGTGCATGATAAGCTCTGCTCAGAGAAACTCTTCCCTTGCTTTGCATTTGATAAAATTATAGAGGTTTGGCCAAAGCTGTGCTCTGCACCCACGTGAAAGGGAAGATTGAGCACTGAGCATCAAAGCAGACAAAGAAGATTCACACAGTGGATCTGGTCTCCTAAAGGGGTGTTAATAGTCACACCAGGGTAGTGGGGCAAACACAATCAGAGACAGCACAGCCATTACATTTAAGAAAGTGAAAAATTCCATACTTAAGCAGCATCAGACTTGTCATTAAATCAATGCTAAAGGATTATTGGTTTTATTTAAGCCTATCTGTACCTCCTAGTTGATACTGGACATCTTCTGCAACAGAAAAGATTAGGTGAATCAATGAATTACACCATGGTTTATTAGCTTAATAATGAGTTTAGAGGGCCAGGTTTTAGTGCAGGTCTGGAAACAGATACCCATTCCCAAACTTCTTTGACAGAAGCACTTTTAGGCAGGGAATAATTTCTTACAGTAACTGCAGGCAACCAGAGCCAGTCTTAGCAATAGGATTAATTTCTAATGGAACAATATGGAACTTTGATAGCTGAACAGCCAATATATCAAGAGATAGTTAGTTCCAGTGGTTTCAATCTGCAAAAACTGGCAATCAGCCAAAGCCTTACAGTTCTTTCAGGACCCATCAAAGAGTATCTCGTAACACAAAAAGATCCCAACTCAACAAAATACAGAGGAGCAAGTGAGATCACCAGATGGCAGGTCACAAAAATCCCCACAAACAAAAAGAATGTATTTTTTCATGTACTGAGACCATGGACCTCCTTTCCACAGGATCTTGTGAGCAGTTTACCTGAATTTAAGAATTAGACAAATTCCTGAAAGAAATCCCCCAAGAGCTGTTCAACACAAAGATACCATCTTTTAACTTGTATCTGAGCTAAAACCAGTTTAAAACATTAGACAAGTATTATCATTTTTATCTAGTCCTACAATCGTCCTTGGGTATTTGGTGTTGATGACCTCCCTTGGAGTCTGGACACAAAACCAAATGGAATTTTGCTTAGCCTACTAATTTTGATGCCAGTTATAAAAGGCTTCCTCCCTTTCTAGTGAAAACGATATATTTGGCACCAAGAGACACAGTTTTCAAGCTTAGTGAGGACAGCTGGACAGACTGTTTTGAAATCTGCTGGCTGAGCAGCTTAGAGGAACTCGGATCTCGCCTGTGCCACAAGAGCAGCAAGGCAGTTTTACAGCTTTTTCTGCTGCGTGACGTTGCTGTTACTCTGACCTCTTGCGGAGAGGTGACACACCAGCTGGTAGGTGCCATGGGGACACGAGCTACATACAAAACAGAGAGAAAGTAATTTAAAACCTCATTACACACAAAACATACAGTAAAGTAACGTAAAACCTCATTGACTAATACTCATCACACCCTAGGGGGAATTTGTTTTCTCCATTAAAAGATAGTATCTCGGTAGCCTTACTATTTGAATGAAATCTAAATTTAATAGGGGATTTCTTTTTAAATGCAAGTGAAGAAAAAAGTCAGGAAGGTAAAGTCAAATTCAGTGCTTACTAACATCTATCAAGGCAGGAACTTGGCAATACCTTTTCTGGTTCTAAGGTGCACATTAGGAAATACTGCTCATTTAAAGACACCAGGTAGCAGCTATGAACTGCCTACTGACACATCCATACCACTTTTGGGTTTATGTAAAAGAAGTTCTTATGTGGCAAGATTCACCTAATTGGTGTATCTGTCAATGCACATGCTTCACTCAAAGCTTTTAAGGTAGGGAAGGGAAACCTTTTGTTACTCAGATCTCCTCCACAGGGTGAATATTACGAAGCTAATCTCGATGGAACTCGCTCTGTGACAGGAGGCTGGCGAAAACCTCTCTCTTTCCAAGAGGAACCTGTGGCACAGGCACACAACCTGAGCGTGCAATTTACCCCTCCTCACTCACAAGCCAGCTGAGAGGTGGCAGGGAGCCCCTGGCATGCTCCAGGACTCGGGGATGACACTCACCGTACAAGAACTGGGAGCACTGCGTGTAGCCTTCCTCCATCTCCTCGCACTTGTCCGCAGCCGTCTGCATGTCGCTGTAGGTCATGGCAAAGACAGCCGCCCCCGACTCCACCAGGAACTTGCACACCTGCACGTTATTGCAGGATGCTGCACAGTGCAAAGGGGTCCTGGCAAGGGCAGAAGGATGGCACTTCACTCCCACTGCTCACGGAGCGCTCGCAGAGCCCTGGGAGCGAGCGGCGTCCATGCAGGACCTCGGGCAACCAGCCCTGCCCTGTGAGGGCCTCCCAGCACAGCACTTAACCCAGCGTGTCAAGAGCAATCGCTTTCCATGAGTAACAGGAGCTACACCAAGGGCTGCTTGAGCCCTAGAGCTAGGTTTTCGTACAGATCTCCAGTTATGCTACCTTTTTAAAATCTTATTAACATTTTAGGAACACTAAAAATTAATCAATATTAAAAAAACCCACTCAGATCTTTCTGACATCATGCCTCTTACAATCTAGATGATTACTTCAAGATTTGACTTTCTGACAAGTGCAGGTGATTGGGATAACCCTTGAGGCTGAGGGACCACAAGCAACTTTATTCAATCTTAGGCCTCAAGCACTTCTGTTATAGGCAGAAGTGATAATAAAAAAACTACCCCCTGCACCAGCCTTCCATAAATAATCTCCCTAGCTGTTTGCAAAAAGGATTTGTAACCCATTATCAGTTGTGAACCTAGTTTGTACACTGTGGTTTTCCACTTTGTTTTGGTTTAAAGTTGTCTGATTATTGGACAAAGGACAGGGGAGAGTTTGCAGGGCTAGATACTGCCCAGAGCACAGGTAAATTACAGGCTCACAGGGGAGATTGGGAATTTCAGTGTAAGGCTCATTATAACCTGTTTTCAATATCTCAGAGAAACAGAGCCATCTCCTGACAACTGTGTCCACCCCAACAATGGTTTTTTCACACAGGGAATATTGCTGTAATTTCCCTACTTTCCTCTCTGCACAGTCCCATACGATGCCCCACAGAGAACTGCTGCTGCTCTGCTTTGGAAAGGAAACTCATTGCCAGCTCCACAGGAGCAAAGCAAGGGACATTCTGGGGGACCTGCAGCAGCTCCCAAGCCAGGGCCCTTGCAGAGAACATCCATAAAGCACCACTTAATGAAACCCTTACCATCCATCACTGTCTGCAGCGTTCACGTTCACCCCAAACTGCACCAGGAACTTCACAATTTCCGTGTGCCCAGCACACACAGCGTTGTGCAGCGCAGTGATTCCTTCATCATTGGGCATGCTGGGATCTTCCACCTGGCCAGCCAGAAAGGAACCAATCATATCCAGGTAAAACTCTCCGGAATAAAAACCTCTTCTCATATAAAAATCAGCTCTCTTAATTCTAAAATACGGATTTGTGACACATTTCTAGGAAGGACATGAGCAATAGGCAGAAGAGTACAACCACCACCAATTTTGCAACAAGACTCATACTGAAGCTTGCAGTCTCCCCTTAAGAGTGTGGCTCAGAGAAACAGGATCTTGATAACTTACTAAAAGTACTTTTAACAAATTTCTGATATATGTCTATTTAACTGTGAGCAAAGTTCACATGGATTTTGCTTATCAAATTATCTGATAACATGCCAGACAGGGAATGAAACACTACATAATAATACATAATAAATGAGATAAAGTTGCCCTGCAAATTTATAGTCTTGATGCTAAAAATCCACTGTGCATTAAACACACATATAATCAGCCTCCAAGTATGATCACTTAGAACCTGTTAGGATTTATCTCCTCAAGAACAGATCTAGGTTCTGCACTAGTCCAGAAAAGCTACGACTTCCCAGTTTCAACCAGGATTGAAAGTCCTTGTCTTACAAATTAGCATTTGTACCTCATAAATTATTCTCTGCACAAGGTCAAACTCCCCCTCCAAAGATGAATCCAGAAGCAATGCAAGGGGATTGAATTTCACTCTCATTCCATGCCCAATCCTCTCGGAGCCAGTCTTACGCAAGTTCGTCCTCTTCCCCTGTGAAAAGGTAACACAAATTACAGGCACTTTTTCCTGGAAGAACAATAATATAAAACTGCTTATTTGGGAATGGAAGCAGAAATTATCAAAGCAGTGTTTAATATGAAATTTATACCGTTTTTACCAATTCCCAAACACATTATGAATATATTAGGTTGGGCATGTTACAAAAGATCTCTGCCTTTATCTCTGGACAAGGTCACTACTCAACTCTATACAGAAGTTACCTTGATCAAACATCACCAAAATAGCAAAACTACCAAATCCCTGAAGATCAGGAATAGATGCAATTTTTTTCTTGTTGTTTGGACGATTTTAGCATTAGCTCTCACAGCAGTTACACCAACCAAGCAGCACACGCCACCAGGTACACTGCTTCAAGTGCTGATGCAAAGTTCCTAACGTTTTTTGTGAGTATAGCAGAGGTTAGCAGGAGCAAACAGTGATGGAAAACAGTTTTGGGAAGAATCTAGAATCAAGTGTAGAATTGCTTTAGATGCTCCCATGGATACTGGAAACTGGAAACCAGATATTTCCATAGCTGAGTTTGTACCCTTTTCTTTAGGGAACATGCTCGCATTAGCTCAGCGCTTGCCCAGCTGGCTGGGCAGCAGCAGTAAGACCATTCACGAGGGTATGTAAATTTCTGATAGATGTCCAGGCAAAGATGAATAGAATTGACTCATCTTCTGCAAGAGCAGGCACGGGGAGATAAGATATATTAGTAGACATTCCCATGAAATAGTCTTCTGCCTGTAGATTTGTACATAATATCAAAAGCAGGGGCTTTTTCAAGAGTGAGCCTGGCAGCACAACCCACAGATTTAAATATGAAATCAAGAAGTCGGGCTGGTTTCTTCTCATCACTGAAGAATTATTACAAAACCAAGCAGAAATGAGTTCTTACAATTCAGGAAATCCTGCCACTCAAGTTTCCTTGTAAAAGGGAGCAAGAACAAAATCTTTAAAGCACGAACACATGAAATGTCTACCCCATGCACAAATTGCAAAGTTAAAAAGTACATTTAAAGCTTTTAACTCCTCTGCACTGAAGTGATAGAGGAAAAAAACACTTTCATGTATCAAGTTATCAAAACTGTACTCATGATAGGTTTCTAAAGAAAGTCTTTGAGAAACCAAAAACATTAAGCATTTTTGTTCTGCAACAGTGAGATAACATCATACCACACAGATACAAATTTGCAAAATAAAATGGTAAAAATGCTGCCTCCTCCTAGCCTCAAGAGACTTCATTTTCATGCAACTTGAGAGTAGACTGATGTTGAATCAGGTTCCAAAGAAATTCAGAAAACATTCAGTAGAAGAAATACAAACAGCTGATGTCTACAAATGAGATTTTAAGGCAAAAAGTAAAGAAGTCTGTTCCTCCATATTTTTCAAGCAAGGCACTCTCAGATAAACAAATGCAATCCAGGTTTAAGAAAATTAGTGGAAAACGCCTGTGAAATCTGTATCTGTATCTCAAGGAAAGAAATCATCAGCTTTAATTTCTTTTAAAAAGGAAGTAAAATCTGGGTGTAGGCAGACTTCTATAAGGAATGTTCTTTACAGTACTGAAAAGTTTCACTATTTGTGTATTCCATTTGAAACTTTTCATTACGTCATTAATTCTAGGAACAAGAGAGACTTTTCATTACTGTCAAGCAGTCTGGAGATAAGAGCATCACACAAGTAGAACAGATACCCACAGAGAGACTTTTAGACTGTGGGACTGTTCTCCCACATCTGCTTGAGCTCTACAACACAATGCACGGGGTTTATGGCGGCACTTGAGATGATTTATTGACATGGCACCCCAGTTGTAAGCTAACTAATACTTACAGGAGGCAAGGAAAACTGTCCAGTAACTTCAGGAGGCCTCATATTGAATGAGTCCTCTCCCAGACTCTCCGGTTCCCCTGATGGATAGGGAGGTGGTGGGTATGGAGGATACTCCTCCATGTACACCTCCAGTGGCAGTGGAGCTTCTAGGTTTGGTTCTTCTGGTTTGTGCTGCGTGAGTTCATCACTGTCTGATACAGCCTCAGGCACAGTGTCCAAAGGTGCAGGGGGAAGAGCAGCTTCGCTCTGCTCTGCTGCTGTGCTTTCCATCTCCTCAGCAATAGCTGGCTCTGGCATGGAAGCAGCTGTTTCTTTTTCCGATTCCGTGCTTAGATAAGGATTTGGGATTTCCACCGGGCTTTCAGGACTGGCAGCTGACGCCGCCTGCTTGGAGGGGTGCGATGGAGCTGAGATAGTCTCCATTGCAGCCAGAGTGGTCCTCTGATACAAGAGCTTCTGAATGTTGGGGCCATTAGGCCCCTCTGGCTCAGTAATAGAGCTGCGTTTCTTCAGCGGTCTGGGGGCATTGGACAGCTTCTTCCGCAGCGCTTCCAGGTCGGCATCGCTCTGGTTGCGGTAGGGGTTGGATAAGAAAGGCAGCAGTTTGGTGGGGCTCAGGGGACGGGGTATCCGCTCTGGTTCGTGGTTCTCATGAGCAGAGGCTGCTGTTTCCATCTCAGGCTCTGGGCTGCCTGGCTTGCCCTGGAGGTTGGAGTAGACGTTCTCCGTCTGTGGCAGCTGGTTCTGTACCCCAGCTCCTGCCATCACGGGCTTGCCGTACACTGTGGAGCAGTTCAGAGAGGGGTGGGGGGGGAAACAAGTTTGAATATTTGATCAACAAGAAAACAGCACCAAAGAAGAAAGGTGAATCAGGCTGTGTATTCTTTGTGCAGGGCAAAGAAGCAGAACACAAAAAACTGAACAGAACTGGTCTGGTAACCAGATATATTGTATAGTTATCTTGCAAACACGAAACAGACATTCTGCTCTTCTTGTTAACACTCCTCCACAGCATGGAAGATCCACCTAAGATTCTTAGGACTGCCCTCAACCCACTTAATTTCCCCAAGGAACAGCTTTGTACCCACAGACCAGCTGGAAAGAACACCTATCTGAGGTTTACCAGGCAGAAGAGAGGGAGAGAGCCACAGGCTTACCACTTGGGAAGTGCGGTCCTCTGGTCTGCGCCCTCGTCAAAGCACTCTGCACTGCCTGCTGGAAGTTCTTCCCAGGAGTCTGCTGTTGGGTGTACATGCTGTAAATGGAACTTGCAGCCACAGTTTGAGGCTTTCGAAACGGTGGCAGCGAAGTCTCTTTGGATGGCTGAGGAGTAAAAGGTCTCACAGCTGCTGCTGGGGGACTCTCCTGCTTGGAGGAAGGAAGAATTTGATCCTGGCTAGAGGAAGAACCTGCCGGAGGTACCGAAATTCTTTGCTGGATCTGCTGAGAAGGATGGGAAGGCTGCTGTGCCACTGGTTTTTGCTTGTTCCCCATAGCTGCAATAGCCAAAGGCAGCTTCTGCAGGTTTCCATCCAGCTTTGTATCAGCAGGTTGCAGATGACTGGCTTGACCAAAGTAAGGCAAGTTTATCTGTTTTGGTTTAGTGGGGACAGGTGGTGGCACCTTGGTTACATTTTTACTGGTTGTCTGAAAGAAAAAAAATTCATTAAGGTTAAACATGGTTTAGGAGTGCTGCTCTGAAGGACCAAAGAGCCTCAAAGAACAACACAGTATCTTATTTGTACTACTGCTGCAATAATGTTTACAGCATCATTGTAAACAAGAAGAAACTGCTTGAAACATTTTGTCACCACTCTTGTTTGAATATAGTTTGAGCCTATTCTCTTTAATTCCTTCTGTAACAGCTATGTTTAAAACAGGAGCAGGGGCAGGGCACAGTAGTTTCTCTAGAAATATCAGAGACACTTGGCTGCCAAGAAGTTGCTCTCCAACAAGGCACTACAACCCCAGTTGTAGGCCACTTCTCCCCTACCTGATCAAACTGTGCCCTCATGCCAAAATTTAGGTGGGAAGTCTTGCTGCTATCAAACATCTGAAGGACACTCTTGCGTTAAAGAGTGAAAGAAGTGTGTAGATGATTTAAAAAAAAAAAAACCACCACCAAACAACATGCAAATGCCTCTTTGTATCTTTGGAAAAAAAATAAATGCATACACACTAGTACAAGTAATACAGTCACTTGTATGTATTAAGCCAAAATGCAGATTCTCACCACAGTGACTGCAGAGAATGATTTGAGTTACCAGCTGCCATTAAAAGCCTAAGAGACTTTTTTTCCTCACAAGCAGACGTTTAAAAGCCCACGTCACTACCTTTCAGAGCTTTCTGCCAGCCCCATTAGAACAGCTGTGGGTAAGCCCTGGCAGGTGGCAAGCAGCAGCCCAAGTTCCCTGCATACCTGTGCTTCCCTCAGGAGATCCTCGCTGCTCTGGTTCTTCCTCAGTGTGCCCAGCCCAGCAGACTGGTCCACGGAGTCAAACATGGAGAACGGACGCACCTTCTTCTCTTTGTCTCGTAAAAAAGTTTCTCCTTCAGCTGTTGTGGAACAGAGAGGAGACGACTTTCAAAAGGAGTGGCACAACTGTAGGGGTGAGAGTCCTGCTCTGTGCAATATTTACCACAGGGTATGCAGGGGGTGCTTTTTGCATCCATCCTACCCCTGCACTAAGGGCCCCCGGGCCTGCCAAACACTGTATTATGCAAATTCACCAGGGGCATGTAAGAAGCAGCTAGGGTTTATTTCACCACCTGGAGTTGTGGGTTTGGTTTCTTTCTTCTTCTTAAAAACCCTGCAACACCACAGCAAAGCAACGGCAATGTTCTTTGATTTTTTTTGTGCTTTCAAATGAATTCTCAATTATTTACTGAAGCATTTAGAAGAGAAATATCATCAACTTGAATATCCATATTTTAAGATTAGCCAAGCACATAGGAACATACCTTGTCCTTCACTTGTAACAATTCCTTTTCCTGAAGTCAAGGCTGAACCTTGACTAATATGATTGTCAATATTTGAACTACTCCAGTCAGGGGCAGATGGGGAAGGTTTTGTATTGGGGACCACAGAACCTAGGAGAGAACAAATTGAACAGATTATGCTAAAATAGTCGTTTTTGTTGACTTATTACAAGTAGGGTTTTTTTCCCTGTCAGGTCCAGACAATGTAAAAGTATCACATAGAGGTTAACTGCTATAAAACCTATCATTATCAATTTTCATTCATTTGTTTTAAAAAGAGAATGCAAACGAAGTTCAGGAACAACTACCAAAAGCAGCAGCAAAACCCTCCGTCATAGCCCACACCTGAACTTAAAGCATTCAAAATAGAAACTTCTCTAGATTGGCTTATTTCCAGTTAGTAGGAAACTTTCCTTGAGTATCTGAGCTAAGTTAAAAGTGATACAATGTTAAGTATAAAAAAGATATATTGTGACACGATGCTTTAAAGCACAGACGGACCCTGCAAAGTGATATCCAAAACAGTAGAAAAATCATCCGTATGTTTAATGTGCATATAGGTTCTGCATTAAGGCTGACCTTTACATTCACTGGAGTAGACATCGTGACCTGCAAAAATCACTAAGAAAATGCTTGCAATATGCTGTTAAATATTACACCAAATTATTTCTACTAAATTCTAAACAACCTAAGTAATGTTAAATTCAAACAGTAATAATAAGCAGCAGGAGAAAAGTTCCTTTCTGACAAAGCACCAAAAACTGTCGTAGGAAAGCACTCCTTTTGTCCAAATGCTAAAAAATAAGAAGTGATATTTTAGTTCAAACAGCTAACCACCACACATTCCTCTAGCAAAAACTCAAATTTTGTGTGGTCTAGAGCTTAAATTCCACTCCAGTAGTTTCAGGATCAGCAAACCAAATAAAAGAAATAATCCTGCATTCCCCAATACGGCACGAGACACTTGGAACTGCTTTTGTGCAATGGTTACTTTAGTATCTGCCAGAATTGGAGATGGAGGAAGTGAGATAGAAAACAAACAGAACTATTCTACAAGCTCAGTCTCCGTTTCTTGCTTTTGGGAAGGTCAGTGTTTGTCTTCTCTCCCAGCTGAAAAGGGAGTCTTCTCCCAGGACAGCAGAGAGGAGATATCCACAATTCGCTGCAGTTTCTCCAGACTCCTCTTGCTGAACTGAACTGTCTCTCATAGGAGAAAGTCACAGAGAGAAGCCAGCAAATCTCCATTAACTCTCCAAGCAGGAGAGGCCAAACCTCACTCATCAGCAAGTCAGTAACTTTACTGCTATTTCTGTGCTACAAGCAACTGCCTCCTTTGTAAAATTTCTTCTCATGTGTCATTTCCAAAATGCACAATCAGAAAATTTGGCTTTGCCAGTTTTTAAATCCAGGCACCAGATTGCTACCAGGTATGTACTAAAATTACCTCTAGAAACTCAAAGCACGCTGTTGTATAGTTTTTAGGAGAACTTCAAAGTAAATAAAAAGAATCATTACTTTACAGACACACTGTATAACAACTCAAAGTGCTCACTAATAGATTTACCTGATTTTTAACACTGAATCATAGAGCCTCAGTGCTTATAAAATATACTCACTGGTGCAGGAAAAAATGCAAGTAGCAAGACTGACACCTCCAATAAAGCTTTGCTTTAAAAAAACCAAAACATCAGAACAGAGCTGTTAGGTAAGAAAACAAAACATGTCTGGATAAGAAATATTAATTGTAAGCTATTACCTGCAGGAGCTTTAGCTTGTGAACTGTTCCCAGCTCTCATATTGGGCAACGTTTGTGTTTTCAGTGGCCCATCAGGTACCTGCAAAGCTTGTGTTCCATCTGAAAATGCTGGCTTCACCAAAAGCTCAGGTCTGGAAGCAATACGTGGCATAGTAGAGGACTGGATATAAGGACCTACAGCTGCCACTCGACTTGGAGCAGAAGCCACTGGCTGTGGTAAATTCCCATCTGAAGAAACCTTGGGGGGAAAAAAAAAAGAAAATCTAAAGACTTTTATTCTGCATTATCCATTCATCCGAGTTTGAAACAGAAGTCAAGAAGGACAAAACAAGTAGCAAACGATACTCCAATATCACAGGTGCTTTTTTGAAAAAGCTTTGAGAATTATAAAGCTGAGGTAGTAATAGCAAAACAAAAAAAATCTAAAATAAGAATCCACGACAGCATAAGACTTCTTGTCTGTAAAGAGTAAGTAGGTTAACACTAATGTACCATGAAAAGGACTTTAATAATACAAGACTTCCACTACATATGGATAAAGACAACAAGTCTAGCATCTCAACAGCCTTACCCCCAAGCAAATTTTTACTTCAGGCTGTACCGACAACACACTGAATTAATGTTTCAGTTATTAAATACCCCACACTTACTGGTACATTCTCTTTCTGCTGCAGAGCTGCCTTTTTCTTCCACAGCCGCTCGCGCAGCTCATTAACACGCTTATCCATGACTGCCACCTCCAAGTTGCGCTTGTTCAAACACTCCCTCTGTTGCTGCAGCTTGGCATTCTGCTCCTGGTTCAGTTTGTTCCTCAACTGAATAAATTCACAAAGCAGTGGGGGAGGAGGGGAAAACAACAAAAATAAAAACAAATTCACTTTCAGGACTGGGGACAGGAAACTGTTGGAAAGAGAAAAGCCTTCTAAAAAGTCACATTTTCTCCCCAGAGAACAGACTGGTGAGTCTCCAAATTTTGCAGGAAGGAAAGGTATAGACAGCGTGTGCTCCTTCCTCTCTCTACCTTGAACCTAGCACAACTAACCCTCCATCCTCAGCATGCAGGCAGTCACACAGCCCTGGCAGGGACAGGAGCAACAAGATTTCTTTGCGACGAGGTAAGAAACAACCCAACCAACTTCTAGCCCGTAAGAGCTGAGGGTCACAGGCTGGCCTCCCATTACCTGCAGCTCCTTGTAGAGGCGGTCGAGCTCAGCTACAGCCGACTGGTTGTCGTGGTAACCATCAATCCGGCCGTTCTTCAGCATCTCCAGTTGCCTGGTGAGCTCCTCTACTTTGGACGCGGCCAGCACCAGCTCGCGCTGCTTTTGCTGGAACAGGCTGTTCATCTGTTCAATCTCCTCCACTGCAAAGAAGGGCAGAGCACAATAGCTGCCCTGAGAAACAGCCCAGCGTGGGCTGCTTCCAAGGCAGCACTTAAGGAGACAGAGAGCACCCTGCTGGCCTCCAGAGCAGGGCTGCTCAGCCAAACCCATGGGCCCTGTCACACCAGCTCTTCCTCTGAGCTCTGGCAAATGCACGCTCACTAGAATGACTGTGGAAATTTGGTCTACTTAGAGCACCGACAGGGAGGGAAAGAGAACTTTATTTTTTTTACTTTCTGAAGTATGGAAACAAACAAAACCACAATGCCAGACTGAATTCATCTGGAGAAACCTAAATTCACTGAATGCTGAATTCAGCAGGAAGACACTCACTCAACCACAAGGCGTATTTATGATACTTAGAACTCTGAATTTAGGTCATAAGAACTCACAGTGACAAAACACTCAAGCTGTCATATTAAACAAAGACTCAGAGGGCGTTTCTGGGTCTATTACAAACATCTGTCATCAGCTGCTCCCACTGTTGAAACTGTTCTATTATAGAACAAAGTTTAAAGAATCAGTAAGAATTCATGCAAGTACCAGAATCAGACCTGCTGGGGATGGTGCAGGGAAACAGATTCACATGCTCTAAGATCTTGTATCATTCTACCATCCTTCCACACCTTTGAAATGATGTTTATTTTGTGCAACAGAACCCAAACAGGAAAGGGATTCTCTCCATAGAAAAACACTTTTGCTTTATCTGTCAACCACAATGCTTCCTAATAAAACAACATATTCATATTTTCAGTTGAGTCAGGCTAGAAATAACAAGTTCTGCACAATAGAGAGGATGAAAAGGTGAGCAGAAGAGTAAAACTTATTTCAGACTTAACATCGATGTTGTATCAACATGCTGAACTACAAGAACCCAACCAGTACTGCAGCAAGCAAGACCCTGGTCAGATTCACATAATTAAAAAGGAAATATGCAGCCAATTTGGCCACCAAATTACCTCTTGCATAAAAGGCAACTTGGGTACCAGGCTAAGCTTTGCTATAGGCCAAGAAAGTAACACTCTAAATGTGCAGGGTATTGACATCAAGGACGGAAAAAGTTACTGCGGTGCACAAACGTATTCAAGTAAGCAAAAAACCTACACTGTAATTAAAGAGCAGACATGCTAGGCTCAAAATACACGGTGCTCTTACAGGATGTTTTAAAATATAGTAAGAAAATGTATTTTGTTCTAGGTCAGTCATGAGTTTTCTTGGTAAATACAAGATGTGAAATTGTTAAGATTAACATTGCCGGGAACGCTATTAAAAACTCCTCCGAATCACTGAAATCACCAGAAACTTTTGAGTTCCAAGAACTGCGCTTCATGAAAAATCCCAGCTACCTTCCCCAAGCAGCAACTCACCTAATTTCCCATTGCTGAGTCTTTTTTGTTCCACATGACCTTTCAGTGCTCTCACTTTCTTAAGTTTGGCTTCTTGATTCTCAGCAATTTCCTTTAATCGCTTCAGTTTTTCCTGTTCAGCAGCTTGCTGTTGCTGTCGCTGATCTTGCTGCTTCAGGAATTTCAGCCGCTGCTCCTGCAGTCAAGACATGGATTTTGAAGTCTAAGAAAAACATTAGCATTCACATTCCAAGACATTTGCTAATTTGATTTAATCACTACTCAGCACTTGAGTTACAACAGCTATTTTCTCTCTACCTTCTCCATGTACTTGACATATATCTATCATATGTCACATTTTAAACAACTAAAGAATATTATATGCTGGAGAATATTAGACATTTCTTTATCCAGAAGGTATCCCATAAATTACTGGTATTTTTCATAACTATTTGGACTTTCACTAGTTCTGCTAAAACCTGCTTGAGATGTCAGATGACTGCACATCAAACCTCTGGAAACACACTGGTCTCCTGATAATGATCACCACTATCACAACACAGATAAGTCAAGACACTGGAAAACCTCTACAGTGACCTGGCCCTCACTAAACAACAGGTATCACCTTAGTGGAGAGGATCCTTTTGCCTTTCCAAGAGAGCAAAATAATGTGTTATCAGCTTCTACATACACATGTCTGGTCTAGACCTACAAGAAACTATCAGACCACTAAATCATCTACATAGAATTCCTCTTAATCACTGGCCATTATACATGGCTTCCAGCTCTGGAGATGACAGATTGCTCCAGGGTAGTAGAACTACTACTAAGACTCTCCCAAGCACCCACTAATATCCAAGACTATCACTGCTTACTAACATTAGAACACCGTATTTTCTCCAAAAAAACCAAACCCACAAAAGAAAAAAAAAAAATCACCAGTCAGATTTAGAAAACAGGGATTCTTGTGCACTTTGAATAAAAAAAGGCAGAACAAGAAGTGAGCTCGCCTTCCAGAGAAAACCAGGGCCAGGCAGCACCCTCAGAGTATGCACTACTTTAGAGTCACTCCCACACAGGAAAATGCCACCAAAAAAGAAAAAAAAACACATATTACAGCTCATGTCTAAAAAGAAAGTGTATTTTTCCTCCCTCAGAATCTATTTTTAATATTGCATCTGATTTCAGAAGGCAGGAAAGAGGCAGTGAAAAGTCACTCTGAAGAGGCACCTAGGAAAGCAGGTAGTTTGTTCCAGAGAGGCACTTAAATGAAAAATTTTACCAGTGATACACCCACAGGGCTACTCTTCTTCAAACCACAGGCAGCAGACACCCATCTAATGGGTATCTATCCAGACTCAAACCCGTATTTTTATTTTAATAGTGTACAACTCCATTTACAGTAAAAATAATGTTCCTGTCTCTTGTGACTACAGCATTATTTATAAGACCAGGGTGTATTGCCATCACCTGTGAGCAAAACAGAACCTGTGGAAGTTCAGGTTTCTCATATAAAAACACATCTCAGCTGGAACTGAGAAGAGGGCAACATTCTTTGGCAAATTAAACAAGGCAGTATGGGCATTAATTGTGCTGCTACATTTCAGGTGAAAACTCTCATCACTTGGTCGACTGACCAATTTCCTGCATCATAGTTGCACCTGTTCTTACCACGAAGCAGAAACAGTTTTATTGGCTATCTTGACAGGCCATAATACCACTTAGCAGGTGCTGCAGAACTATTAAAAAGCCATGGTTTGAAGCACTTGCCTGAGATCCAGTTACTGAGGGCCAAGGCAACTGAACAAGATACTAAACACTGGGACACAGAGCTGATCTCAAAAGGAGAGGGAGATAAGGTCTGTGAGAGGGGAAAAGGACTAAGACCAGATCCTCAGAGCAGCCTTCTTCCCAGTAAAGCACGTTCAGAAATGCAAGGGAACATCCACCCAGACAGATGAGCCCTCTTCAGGACAGGCTCACAGTTAACAATTCTCTGCCAAAAACAGCGTTTTCTGTTACATTTTCAAGACTAGTGTGCACCAACAAAACTCAAGCAAAACGTGACCTCTGTGCCACCATTCTGCAGATGCATTCAGAGTATTTTTTCCCCTACACAATTCAGGAGCACCCTGTGTGCTTCCATTAGCTTTTCTGTTATTGTTCTGCAAGCATTTTATAAATCACAGTCCTAGGTTACTTTTATCACATACAAGACATCTCTTCCAGCCAGCTGCCCCAGAAAACCAGGCACACTGAACTCTTATCAGGGAAAAGGCAAGATAGCACGACAGGACAGCAGAGACAAAAGCATTGGTCAGTGATCAAACTGGTGAACTGCTGGTCACCACATGGAGCACAAATAGAGCTGACAGAGCCACCAGAATGAATGACAATATATCAATGTTATGTGCTCTATCCTTTCAGTAGGCTAAATGCTCACTTCTATCACTGGCATTATTTATATGTTTTACAACTGGATATTTGCATAGATTCTTCCAATTTTAAAAACAGGCAGCCAAAGAAAAGGAGCCCTCTGTTCAGAAGGGGTGAAAAAACCCCAATTCCCCAATCTTCCCTCCACTCCACACAACTGTTACTACCTTCATTCCTGGCTGTAAACAATGTAATTCCAAACTCACCTTGTTAGCCAGCATTTGCTGTTGAGCCTCAATTTGTTGCTGCTGGCGTGATGCCATTTCCTGAAGTTCAGCCAGTGTCATATCCATCCTTGGTGCACTCACCTGTCAAAGAAAACCCAAAGCATACTAATTCTAGAATTTTTATTTGGCTAGCACTTAACAGAGCTACTGCAGAAAAGTATGATAAAAGCCTTTCAATAATAACAACAACTGAACAGCCAATAAAATAACTAGAGACACACAGCATCTTCTCGTGGAAAAAGAATCAACAATTGTAAGCTCACATGCACGTGTAGCCCAATCCAACAACTCACACAAACTGACATCTCTTGGAACATTAATGTTTCTAGCAAAATCCCAGCAGCATTTTAAGGAGGCGTTTCAGAGCCCTTTATAATTCAGCTCAGCATGAATCAGCTTTGACTGACTGAGCCCAGAATGCTCAGCATGTGGCAGGATCGATCTGTGGTGGTAGGTGTATCACTACAATTTGAAGCACTACCACATAAGCTGAAGAAAATACAAAGTTTAAATATAGCTGGGCAGGAGGGAAAACACCACTCTCGAAGACAGCACTGTTACTGGTTATCTGTTCAGGTATTTCCTGAACCTAGATTCAATCATACATCCACAATTATGGAGCAAGAGTAGGTGACAGACAACGGATTCAGTGCTGAAATGGGAACCAGTCTCAACTTGAAATCTGGAGTTAGGGATCTCTGACAAAACTGCAAGTGAAAAAAAAACCCAATATTACTTTAATGTGAGAAAAGAATTCTGGGAGCAGAGAAGGGAAAGTATGGTGCATTTGCTGCTCTGAGATCACCTGTACAAGCACAGATAGGGCAGCCAACAGATCCTGGTGACATCCTAAAACCTGAAAGCCAGGATAATTGCTAGGGGCTTTGTGTCTATTTTAGAGCAGTCATTAGCAACCCTTCCAAAACAGTCTCTTAGTTTCTTTCCATGGTATGATTTGCACCAGGATCTCCAAAGAGGGGAAGCCTCCATTTCCACTACAATGGTAACTCTTCCAAAGGCTTGCAGATGATCAGGGACATGATATATTCACTCAAGGCCATGTTTCTTTGCCCAAGAGTTTGAGCTTATTTCGAAAATGAGTCCCACTGTCTGATTCAATTCTCTCTAAGGTACCACGTCACCACAGAATAGCTCTTAAGGCCCCATTAGACTTTTGCACTGGCCATATAGGGCTGTTAAAGGGTGAGTGGGTCCTGCCGATCACTCCTTGGCTCTCCAGTCAACAAATTAGTTCATGGGTGGGAATTGCAGAGTCTGGGTTGGTGTGATATTGCTGCCAGTGCACTGTCCTGGTAGCAACTGCCACTTGCTGCTCTTCAACTTGTAGCAATCCCACAATGAAGGGATCTTCTGAGCACCAGGCAGGGTGGATAACTGTTTGATCTTCTCTGTACTCAGTATTCAGGCCTACCAGTACCCCTTTGGATCCTTTGAAGTACTCTATTTGGACATATTTGATATTAAGGATACAAGAGGCCTCTGGGCCAGTCACGATGGGGTGCTTTTCCCACTTGCCCTCTGTTAAACTCACCTCAGCCTCCAACACAGACAACTCCTGACATCCTCCTGCCACTCCAGAGATCCAGATGGGTTTTGCACTCCTGTGCCTTGACGGCATCCATAAAACACATCAGCTATCTACTAAAGCTTTATACTTGTGTGGATCTGATGTTCCAGGCCATCGAATCCACACAGTCCAGTGTGACTGGTCATCCCTTTCCTCCTCCTGGCTGGAGGCAGGGATCCTCTATTTCTGTTCCTGGTCAGAATATTCTGGCTGACCTTTGTAATGCCAGATCAGAAGCGCCCTCACCAGGGTTAAAGGAGGAGATTTCTGTTCTTTTATTGCCTCCCTGTCTCTCTGCAGCAACTACACTGACAGCCTTCTTGGGTGACCCCTTCTGAACAGCTCTCTTCCCTCTCAGTTCAGGGACATGGGCTTACAGCTCAGAGGTGGGCTCACCATCCCACTTCCTCATGTCCTCCCACTGCTCATGCAGAAAGAACCAGAGTTTGTTACGTGGCCTGCGCTTGGGGCTTCCCCTCCCTCTGACCGGGGCAGGAGAGGAGCCATCTCTTGGGCTGCCCCTAAAATCTGGGGTGCTGGCCTGTAGGGATGTGGAAGTACCCAGAGTTTCTTCTGTATTTCAAAGCCAGAAAGATGCCACCCCTCCAGCCGGTGTATCCATCTGCAGGTAATACAATGCCACCAAGACGCTGGAATATGACACAGGGGCACTTTGAACCACCTTCCTCCACATGGCCATTGTGCAAGGGACATCCTCTGGATCTTTAGGGACACTTTAGATCGCTATAGATGACTTCCAGCACTGCTGATTCTCTCAGATACTGGATACCCTCATCTGCAGTGATTCACTTTCCTGGGAATTTAAAAGATACTCCTTAAATTGATACCTTGCCCTCACATTTGAGAGGGGCCAATCTCCAGAGACTGCAAATTGCTCTCTGTTTTCCAATTCCTCTTTCAGTTTCTGAATCTCTAGCAAGGGATCCCAGCTGCTGGGCTTCGTGACCTTCTAAGTGCTGACTGTCAGCCCCATTATCCCAGCATTGAAGCAGCCAGGCAGAAATCTGCTCACGTAGCTGGTGGCCATAATCTTTTCACAAGTCTTGAAGTTCTGATGAGGTCAAGGACCAAGTAACTTCACCTCCTGTTTGTCTCACTCCTTGCAATTTCTCTGTTGAAGGACTGGCTTCTTTATCTGATCCCCTACTCTCCTTATTCTCCTTCTTCCTCCCTTTCCAATGATACAGACCTGTAGCTTACTTCATCCATTTCCCTTTTTCACTACTGGGGCAATTACGGTGGTTTGAGTCCCCATCTCAGCCACAGTGTCCTCAAACACAGTTTGGGTTCCTGCCTCAGCTACAGTCCTCTGAGTACTGAACTGTGGCTCACAGGCCAGGCCCCAGTACAGGGTGAGAGGGTTCTGGTTTTCTTTGCGGTAGGCAAGGCACCCTTCTATCAGCTGACATGTCAGTTTGCCAGGGTTGACTGATTACTGATTCAGGTGTAAAGTCCCAGGCAATAGGAGGTGATAACCACCTCAGGCACCTGCCCAAATCCTTCCACACACTCTTCCACCCAGGAACTGGCTGCCTCAAGGCATATTTCAGGATCTCTTCAACTAAAGTTTGTTTTCTCTTACACCAGGATGACACTGGAACCCCACAGTGTGCCAATACTATTAGTTAATATTATTAACAGNATGTCAGTTTGCCAGGGTTGACTGATTACTGATTCAGGTGTAAAGTCCCAGGCAATGGGAGGTGATAACCACCTCAGGCACCTGCCCAAATCCTTCCACACACTCTTCCACCCAGGAACTGGCTGCCTCAAGGCATATTTCAGGATCTCTTCAACTAAAGTTTGTTTTCTCTTACACCAGGATGACACTGGAACCCCACAGTGTGCCAATACTATTAGTTAATATTATTAACAGTAATAAACAGCTTACATAAGCATGAGCAAAGACCGTGGGAGCCTGCATTTTAAAAGCATTCACATCAGTCTCAGGCAGGGAGAGGGAGGTGTATTCCCTCATCATCCCCATGAGACAGCTCCCCCAGCGTAACAAGGCCATCAGTGTAAGGGCAAAGCACAGAGCAATTGCTTATATTAGTATGTTCTCAAACTCAGCAAAATAAAGAGATAAGCAGTGCAGCTGACAAACTCCATGTCCCACACAGGAGATTTGATACTTGGCAACTACTTTTTACTATGATATGCAAAATATTTATATATATACACATATACTGCCTTTGTCTCACCCCTGTTCAGGGACCAAAAAGGACCATGGTTGATTGACTTTGGCTGGATGCCAGGTGCCCACCAAGCNAATTGCTTATATTAGTATGTTCTCAAACTCAGCAAAATAAAGAGATAAGCAGTGCAGCTGACAAACTCCATGTCCCACACAGGAGATTTGATACTTGGCAACTACTTTTTACTATGATATGCAAAATATTTAGATATATACACATATACTGCCTTTGTCTCTCCCCTGTTCAGGGACCAAAAAGGACCATGGTTGATTGACTTTGGCTGGATGCCAGGTGCCCACCAAGCTGCTCTACCACTCCCCTTCCCAGCAGGACAGGGCAGAGAGAGTAAGATGGAAAACGACTCCCAGGTTGAGAAAAGGCAGTTTACTANAGGAGATTTGATACTTGGCAACTACTTTTTACTATGATATGCAAAATATTTATATATATACACATATACTGCCTTTGTCTCACCCCTGTTCAGGGACCAAAAAGGACCATGGTTGATTGACTTTGGCTGGATGCCAGGTGCCCACCAAGCTGCTCTACCACTCCCCTTCCCAGCAGGACAGGGCAGAGAGAGTAAGATGGAAAACGACTCCCAGGTTGAGAAAAGGCAGTTTACTAAAGCAAACGCAAAAAAGTTTGTGCAAGCAAGCAAGCAAGGACAAAAATAATTTATTCTCTACCCATCAGAGAGCGATGTCCAGCTACTTCCTGGGAAGCAGGGCTTCAGCATGTGGAGCAGTTGCTCCAGAAGACAAACACTGTAAAGTAACGAATGTTCCCCCGTTCCTCCTCCTTCCCTTGGCTTTTATATCTCAGCTGATGTCATATGCCATGGAATATCCCTTTGGTTACTTTGGGTCAGCTGGCCTAGTTGTGTCCCTCCCAGGACCTTGCCCACTCCAGCCCCCTGATGTGGGGGGAATGCTGTGACAGCGCTGATGCTGTGCCAGCCCTGCTCAGCAGCAGCCAGAACTCTGGGGTGTTATCAGCACTGCTCTGGCTGCCAAGGCAAAGCACAGCACTGGCAGGGCTGCTGTGGGAAACTGAACCCCAGTTCAGCCAGACCCAACCCATTGGGTCTTTGGTGGCCATTGCATCAAGCACTTACCCCATTCTCTATTCTTCGATCACCAGGCACTTTCACACCGTTTCTTTTGAAGGCTGGATCTTGAGACCTTTGTCCAGACCCTAGGCAGAAACAGCCAAAGATGGTAAGGTAATAGAAGATTTTTCTTATCCTTTTAGACACAGCATTCAGTACAAAAAGAGAATCTGAACACCTGTTCTCATGTGTTTACCACCAAGATGAATTTAACTGATGGCACATTTTCTGAAAAGATTTCTGTTCAATGTCAACTTTTAAAGTATAGTGCTATTCAAAAAAAAAAAAAAAAAAAGACAAAACCAGCTTAAACAATAGTAGACTACTCCAGTATTTATCCTGAGGCAAACAGGCAGGCAGCCCCTACTAGATGTGCATTATCGATGCACAGTTTAAAAGCTTATTTTTTTCCTTCTTTCTGGCAGTCACTGTGTCAGCAAAGATGCTATTTAACTAGAATCCTACTTTATTCCCATCAAACTATGTGCAAATGGCATTCAGATGCCCAATACCAAGCTCATTCATTTCCCTCAAGAACACAGGTGTACTACAGGACAAAGCCATGTCCTGTTACCTTCTTGCCCATTTGATACCTATTTCAAGACCATATTTCTGTGAGACTAACTCAGAGCTCAAAAACATTGCTTAGCAATGCTGTGGCCAATAAAATGACAAAAATCCTAATACTACAAGCACCCTGTACTTGAAAAAAGTACATCTTGACAACTTAACTGCTCTGTAAGATCCTTAGCGGGTAGAAACAGCACAGCTTTAGCTTCTCATGCACTCATTCTATCACCAGTATGCATTTCAAATATCAAGATACACTTAGCCATCTAAAATATGCTGGGTACAATGCTACTTAACAAATGCAGTATTTCCAACACTGAGGAAGATTACCAAGGATGAAAACAGGAAAAGGGGAGGAAGAAGAATCCAGTACACTGATTTAAAGGTAAAAGTCTTAAAGATTCTAACAAAAATATGAGGGTGGGATGCACAGAAAACCCTTGAAAAGCAGGAAGTAATTTCCTTTACAGGTTTCAAATTTCAATTTACAATGAGCATCATATTCTTGGAGAACTTGACCAGGCAGTTCATTTAATGCTATTCCTGAAACTAACACAATTGTGTAGAAACTAACACAAATGTGTAGGAGAAACTTTGAAGAAGTCTATCCTTGCCAAGTATGCTAAGTTTATCACCCTGGTAAAGTATTATCCAGGTGAATAATCCCAAACCCAAATAATCACGTATTATATTACTGGGCAACAGTTTGGTTACTATATTTAAAAGAAGAGACCACCACCACGAATCTCGAGATATTTTGCTGGAGAAAATATATTTAACACAGTATGCCCTTGGATGCTTTGGTGATAACCAGCTCTAGAAAACCTGCAGAAATTTGAATTTGGATTTACTATTCCCAGATACGGCAAGGGAAGATGAAGCCTTTACAAAAATTAGCCAATGGTCAGACAAAAAGGGCTGCAACACCTACTGGCATTGCATCAATACAATTGATCAGTCAATTACAATTTATAACAATCAATTAAATCAATTACATCAATGAATAACACACAAGCTGTTTCCTTAACCCTGAAGAATGAAACAACTTGAAACAAATGAACCAGCTGAGATCAACACGTACCTGCTTCCCGGCAGGGAGAGCGTTCGTGCCGGAGAAAGAAGCGCACCTCGCCCCTCTGCATTCCAAACCTCTGCAGAATATCCAGCATCCGTTCATTATCGGCTATGGGACGCTCTGAAAAGGTAAAAAACCAGTTAACTGCTACATCCCACCACAGCTTGGGCACATACCAAACCAAAAATATCTGCCCATCTTCCACCTGAACACCTGTTAGTACACAGGTGCAGTGAGTGCACGTAACCCTTGCACTCACCCAAGGCATTTCTACTTTTCCCTTAAGAAGCCACTGCATCGCTCCTTGCTTCTGAAACTAAATCAACACCTCTGAAACACAGCCCTGGAAAAGTCCACCCCTGAAGGGAAAAGCTGAGGCACTGCTGCAGCCCAAGGGAAAACAAACAGGGAATTCAGAGCTATCAGTTCTAGTTGCCTTCACTTTGTATGTGCGAATCACCTTACCCACTCACCACTGCAGCAAATGTGCTGTTGTACCTTTCACTCCTCTTCTGTGGCACCTCAGACAAACTTACTCCTTAGTCATTCCCACCCCCTCCTCAAGGGCACTGCTGCCTACAGGGACTCGTTTACTCCCTCATTCCAATGAGAATGAAGAGAGATGCAAAGATAAACTCCCAGGGAAGAGGAATTCTCCTAACGCTGGATGGCAGCCCTTGCATTCCAGCTCAGGCAGAAGCACTCGACACCCTGAAGAGGCTCCTTGGCAGTACCCAGCGGGCCTGATCCTCAGCGTGCCAGCACAGCTCCTGTCACTTCAAGTGTTCTCCCACAGCTCCTGTCAGACACAGATCCAGCTCATTGTCTTGGACAGCAAATTTCATGGAGTTCAGAGGAGATGCATTTTGAAAGCCCTATTTCTGATAAACCTTGAAAAGCTGAACTACTTTGGGTTCACAGCTCAAAGTCAAAAAAGGATCAGACAGTAAGAAGTGAGCCCAGTAAGAACTTGTCATTTCCCTTCAAATAACTGAGATGAAAAAGTTACATGCACAAGTTCCACTGAATTTCTTTTCCTGCTCTTATTCCCAAGCTCAGGATTCACTCATATATCTAATTTTTAAGCCTTACTTGCTGCCTTTTGATAATAGAAAAACCCAGTGTGAGTCTACACCTACCAATTTCATTTACCAGTACTCCTCCCTTTCTGTATTACCGTTCTTTAAAATTTTACATACATCACAGCCAGGCACTCACAGCCAGAATATAACCAGAATTACCTATTGGTCTCTGAATCTTTACATAAAAGCAGTTCCTTTTGTTATTCTAGACACTTTACCATAAATTTTTCTGCCTCTTTTAAATGTGATGGCAACAGTGTGGTCAATATATCACAGTAGTGAATTTACATAGTCAGGATACTGTCACAGTATCTTCCAACAGCATTGGGACTCACGATCACACTGGACCCATTTGTGCTGCATGCCAGACAAACAGAGGATATTGTTCCTGGCCTGAGAAATAAGACAAGCAGACAAGGAACGAAATTAAATACCACCATTTTTGCACCAGTTTCATTTTTCCTGACATTGCTTTTGTTGGCGGTTTCCTTTCATTATTTAAGCAAGGGGAGGAGGGAAAAAAAAGAAAAATTAAATCAGAGTAGTTCATTCATATTCAATGGAGTCTTTCAAAAAGTCACTACCTTAACATGAAATAATCTTTTCAGCAGGAAAAATTGTTGGCATTAAGTACAAATGTTTTCAGTTTCATAAAAAAAGGAGCCACTAACATGTTTTCAGTATGTGAAAAGCTCTTTTCAATATAAAAGTGTCTCTTTAAATGAAAACGCTGCAGCTGTGCTCAAGCAATCTAGGAAGGAAAATTTCTGGAGTCACTGTCAAAAGAGATTAGCTTTACAGAATAAGCAAGTAGGTCACTGTTACAGAAAAAGCAGTCTCTTGGCGGTTACTTGTCTAGACAGTGAAAAATGCTCCTCATCTGCTAAACCTTAATTCAAGGAAAAAAAAGGCAAAAACAAACAAACAAAACATCATCAGTAGCACTGTCAGATTTTTGTCTTAAAGGGTATATAGCAGGCTTATGAGGCAGATTTCTAGCAGCTCAGCAATACTTCAGCTGAAACTCTATAATCAAGGGAGATGCCCTTTACACAAGGATTCTGTCAATACCACTCACTGGCTTCAAAGGAAGGTCAAAGAGATTTTGAAATGCCAAACAAACATACAGTCGGAAAGCTCAAGAAGAATGGACAATCAGTTTTCTTTTTTTTTTCCCCTGTCTCACGGAGAAAAAAAAAAAGGAGATCTTTATACACACACCCCTTTGGACTGCTTTCCACAGCAGGCAAGGTAGCTGCCTAGCAGAATTCTGACAAATAGAAAGGTCAAGAAATTTTGCCCCGATATTCACCAAATTCCATACAAAACTGGGAGGACAGGGAGAGTAGTAAACTTGCCCCCCGCCTCGGGGAACAGAGTGCCTCAAGCACACTTGCAGCAATCTTTCAAAGAAGGATTAATAAGGTCTGACAACAGAGCTAAAATTCCCGAGCAAGTGTCAGAAAAAGAAAGAAACAAGTGATGTAAAAAGGATCCCAGTAACTGAAGACTGAGAAGTCATTTTCCAACACAAATCTTTTTTTTCTACCCCCCCGAGGTTAGCTGTCCTGCACCATGTTTGTTTTAAAGCAGTTTCATTTGTTCAGTGCAATATGCAAACAAAGCAGAAGTCATGGCTAATCCTGGCAGAACAAGATAGAAAACTTTGCTGACATCTAAAATGGGATTAGCAAAAAGCTAAGAAGTATTTCTCTCCCCCACTGCCTCCACCCCTCTCCAAAAAAAATCCAAAATATATACGAAAACATATCTTGCAAATGCTTGTTACTGGATGCTACACAGATGCTTAAGGCATATTTTATTCAAAGCAACATGCAGGAATCCAGTACTGAAGTCTTTTAACGTTACTGATTTGAGACAACTGCACTTTTTGTTAACAAGTACAATTGGGAACTGCATTTGAAACTTCAGTTAAGGCACACTGCCGAGCCCTGCCCTCGGGTCACAACAACCCCAAACAGTGCTACTGGCTGTGGGCAGAGTGGCTGGAAAGCTGCCCAGTGGAAAAGGACCTGGGGGTGCTGGTCGACAGCAGCTGAACACGAGCCAGCGCGTCCAAGTAGGCCAATGACATCCTGACCTGTATCAGCAATAATGTGGCCAGCAGGAGCAGGACAGCGATTGCCCCCCTGTACTCAGCACTGGTGAGGCCACACCTCAAGTGCCGTGTCCAGTTCTGGGCCCCTCACTGCAAGGGAGACATTGAGGTGCTGGAGCGTGTCCAGAGAAGGCCAATGGAGCTGGAGAAAGGGCTGGAGCACAAGTCCTGTGAGGAGCTGCTGAGGGAGCTGGGGGTGTTTAGCCTGGAGAATAGGAGGCTCAGGGGAGACCTTATCACTATCTACAACTCCCTGAAAGGAGATTGTTGCTAGGTGGGGGTTGGCCTTTTGTCCGAGGTAACAACACAAGGAGAGGAAATGGCCTCAAACTGCACCAGGGGAGGTTCAGGTTGGACACCAGGAAGAATTTCTTCACTGAAAGGTTGGTTAAGCATTTGAACAGGCTGGCTGCCCAGGGGGGTGGTGGAGCCACCATCCCTGGAAGTATTCAAGAAACAACTGGACATAGCACTCAGTGCCATGGTCTCGCTGGCATGATGGTGTTCGGTCAAAGGTTGGGCTCAATGATCTTGTCAAGGTTTTCACCGTATAAGTGGACAAAGCTTCTTCTGTCTTGTGACAACAGCTGTTCAAGCAACATTTAGATATCTGCTCTTGTGTGTCTCACGATGTCTTTGCAAAGACTAATCTCAGAAAAAGTTCTCTGCTTCACTTTATGTTTCTGTATCCAGACTATTTTCGTTCACCTCCTTAACTAGCAGAGAGGCTGATAACTTGATTATATGAATAAAACACCACATACTGTATGGTCCCACTCACACAAAAGTTCACTTTTCAGCTTAACTGGAATATTTGGACACTAAGTACTGGCAGACTTCACTTGCCTCTTACTATAGGTGCTCTCCTTTGTTTTCAGACAATCTTGCTGCCCTTTCCAGTGTACTCTACATCACCATCTCAAAAGCCAAGCAAGAATCCAGGTTCAGGAAATAAGAGAGGAACTGCCTACTCTAGCACAGCTCCAACTTCAGTACTGACAGGAGAATCCCGTCCCTCAAAACAACCACTTGTGCTCTTCAACAAGGTGAGGACACTAAGGCCAACTATAAATTCAGTAGTTTTACCCAAACCTCTATTTTACTTGTCTTTCACTGTAGACTTCGGTATTGTGTTGATTTAGACAAAGATGTACAATTAAAATACATTCCTAGAAGATCTTTCTGTAATGAATTAGTGATTTTATTTTATTATCATTTATGAAGCAAAGCTTCTTTATCTTCTAAGGAGAAGAAAAAATTCTGTTCCATTTTTTAGACTTAGAAGTATCAGAAACATTACATCTCTGTCAGAAGCAAGTAAATATCAAGAGATAACTCAGGTATCTCATACCACTAAACAAACATCCATCTCACCAAAGACTTCTTTGAACAGATGTGAGCCTGAGCTAACAGCAGAGGAAGACAGAAATGTAAGTCCTTATCACCTGATTCTTTTATAATCTTGTTGAAGCATCTCAAAAAAAGTTGGCTCAGACATAATTGTTTTTCATGACTTAAAATCCTGTCAGGGATTCATCTATCTTATGCCTCTGGATGGCTACCAGTATCTAATGAGTACCATGGAGACAGGGGATAGTCCAGAGCCATTTAAGCCATGAGACATTAGTAATATTTTAGGTTTGATTTGTTGACATGTTCTCCAGTTCCAGTGGAGCAGAGCAAGCTATGGAGATATGAACTCCCAAGAGCAGAAGAACATGGAAAAAGAAAAAAAGTTACGAGCCACATGCACAAACCCCCTTCCCACAGGCTTGAAAGGACAGTCAAAAGTAGCTTCTGCATCCTCCCTGTCACCTACTTTCTTTAGAGCACTTCATATCAGGTAACTCCCACTACTTCTGCTAACACACTCCTTCCCATCCACACTCAATGCAACTGGTAACACTGAAGGTGTCATCAGAAAAAAGGAAGCTTTTTTTTGCCACTACCAACACTTAGTACTTCAAAACCTCCACACAGGCTGCTGGGGAGGAGGAGGTAGAGAAAACAACTCTCTCACACCCGTCAGAGACTCATTTGAGTTACAGAAGGGCTGCACAGGCAAAGAACATCTGCATGCTTGAGTCCCCTTCCTTTGCTTAACTCAGTTTTGCACGCGTGAGCCTTCTTGCAGGTGCATTACCATACAGCCAGTCTGATGAAGAAACCAGTGAAATGGTAATGCTGAAACTCTCTGGGACAGGATCACATCCGTCAGGTCTCCATGTGCTACCTTCTCAGGAGCAGAGAATGCCCAGGAATTCACCAGCAGCCAGCCTGACCTACCTGAGCCACACCACACCTCAGCCAGGTGGCACTCGCTCTCCCCAGGCTCCTTGCACAGCTCCACCACATCCCTGCAGGTTGTCTCAGGGGTGACTGGCACCTCAGTGAAGTGCTGCTCGTTGTTACTGAGGTACACGGTCAGAAACATCTGCAAAGGACAGAGGCAACAGCACACGGTTACTTTCCAACACAAAGGCACACTGCACCTTGGAGTCACAACCCGCTCAGTAAATGCATTCTTTCCAACACAGATCATTTCTTATCAACTATTCTGGGTACAATTTTCAAAACAACCCCAAATTTCTTTCAGGTATTAAGCAAAAGAGACACTACAGAAGTAATGCCCTGCTCAACTAAATTACACTGCTGGAGGATTACTCAGTTTTAAATCTGGACCTGGTGCTCCTTCCTTCTCTCTTCAGGTGATGCGTCAGAACTCCTCCCACTTTACTCTGTGTGTGTATGTATACTGCAATCGTCTGACACAGCAGGAGAAACGTTCATCTAGAGCTCAGCACTAGTGAAAAACAATGGTAATTACATAGGGTATAAAAAAAACCCAGAGCTTACTACACAGGCAGTGAAGTGGAAACATAGTTTGCATTTCTGTAACATATTTCACGGGAAGGTTCCTAAAAACACAGGTCAACTTGCTGTGCCCTTAGTCTTACAGCCTGAATACAAGGTCTCCCTTAAACCCCATTCCCAGGAAACCAAGGATATTTTACTTGGCTTCCTCTTCACAGCTGGAGAAGGATCCTTGATCTTTGGTTTTTCTGTTTAAACACACCACACAGACAGATGCTGTTCTTGCTCATGTCTTTCCTGCCACAACTACTAAACGAGCACTCTAAAAAATTAGTTGCCATATTTGATAGAAAATGTTGATGATTACTGGCTCTGAGCACCACCTTGCTACATGCTATTAATATTAAACTGCTATCAAAATTTAGCTGCTAGCTAAAAATTAATGTCAATTCTCTTGAGACTTATTCTCAACATCAGTCTCAACTGGCTGTTAGTCACACTGCTTCCAGCAACACAAAAATCAGTCAAATATCTCCAGAAAGCAATTACTCCACTAAGCATTTCATGCAACAGCAACCTATACAATTCAGATGGAAAAGGTGTTTTCTCAAGAAAAGACACAAATCCTTGCCTGTCCCCATTTTTACAGGGTGAAAGGGGTAGACATTCTTAGGAGCAACAGTTCAAAACGTCAAAAAGCAGGAAAAGGAGGCCAAATCAAACAAGGGGAGAAAGGTATAAATAACCTTCTAAATAAATTTAAATAATTTTAAAAACACAACACAACCATTACCACAAGCACTATTTCTGTGATTTTGTGTAAATACTATGGAATTAGAGGTTTTTATGCCCTTGCTAAGTGAAATTTAGCCCCATCTGTTTCACAGCTTTAGAAATCCTCTACTGGGGATTCTCACAGAATACAGCTGTGCACATGCACATTCCTGATGTCTCCAAAGCCTTTCCAGGGCTCTTTTGAGTGTCAAAATCCCCTTAACCCCTATGTGAGAGGCTGCCTTTACTCTTTTAAAAACTTTGACAAAAACACTCCAGAACTCTACATGTCTTGTTACATAGAGTGCAAGTATTTGGCCCACTTGTGGCAGTATAAACACTTGAAAACAGTGTTTTTTGGGCCCTGGCCCTGCACCAAGAGCACAGAATTTCTGGTTTTGCCCAGCTCCTGAAGACAAGGGTTTCTGATAAATTCCAGAACACCTTTTACAAATATTCCCAGAGAGGAAAAAGCCTGCTGAAAGCACACTCAAAACTGCCTGATGGCTACACTGCCCCAACCATTTCCTTGTCACTTTATGGGAGGGCAAAAAACCCCAAAAAATCAACAGGAAAACCAAACAAAAAAGCCAAACTTGGAGCTTGTAAGGAGGGAAAACTAGGAGAGAGAATGTGGAGGTATAGGCAAGATCAGTTTACCACACACTTTTTATATAGTGAAGATGGCCACAACTGTTCTGCTGTCTACAGCACAAGGAGGTAGTGACCTAAATTAAGAGACAAAGCTTTCCAAGCAGGAACTGTGACACTTGGCTTTAATCTTTTGTCACAGAACACACTACCTTTCAGATGCAGTGTCTCTGACTCCCCTGGAGGAGCCTGACAGTGAAGGATGTCAGGTACAGCCAGGTAAGAACATCTCTTAATCAAAATAACTGGGGCAGAAGAGTATAAAATAAAAAAGAAGCTCCCCAATAGCTTCAGAGCAGGGTTATGTAGGTGTGTAAGACACATCATCCCTTCACATTCACTGCTGTACAACCTTGAATTCACAACACCACTAAATCGCACAGGCTGTGCGTCTGCAATAACATTTGTTAATTTAAAAGATGAGCTCACAGACGGGAATTAAGAGAAAATTATAAAAACCATGGCATTATACACAAAGCAGACCTAATTTGACCCTAGCACGGCTGTTCACTCTTCAGTGTGCCTGTCTATATCCAGTTGTTAATCCTTAGGATTTAGCGATACAGACAACTACACAGGAAGGATCACGAGTTGCCATTTCCATCCACAATGCTCAGGATAATTACTAATACATTAAGCCAAGAGCACTCAAACCTGCTGTGTGGGGGCCATTCCTGGGACTTGGGAGTGTGTGCATTACCTCTAGCCCACATATTCTGGGATCTAAGGAAAGAAAAAGCAACCAAACTGCAAATTCTCTAAAAACATACCTCGAAGTCCTTAGAGTCTAAAGCAGCTAAAATGTTATGATACTGATGTTATCTCATCCTGCTTCCCATTAGCACCATCAAGTTCTCTAAGCAGTTGTGCTCCGCTCTCACTGAATGGTGGTCACATTTATCACCACTGCCTACTCACCTGCAAGGCCTCCTGGGGTACCCTGCTCCCCACTTGGACACACTGGAGCCCGGGGCAAGCTCTGACCACAGAGTATCCATCAGAAAAATGTCTCTTTCCAGAGAGGAGTGGGAAAGGTAAAGAAACCAAGGCGAACCAAAAGCCTGCTGTGGCTTCTTGGTGCTGCTCGTCACCCTCGGTGGCTGCTGTGGCTTGCGCTGCCTCGCACTGGGAGCCCAAGGACTCGTGCTTCCCCTGGGAATGGCTCAACTGTGACACTCATTAACCACCCTGCCAGTTAGTTTATATCGATGTTTTATTGCTGCGTGGAAACAAGAAATCAAGGAAGTGAGTACTCTCATGACACCTTGCTCAGAAGCTGTAATCCTTACATCCAGCTAGAGCACAAAACAGTCTCCTGCTCCTCCCTGAAACTGAAGATGTTAAGACAGTTGTATACAAACATCCAGCAATTTCAAAGGGAAAAAATAAAAAACCAACACACAAAAAATTCCGTTTCAAACTAGGCATAAATGAAGGACTTGATTAAAAAAACAAAAGGAAGAAAAATTTCACTCAGACCTTGTACTTTTTCCAAAGATGTCATGAAGGCAAATACTGAAATATCTGACAGTTCCATATAGCCTTGGATCAGGGTTTTTTCCTCTAGACTTTCAAAGACTGAGTTTTAGGAATGCCCAGCACACAGACCAAGCATTTTTTGAACATGACTCAGATCCCTAAGTAAGGTCTGAACTAAAAGATTTCCCTCCCTTTTCCCAGCCCAAAGACATGCTCACTCTAGGTACTGAAAAGCTTTAAAACATAAAAGCGCTGCAGTACTTTGGCATACTTGGGAGAAAGCAGGGGTGTTGTGTACCTACTGAAGCAGCTCCTTTTAAAATCACATCACAGATTTCAGCTGACTCTGCTCCAGCTTAGAAAATAGAAGTTTGCAGTTATGGAGCCACCAAGTGAGGCAGTTCGATCGGTTGCACCAAGGGCATCAGAGAGACAACCAAGGTCACATGAGCTAAGGCAAGGCAGAGTTTTTGCAAGGAATGACTGCAGTGTTTGACTTACAAACAACTGGATGGCAAAGCAGAGCACTGAACATAAAGGACTTCGTGTCTCAAAAAAAGTCTGCCACTTAAGACACAAATGTAAAAAAATCCAAATTGGTTTTGGAGTACAACACTGAGTCCCCTCAGCATGAAATATACCATTTTGTTTCAACTCATATTATTTATGAATGAACTCCAACTACAGCTGAGATCATAACATACCCCGGAACAGGAAGGGAACGTAGCAAGAAAAGCAACCAAACAGGGCAGAAGAGAGCATCAATTAAAGCAAATCACAGGCCATTTTATAATCCTCCATCTCTCTTCTGCATATCATCCCAAGCAGCCTTACATGTGCCTGCAAATCTGACCCATTCATTGTTGAGTTCATCATTAGGGTAATTTCATACTACTACACCAATATTAAATATAACAGGTCTCAACATCTGCAAATACATTTTCAACTGAAAGTAAAATATTTAAGAATGGCTAGCTCTGCAAAAGTGCTAGGCTATGACCACACTACATTTTGGCTCCCACTTTGTTGCCATACAAAACAAAAATTAAAAAATAAATTAAAAAACCCAAAAACATGCCAGACCCACAAGAAATAGCTTCTAAACACATTTGGAACACTAACCTGAGCGAACACACGCCTTATAATTTACATCCATCCACCAAGATATCATTTCATATCAAAGGCCTTGTATCACTCTTCTCCTTAGATCAGAAGGCCTCAATTATTGATTAAAGGGGGAAAAATAGAAATGCAATTTACTTTTCAGCTTTGATGGTGTTTCTGCAAGGATCAGACTTCTCTTAGTCCTTAGTTGCTATAAAGCTGATGTCACACATCTTAGGTATTAGCAGGGTGTTAAATTGGATACTTTCTAACTAATACACTAATAGCATTCAAATATTCAGGATTCAAATATTCAGAAGAACACTCTTATATGGGGCATGATGTAAATTAAAATACACTTAATGAATTCCTGAAACTACCTGAGTTAAAAGGGACACATTTCCCCCTCCCCACATTTCTAGGGAAGGATCTAATTCAGATCATAAAATGCCAGCAATGGACAACAACCAGCAAAACTCAGTCTCTTGTAAAATATAATCAAGAAGAAAACATATTTAAAAAATAACAACCCTGGTTTTCACCATTGTCTGAGTTCCTAACTTTATGGAGGCTTCCTGCACAGCATGCACTATACAATACAAACCGTGGCGTCTAGTCACACAGTATTCTTCAGCTTCAAAGCCCTTTATGACCAGGAAATCGTGACACAAGCAAGCAGTTTCCTACTTTACAGGCCGGGAAACTGAGGCATACAAGAAGGCAATAACAGAGACAATCCCATTATTTGATAGCCAAACAAGCACACTGCCTCTGGAAAACATGATTTATTTTGTTACCTAGCATCAGAGCTAATAACATAATTCTGTACCACATTCAGTATTAGCTGCATTTCAGACTGAAACCTAATCCCTTCAAGCACTCATTACCTGTGTGGAAGGTTTTTGTAATTCCATAACACAGCTAAGTAATGGTCTTAGCTTGCATAACAAATTCTCTTAGCTCTCATTTTTAAGGCGGCATTAAAAGTCGCTCTTTAGGTCTTTTCAAACCCAAACAGTTTCTATGAATTTACATCCTGAACTAAAATGTCTTTTTAGAAGCTAGTTTTAGTTAACTGAAAAACTAGCAACATAGAAATATTAGAATTAATAGATTAACTATCATATTTTGAGTACAGGTGGCAGAAATGACAAATAACTGCTTTCACCCACAGTTTAAACCACTACTAAGTCTCCTCTGAGAAATACAAAACCTCTCCATACAAACAGTTTTAAATTTAAGTCTTGGATCTTACCGAGTGGGAACAATGATGCTGCACCTTCCCAGATGGCTACAAAGAAATCAGTGGCTAAAACAGATATTTTTGCTGACTTGATGCAACTTTCTAAACAACAGAAGACAGCCTGCATAACAGCACATTTTCCTGTTCTGATAAGCAGCATTCAGAGCTGGTGCACAGTTACAGCTCTCCATTCAGTGCAAAGTATACCACAACAATAGAGTAATTCAGTGATTCTTCTGCAGGAAGTTCCTCAGAACCTGAAAACAGTCCTTCAGCAGGCAACGTCCTCACTTACTGTGCCTAAAGATTAAGGTAAGCAAATGATTAAGGTAAGCAAAGATAATAATAGACTTACTAGAAGACAGGCACACGGGACGAGTGCTAGCCCTGATCCTTTTCATATTCAGCTGCTCAGTAAGGGCTCAACAGAAACACAGAGTAAAGTTTAGTATTTGCCTCCAGCCACACCCAAACACAAGGAGCTCAGCTCTTGCCATCTCACCCTCCGCACACACTACTCCGCTTATTTTGCACTGGCTTTGGGCCACAAATATGAGAAAGGAAGTTATGATGCAAGGTAGGTGGAGTACAGTAGGAAGCACCATGGGATTGTTCAGATTATTGCCAGTCTTTATAAAGCACAGCCCTTTTCCCTTTCAATTGTATCACAGCAGAAAACAAGACTGAGCCTTTACTCTCAGTGGCACGGTAGTTTCTACTTGCACAGATTATTTTAACAATACGTTTGTCATGCATTTGTACTTTAGTAAAAATGTCAATTTTTTACAGAACTTAAAATACAACATACACCTACGTGCACTTTGAGGAGGGGATGGGGAAAATGAGCTGGAAGCAGCAAGGAGGAAGCTTTCCCCTCCTTTTTTCTCCCTGCCTCTTATCCTTACTGTAGAGAGAACAGAATGAAAACCATCTGCTTACGGTATATGCTAGTTCATCTGGGCAAAGGCTATAGCACAAATGCCACATTACATCTCACTATCAGGCATCTGAATCATCATGATGGGAATCTGAAGAGCTGCAAGGGAAGCAGCCCGAGTTCTGGCCAAGTATTGTTACTGTCTGGAATTAATGGATGGAGGTTTGCTCTCATTCTACTTCATGGACTGCAACCTCAACAACAGAGCTCAGCACTGCAGTTCAGACTTACTAACGAAGAATATGCAGTTACAATCTTCCTGCCAAACCTTGTAGAAAATCATTTTCTTAGATTACCAGTTTTGATTTTGTGAAGTCTATCAGGCATAGCTCAGGAGCAGTAAACACAGGATTCCTGACCTACATCCCCCCTTCTTTCAGCAGAGCATTATGCACACAGTTTTAAGACAGCCTTCCAAACAAAGACTTTTACATTGAACCCAAGTTACGTTTTCCAACTTGACATTTTTCTTCAGGCATTTTCATACGCAAGAAAGCAGAAGTCCTCCCACAAGCCAGACACCAGAAAGGTCTATGCAAATAAAGCTCACTATTTTGGATGAACGCTCGGCACAGGAGCAACATAACTCCCCACTCCTTGGCTGAGCTACCACATATCACACAAGGCCAAGAAAATCTCAAGTAAAGGTGGCTTTGCCCTGCAACTATCTATTGCAACATCAGCATTTAGTAGAAAAAAGAAGACCTAAAAGTTTGTAGTTGACCAATGTCTTGGGGTGACTTTATGCTGCTTTATGCCAGGTACCCACCAAAGCCTCTCTCGCCCCCCTCCACAACTGGATGGGGGAGACAAAATATAATGAAGGATTCATACGTCAAGATAAGAAGCCAGAGATCACTCCCCCAATAATGTCACAAGCAAAACAAGACTCAAATTAGAGACATTAATTGAATTTATGGCTAAAAAGCTCACAGCAGGATAATGAGAAGTACAATAAGACCTTTCCCCCACCTTTCCAGCTCCAGCTCTTCCCCCGCAGTGGTGCGGGGAGATGGGAATGGGGACTGTGGTCAGTTCATCGCATGTTGTTCCTGCTGCTGCTCAGGGAGAGGAGTCCTTCCCCTGCCCCAGTGTGGGGTCCTTCCCACAGGATATAGATCTCTGTGAACTTCTCCAATGTGAGTCCACCCCAGGGGCAACAGTTCTCTGCTACAACATAGGTCACTCTTCCACAGGGTGCAGTGCTTCAGGCACAGCCTGCTCTCACAGGTCCTACCAGGAGACCTGCTCCAGCATGGGCTCCTCTCTCCACAGGTCTGCAGGTACTTTCCAGGAGCCTGTTCCAGCACGGGCCTCCCACAGGTTCAGAGCCCATTCACAGCCTCCTCTCAGGCACCCCCGTGCTCCAGTGTGGGTCTCCTCCATGGGCTGCAGGGGCACAGCTACTTCACCATGGTCTGCACCATGAGCTGCCAGGGAATCTCACTTCCAGTGCCTGGAGCACCTCCTCCCCCTCCTTCTGCAGTGACCTTGGCATCTGCAGAGTTGTTCCTCTCACATATTCTCCTTCTGCTCTTCTCCAGCCATAATTACATCTGCCCAATACCTAATTTTTCCCCCTTCTTCCTAAATATGTTATCCCAGAGGTGCTGCCACCATTTCTGACTGGTCCAGCCTTGGCCAGTGGCAGGTCCATCTTGGAGCTGGCTGG
This sequence comes from Machaerirhynchus nigripectus, assembly GCA_013397975.1. Classification (NCBI taxonomy): domain Eukaryota; kingdom Metazoa; phylum Chordata; class Aves; order Passeriformes; family Dicruridae; genus Machaerirhynchus; species Machaerirhynchus nigripectus. Next base: position 241,520 of record VZRQ01000715.1, read on the forward strand.
AATGGCTCTGCTGGACATGGAGGAAGCTTCTGGCAGTGTCTCACAGAAGCCACCTGTGAACCCCTGCCCTTCCTGCTCCAAACTTGGCCATACAAACCCAATATAAGGATAAAAACCAAACAAACCAGCCTGTAAGATATATAAAATACATTGGTTTCAGTAACACGTGTAGGAAACCACAGCCTTTTACTGAGCACCCACATTTGCCAACACATCATCTATAGCTCATTCTGCTCAGACCTGAATCCACACTTGGATTTGCACCAATGTAGTTAAACAACTGCAGAAATTCTGAGTAAACAAACCCTGAATTCTTCATATTATACTACACAGCAGCATGTTCACAGATCCCTTACCACTGCCATCTGTGCAGCTCCTCTCCTAAAACATATTCCCTTCCACCCCAAAATACTCTTTCCCTTTCTCCCCAAATCCTTCCTCGTGACTCCTTGCAGACTGCTTTTGCACTGTTGGACACTCTACCGTAAACTCCAGCAAGCTGACTGTCAGAAAAGCAAGCCTACACATGGTATTTGGGCTTGTACTGTTGGTGTCCTACTTGCAGCTTGCTCCTCCTCCTCCTGGATCCAGCAAAGGAGAATTGGATGTTTGGAAGCTTGCCCCTTCAGACAGGCTCTGCCTCATCTTCTGCATTCAGCACCAAGTTATAAACGTTTCATACACAAGGAGAACAAAATTAATGTTATTTTCAGGCAGATAAAAAATGTAATGTACATGTAATACCATGTAATTCTTACAACAGATACATACTATGGAAACGGGGAACAGACCAACTCATACAACATAATCACAGGGGGTTCCAGTTGCTCCTCCTCCTGCTCTTCAGTGTCACAACACGGGCTGCTCCTAACAAGCCTAAAGCCAAGGCAACATCCAAGCATAATGAGTGGGGTTATGAACTCAAGCTTAAGCCTGAATCATCTCAATTTTCTGTACTTGCGTCAAACCCAAAGGAAGTCTTTGTATAAAAAAAAAAAAAGGAAAAAAAGTAGTAATAACTACATAGAGGAAAATAAAAAAGAAAGCAAGCTGCTCTTGCTGCTCTAGAGCTTTACATCCTCTCCCACTGGGAATAAGCATTACGATTCTCTCAGGCTCACACATGGCCAGAGGCCAAAAAAGGGCCACACTGAGTGCTCCCTGTCAGGACTTGGGAGAATTACACATCTCAAGACAGTCCCTTAAAATGCAGGTACTTTCTCACAATGAAAAGAAAGCCCAGAATTTTTCCTGGTAATAGAAAAAGATTTTGTACAACATAAGACTCTTTCTGGAGAAAAGCAAAAATAGATGTGCATCAGAAACGAAAGCATATTTAACACCACCTACACCTAAACAACACAGGCTATCACAGTATCTGGCACCTGTCCCACCCACACCACACCTCCCACTGCCTAAGACACCAACTCTTTCTGGGTTGGTGTTTAAAGGGTATAAAAACACTCCTTTTCTGCTTTTCCAGCCAATGTGCAATAATCTCACCAATAAAAAGACAAACGACTTTCACACCAGGAAGCAACTCCACCTCAGCCCACCAGAACACACAAGGCAAAGCCACATTTATCATACAGCAAGTGCCTACCCATACATCAAACACATCAGGTACATTCATTACTTAAATTCTATTTAGTGATAGCAGGGGGCTGGGCTGGTGGGAGCACCCATGAGGGAGGCAGGGTATGGAAGCAGAAGAGAGGAACTTCTTTTTTTGTGAGTCAGTGTATCTAAAACAGCTTTTAAAAAAAAGAACAAGAGAGCAGAAGATTTGTGATATAACAGCAATAAAAATCATGTAGCAAGTCAGAAAAATAAAGAAGCGTAGAACGCTCATTTACTCCAAACCCAGCAGCTTCACAGAGCTCTGTGCCAAACACATTTGAAAATACATCGTATTAGTCACTCCTCTGGGGAAACAGCTGTCAAAACCTGTGTTCTACCTCCATAAAACAGATCCATGGCCAAACCAAAACACTCATGACACACACAGGTAGGTCAGAGGACACACCATTTCTGGCACCTGGAACAACGACACATTTAACCACACAGGTTAATTCCAGAGTGGGAAAAGTCACAGGACACACTGGGCTGTTCTGTGATGCAGGCTGACCAGTCTGGTACCCTAAAACGCATTACTACTATGGGAAATTCAGAGGCACATAAGCACAGCACAGGCTGGGTTGACATCTCCTTTATGCTGCAATTCCAGAACATGCTATTCAGCCATCTACCTTCAGGACAAGCAAAAACCAAACCAACCCAAACTGGGAATTTCACACCACACAGCACAACAGTGTGACTGTTTACCTGCTTTTAAAGTCCCCTCTGCCTTCCTATAGATTTGCTATTACAATGTAGAGGCTTCCTTGTTACACCTTCTAAATATCACCGGAGTAAATTCTATGTTTTTGTTAGTCCAACGTAATCCTTGCAGTGAGTGAGAATACAGAAAGATGGTGGAGAAATTCCCCTGTATTACCAACTCTCAAGGGAGGGTAGGAAGAGGATAAAGTATCATCTGACTGCTCCAGCTCAGCCAACCTAAATGGTGAGCTGAGGCACACCATGATCTTCCCAAATCCAGCTGTTATTTCTGATTGCACAGCCACATGGCAAATCACTCCCACCATGGAAGCCTTCTAGCTCCTTTCTGCCTTTAGTGCAGGCAGGATCTCCTACAAACCATCACTCAACTCCTTACTAAATCCAAGGGGAAGCTACAAAAGACACATGGCTTTGGGTGTGGATGGAAACCAAAGGAACAAGACCATCCATTTGAGCAGCATCCTACTATTAAATTAATTAGGTGTGTAATGTCACACCACACCTTTGCAGAAGGGCAGCTCTTCCCAATGCACCAGCAGCTCTGGGTCGGTACACCCTCCTGTTGCATGGAACGACCTTCACTTGTCACATCCAGGTGACTGCCAGGACACACGGCATTGCAGGCAACCAACAAAGCCACCAGCCAACATGAAATGCCTGTGCTTGGTGATCACACCTATTCGACAACAGCTGATATTATTGTTATTCAAAGCCACAAAGGAGGGGTTTTGTCCTACCACTTCTGGGCTGCAAACACACAGGAAGTCATTAGTAGCTAAAGCAGCGCCCATTCAGCTGGCACAGAGGACACACTGAGCATCTGCAACAAAACTGTTTTGTTATTTTGCAGGTTAAAAGGAATCAGTGGGGCTAGTCCAACACTCGAAGTGATGGGTGGCCAGATGTCCTTAGCTGACCACACTGTATTAATGGAATGTGTAAAACTAGAGCAGAACTGGGAAGGAGAAATCTTACCCCTTCAGTCAGCCCGTCAGCCCAAACACGCTGCTTGATCCAACCTTTGCTCCTGTGATGTGGAGCTCTACACACTTTAACTTGTATCACAAACATTCAGGCACTCTACCAGACGCTGCAGAAGGCTGGCAGATTGTAGAGCTGATCACTGTCTGACAGGTTTTATTTAAGTGCCGCTCACTCCCCACAGCTCTCCCAGGCAATGCCATCCTCTGTGCAGACACACCAGCTGAGAAGTGAGGGGAGAACAGTTCAGCAGGGCAAGGCAGCAGAGCTTGCCGAGTGGCTTTTGGCTTTACAAGCTGTCAAAGTCATGACAGTGAACAAGACAGTGTTGTACAGAATGGTGGTTACTTAGGTGATGTCACACCTATTTTAAATGAATTAAACAGAGCAGAGTTTAAGCAAATAACATTCATATTATGCCAGGCTCCTCTTGCTTCAAGAGCTTCAGAAGTTGTCCCTTTCAGCCTGGTACTACTTGGCTGCTCATTCAGCTTCCCTGGAGGTAGAAAACATCTCTTAGCCAACGCTGCTAAATACTATTTCCAAGAGAAGTACCCTAAATAACAATGTTTTTTGTGCAACACTGGTAAACCACTCTGCAGAAGGGCCTCGTGGGCAAGACCTACGGACAACAGCAGAGGCACAACAGTGCAGAGGCAAGAAGCACAGAGTGCTTCAGAGTGTTTCCATGGCTTTCCTTGTGGTAGGATGTGTTCTCAAAGGGCTGGAAGATGCAGTGTGGCTGTCGCTGGTAAGGAGGCTACAGGGCAGCATGACAGGACAGCAACGCTCTGCAGAAACACGGCCTGGACACCACCCACGGCAGAGTCACTTTGCCACCTTTGGTATTTCATAGGAGAGCTTCCTGGCATTCTCCTGGGACCTCTGGTTCGTTTTGCCTGGTCCCTTGCATTTTGCCTTTCACAACTCGGTGACTCCTCCCTCCCTCTGGTACAGGCAGAAATCAGTCATTCCCTGCTATGTCAGCCACTCCTGAACACTTGATTATGTTGGGAGACACACAGTTGTACTACAGCTGAGACCAGAGAAGCTCTAACAAATTCTAGCAATACCATCTTTTAGAGGGTCTTCCCTGGCCTAGGATGGCCAAAGATGGCAAGAAAGGGTTTCAGCTGCCTGGACAAGTCAGGGAGGAGCTAACAATCACTGCTCTGCATGGCTCAGATACTGATCTAGGTAAGATTCTGCATTCAGGACAGCAAATACTTATGTCAGATGGAGAGCAGAGTGAAAAAAGGTCTTTGCCCACTCTTAAAAAAAAAAGGAAAAAGTGCACTAGACAAGCCACCACTCTCAAGCAACAGGGAAATTAGCAAGTTACAACTGTGCACAGGTGTGACAGAAACAGCTGAGTAGGAGACCCAGCTACAGGGAGTAAAAGCCCTCCTGTAGATTCACGTGATTTGCTGGCCCAGCCAATTTGCACAACTTCAGCTTTGTCCAGCAAAACTAAGGAATAGGAGGGTGAGATCCCTGTGTCTTGCTGAAGAGGCTTGTGGCTACTGAAACCCAGGAAGGGGACGGTCACTTTGTAGAAGGTCAAGCCTCCACACCTTGAGAATGCAAGAAAGATACTCTACACCAGTGCTTCTGTGTAATCTTCCAGCTCCTTGTTCGCACACTCACAGGCTGCTGCTACACTGGAGTTACTGTGGTTTGGCACAGAACAGAGCTCAAACGGGGTAAAAGTTACAGCATTAAAAAAGAACCCACTGAAGAAGATCAAAAAAGGGATTTTATTCTTTTTAAATGACAGAAGAAAAATAAAGGTAAGAAAGATACACAATTCCAGCGATTCTCCCTTAGCTTTCAATTCAAATAAACAATGGAATTTAGCATCCTAAAGAAACAGGAAAACTAGTAATCTAAGCTAAGATCTAAATTACTCCTTCAGCAGTTAAGTTTCACAAAATAGAAATATCCAGTGACAAGGAAAGTCTCCTAATTTATTCAACAAAAAACTAAAACCCCACATGCTGCTTCTCCTCCAAGATACACCTTAAACAGTGAAATAAGAACATTTTTTTATGTACTTGTAAAGGATATGTGCAGAAGCATCTCCTTTGGGGCCCATTCTCAAGCTTGGAACACACTGAACTACCACAAATTTCTCTCCCCATTTGTGATTAGCCCTACAAATCATTTAAATACTTAAGTTGGCTATGACAGACCTGTATTCCAGCTGCACCACAATGTACCAGTTGGTTTGACTCAACGGATCCCCCACATCCCAGGCTGAACTCACTGCATGACCTCTAACAAATGGCTTGACCTTCCTGAAGCTTCTGCTCACTTCATTCAATGTTATGATCCATAGCAGTTTGCATTTTACAGATCAAACGTTTGATACAGAATAACTCAAAACAATAATGTCAGAGCCTTTAAAGTCATCTCCCTGTCAATTGTGGGACCATGTCCATGTTTTTACATGAGTTTGGGTATTATAACCCAGATACACCACAGATAAAGGCTTTTAAGAATCAATTTTATTATCAAGAGAACCACAGAATGAGTGATAACTGCAGTAGAAGCTTGATTTTAAAATGTCTATGCTTTACTTTGCAGAAGGATGAAATAAACGTATGAATAGGATTTTAAAAAACCCCAAAACCCTAGGAAAAAAAGCACGAAGTTTTCCCTTAATCTTCCTTTTTAAAATAAACACCAGTAAAAGGTAGGGCACTGCACACAGCCATCTGCCAAAGATTCGTATCGTATTAACACCCAGAAGCATCAAAGCAGCATAGAAGAAATTGGTACAGAAGCTATGTTACCAGCTCAGTAAAAAAGTTCTTGGTATTAATGCCACAGAAACAAAAACCAAAGGGTTCATCCTTAGACACCAGTGGGTTCAACATCCACATAAACACCACCCCTATGGTGAAATACCCAATGAGGACACACAAATGACTAACTCTAAACAGCAGCAGCAAGATCCTGAATATTAATGATTAACTAAATGCAAACAGCTAAAGTAAAAGACAAGTTTGTGCCCTTTAACACTTCACAGCCACGGCTGCTGTTCTGTTCCCAACTCACTCACCGTTCCCTCTTCATGAACATTTATCCCAAACTACACTAAGTTATTTAACACTGTTTTAAACAACATTTCAGATCCTTCATGTTCCACAGAAAAGTCTGAAACCTCTAAACCAGTTAAGCAGTAGTGACTAAGATAATTAAGTACACTTCATACGATGTCCAGGATTTCTGGTGACCTTTACTCACAGTATCATCCGACTCTTCGGGAACTGAGGATCAAAAAGACTTTGCCTGACTCACAAGTGACTAAGCTGAGAGAAACCAGGCCTCAAGATAATAAAACTGAGAGCAAAGAGAAGTTTTATCTGCTCGTTACCTCCTGAATAGGAGCATCCTCCAGTTTCCAGAGCACTGAGTAAGTTTTTACATTTCACAAGACCATGAAAGCCCATGGATTTAAAGGACCTGGGTGTTCCTTTGTTATCAGTGGGCACATGCACAAGGAAGCAAGAAGTCCTCCTTCAGCTGTGCCACCAAGATACAGGAGGTAGCTTGAGCCAGTCTGCTCAGGGTTACCCGGCTCCTTCTCCAGGGAGGCTGTACGGCAGCAAGGCACAGCGCTGCACGTAATTAAACAAGCTCCATAACACACACAGTGGGAGAGAAAGGACAGTCCCCAAGGCAGGCTGCTAACAAGGACAGAGGCTAGACAAGCGGAGCACTTTCAAGACTGTTTCTTCATCAATAATTTGAAAGGAATGTTAGGCACACTGCCATCCCGCTAGTTTATTCCGTGGAAATAACCTTTATACCTGCCTCTTTTAAAGTCCAGCTGACTTGCATGTAAATTAATCCCAAAAAGCAGATCTGCTCACTAACAAAGCAGAGATCCCATCTGACAACACTAGGAAGGAGAAAACAAAACAAAATTCCATGAATTATCCATCCATCCCAAACTTCATGACTGCATATTAGCCCTCGAAACTGTAAATGCAAGGGCCCCATGAGGCACTCGGACCCTGAACTGTTCAATAGATCAGAAGAGGCATAATTAGCTATTCCCATGGTCTCCACAGCTTGATCTGGTATGAATTTGTAATACTGCCCTCCCCCCATTTCTGATAAAAGCCACAAAAAGAAACAAAGATATTCAACATACTGCTGTGTAATATAACACAAACTGCAGGTAGAGTGCTATGGTATTAAAAAAGACGTATGAGAAATTAAATGCATTTAAAACTACTCCTGGAACAATTATTCACTGGATAGAAAAAAGAAAAAGTAAAAAAGATCTTCTTGTAACAACATGAAGCGAAGGGAAGGGAAAAAGAAATGGAGCACTCCAGGAACCTCAAGGCAGTGTTTTCTATTGTGCATAACGACAGGTCAGAGTCTGTAAGAGAAGTGCAAGAGGTTTGAGAAGTTCAGCGCTCAGAAAGCACAGCAAAACAATCACCTAAGCTTTATTTAGGATTCTAGACAGAATACTTAAACAATGAGTACCACATTAAAGTGTCTGAATATAATATTAAAACTTCTAAATTATTAACTTTAAGTGGATATTCAGTTAAAAGAACACTTAATAAACTAAATCCTTCAATCAGATGAAGATATGCAGTATATTCTTTGAAGAACTCACAGTATGAAACCCCATTCATGCACTGAAATCCACAAAAGGGGACAAGGAAAACAGTGTTAATGACTGATAAACCTGATCAGAGCTTAAATAATTAAAAGGCCACAGGAAAGAGCACTGAGATCCTACAGTTCGCTTATTGCTCTGCTTATTGCACAGAAACTCTGCTGGGGGTCAGTTTGTTTATAAACTTACAGCTGCTCATCTTACAAAGTGCAAGAAACTCATTTCTGCTACAAGTTCTTTAGTTAAACAACCAGAAAAGTGTTTCCTAAGAAAATTCCCAAAGACAGGCTACTACTAGACTATTTCAGTAAATCACAATCCATACAGCAGTTCCAATTAACCGCCTTATGGAACAAGAAAAACAGCTTTAATTGTAGGGGGTTTTTTTAAAGATAAAAAATACACATTTCCACAAACTAGTGAGCATTCTGCAGTGAAAATATGTACTTTAAGTGCTTACTGGATGTGGCAACTCCAAGAAGCTCACTTGGGACAAGATGATAGACTTTAGAAGGAAAGCACTACTCCTTGAGGTATCAAAGTTGCAGCGTTACGCTTGAAAGCTTAACTTGATTAGAAAAGAACACATGGTTATCAAGAACTTCAGGGTCAGACATTTCAGTAATATCTGATGATAGAAAGCAAAACTTATTAAGGAATTACAGTGCTCTCCAGTTTGCCAAGTTAGTCCCTAACAATAGAGCTGTGTGTCTGGATCCATCCTGATTTCAGGGGGCCCCCAGTGACCACTGCACATAATTCAAATTGAGAAATTAATCCTTATCTAGATCAAGGGGGTTTGATCTAAAAAGTTCTGAATATTATAGGGTAGCTCAATCTACCACATCCCACTACCTGACAGGAAAAAACCACAAACATTTATCCAGCATGCATAATGACCCAAATTATTTCTCAATACATGCTCCTTTTAGGGTAATAATGTAAAATAAAAGGAGAGATACCAATTATGCTGTAAAAAAATGCACTATTTTAGAAAGTGTTTCCAGCTCCTTTTCACTACTTAACATTACCAGTCACACTCCCACAAGCCTTCACAGATGAAAGGTGAGACAACCTCACACAGCTTGCCAGCATTAACCCTGTTATTACCTTCATCAGTACAGCTACACACAAATTACTTCTTAGTACACCCTCATGCAGACTTTCAATCACACTGCCCTGACATATGGTTACAGCAGCAGTTTAGCTCCTATCTGTCATTACCACAAGGAAAACATTCCCATTTCAGGGTAGTCTCCCAAGAGCACGAGTAGTTATGCTGCTACAGCAATTTCCCAGCTTTTCCCTGGCAGCTGCTCAGAGGTGAATTCCTGGCTGGGTTCACGTTGCCTGTATTTCCCACTTGGGGAACAAACTGTGTTGTTTAATCCTTTGCCCACGCTCTCTTCTGGAGCACAGGAGATGGACCTGGAGCTGAGAGTTAAAAATCATATACAGATGGGGAAAAGAAAGAGACATCTTAAACTTTAAGAAACAAAACATTTTGTAGACGGTTTAGGGCCAGCCTACTATTTCTCATTCAAACAATGCAGAAAAAGATACTGAAGTCTATGAACACTTCATTACTGAATAAATAAGAGTCTTCACGTCCTGCTCCCTCCTTTCTTCAAACCCTCCTTCTCTGCCCACCTCAAACTTCTAACTTTCTTGTGAACAGAGAAACGACATTTTTTTTTAATTAACTGAAAGACCATAAGGAAGTATGGAGAAAAGCTTTTTAAGCTGAATTAAAAGTTTTAATACTTGTAATACTTACATTTTTAATTCCTTAAGCCACTTTCAACCTTCACAAATCTTTCATTGTTCGCAGTAAACACAATGTGAAAAGGCTGTATTCATCCCTTTACTTACATGTTAAAAACCAGAATCACTAATGAGTTGAGTCATCAGCCAAAGAGAAGTGTGAGGCACCGGGGCAATGCATACTCTGGAACTTGTCACCTGCAAATGCTGACGGGATAAGACTTCGCCTGTTTGTTTTCTCCTTTATTTGAACTCAGTGACAAGGAACTCATCAGCAACAGCATCTCCCGGAGATTTCACTGATACATGAGGGTGCTCATGACCTAGCTCAGTTCTGACATGGATTGAATTAACACCTTGTTATATTTACTGCTTGTTTTTCTAAGTTTTTGTAGGCAGACAACACCACAGTTGCACAACACATTGGCTATTTAATCTAGTTGGGCTCATATTTTGTCTGTTCCTCCCTCATTAGCTACAGCAATCGTCACCCAGCCTTCTCTAGTGTTCTCCGAGATCAAATTATCGCTCATTATTTCCTCCTAATTGCAGAGGAAGAACCTCACACGTATAGCAAAACAAGCTTCCCTGATACACCCACGTCCTTCCAGCATGGATTCCCAGTTTCACCTTTCAGTACAGTTCCCTTTTTGCTTGCTTCAGTCAGTTCCTCGAAGGGTTAAACTGGAAATAATCTTTAATACAAGAGTGCTGTTGAAAGAATCACCTATGCGTGCAAAGCTACTCGGTAAGACAGGCCACATCGCCCGGGGGAGGATGGCAGAGAGAACACTTTAAAGCACCCTCAACTCGGACTAAATAGGCATTAAGCTTGTCAGGATTTTCTGTACACACTCCAGTCTCTCGGAACAACAGAATACGGATTTCACGGGGCATCCCTGTTGGTAAACGCAGGTACTTAGTGGCAGGTGTACTTTCAAAAAAAACTATTTCACATCACCACTTTCACACATATTGCGCTGGAAACTAAGGAGAAGCTGCTGGGCTTTGCTTTCATCCAGCCTGAGCCGACAAAAAGGGTGTAATTTAAAAATTCATATTAAAACTCCTTAGAGGAGGTGGTGCTCCGTGTGCCTTTTGAAAGTGTCGAAGCAGAGACACCTCCCAGAGCCGGGCAGGTTTAGCACACACCGCCGCCAACAGCTCCCGAAACTCTCCCGGCCGAGGTCGGGAATACCTGCCCCCGAGAGCTCCGAAGCACTCTGAACCGTAAACAACATGGACACCGTCTTCCTCTGGGAGCCCTCCAAAACAAAACCACCCCCACCCCCCAGAAGCAGCATGGCTCAAACCAACTTTAAGAACTTCGTGCCATTTAAAAAAAAAAAAAAACAACCACACAACAAGAAAAGAAGAAGGAAGCAAGATCCAGACGAAGCGCCCGTTTAGCCCGCGGGAGCGGGGCGAGCAGCCCTGGCGCGGAAGCCTTATCCCCCGGGAGCAGAGCGAAGGAAAAGCCCCAGGCACTGCGGGCCCCCCTCCACCCCGCGCTGCTGCCGGGGCCCCGCGGCCCCGCCGGCCCTGGCTCGGCTCCAGCGGGCCCGTCTAACAAGTTGATTCCGGCGTGAAAGAGGAAGAAAAGGAAAACCTGGGAGGGGGGAGGGGAAGCCCCTGCGCGGCCGCGGAGCTCGGGCTGAGTGGGGGAAGGCGGGCAGGGAATGCCGGAGAGAAGGAGGGTCGCCTCCCGCCCCCCTCCACGTC
>VZRQ01000715.1:253055-264358 GCA_013397975.1 Machaerirhynchus nigripectus
CCCACCTCCACCCCCGGCTCCGCTCCGAAACTAACCCCGGCCCGGCGAGGAGGAGCCGCCGCGCCCCGCCCGCCGCCCACCCCCGGGAGGGGCCGGCCCGCCTCCTGGCCCCGCCGGGGCTGCCGGCGCGGAGCTGCAGGAGGGAGGTCAGAACCTCCCAGGGCTCGGCACTCAGCGGGGGCTGTGACAATACGAGATCCCTGAGAGTCCCCCCGGGTCACCTCCTCCAGCACGCCGCTCCGAAACGCGCCGGTTTCGGGGCCCCACGGAGGGCAGAGGCACACGCAGCCCTGGATCGGCAGCGGGAAAGCGCGGGTGGGAAGCCACTGGCCAAGGTCAGGCTTCAAGAGCAGAGCCTCCCCTAGCCTGATCTGTGAGCCCCTGCCGTCCCCACTGCCTCAGACGGAGCGTCTTACAGATCCCTTTTAGCTCCTCATGTCCGCAGTCAGTGGAGCATCCCTGCCCAAAGCACGCTTTATTTTTTTGTTATTTTCGGTTGGACCTGGTGAGTCGGTCAAGTCAGACCTCATTGAGATGACAAACTCTTAGTTGGGCTGTCCAGAAAACATCCCCACAAATCTTTTGCACCCAGTTAAGAGGTGAAGGGGAAAAGTTCTCCCTTCCTTGGACCAGTGTGCAGGACACCCATTTCAAACCCAGGCACTTTTGCTAGCAGCACTTCAAAAGCTCAGGCAAGGCTTGGAAGAAAAGTACATTCAGTCAGCACCGTTACGGGGCTCTCTCGGCAGGAAAACCAGCTCCATCTGCTTTTCCTACTCGTATTAAAATCTTCGCAGCAATTAAGCAGGATAACAGCGGAGAAGTTTAGAAGTTCCCAGATGAAGGAAGAGCAAAACACGAACCTAATTTGTGTACAAACCTCCCTTTTTCTGATGCAGTGAAGAAACTTTGAGAGCTTTAATAACGCCCCGCCGGCCCGCCCCCAGGAACTCCTAGGCAGTAAGCAAGCACTGTTTAATACAATATTGATGCAGCGGGGGGGACGGGGATAAAACCCCGGCCGAGCCGGGCCGTGTTCCCCGGTACGTGTTTGTCCCGACCCCGGGGCCGCTCCCGCATCCCTCCCCCCCCACCCCGCTCCTCGCGCTCCTCGCCCCCGCTCCACTGCCGGCCAATGAGGAGGCGCCGCCGGCGGCATGACGTCACCTCCCCCGGCGCCCATTGGGCGCTTTGCGAACACAGCGCCGTGTCTCCCGGCAACGCCATGACGTCACGGCCCCGCCCCGTCAGCCCTCGCGCCGCGGCCGCGTCCCGAGCAGCGGCTTCCCGCTGTCCCGGCGGGAAACGCGCTCCTGCGGCAGGGCCGCTGCCTCTTCCCCACGCGGCTGTTCCACCGAAGGACGGCAAACGCGCCGCCCGAAACCGCCAGCAAAGCGCCGCACTGCTGCTCCCGCCACGCTCCTGCTGCTCCTGCTCACGCCCAAACCCCGCGGATATCCCACCGGCGGAGTGGGTCTGTGAATTCCAGCTCCTTCCCGATTTGCGCCCGTTCCGAATCGCTTCTCCACTGCCTGCACGCATGGGTCAACCTACGCACAGAAGGTTTATAAAGCCAGTTTTCATTTGGTAGATTTTTAAACTCACACTTTAGATTTATCTTACGGGATAAAAACATTACAGGTCAAAGCACGTGGCGATGGAGAACCGAAATTCTTAGAATCGTAGAGTAATAAAATCACTGAGTTTGGAAAATCCCTCTAGAATGCTTGTGTTCAATCATTAACCCAAGACTGCCACGTCTGCCACTAAACCATGTCGCTAAGCACCACATCCCCATGTCCTCTGAACACCTTTGGGGAGGGTGACTCCCTCACTTCCCTGGGCAGCCTGTTCCAGTGCTTGACCACCCTTTCAATGAAGACATGTTTCCTAAAATCCAATCTAAGCCTCTCCTGGTGCAACTTGAGGCCATTTCCTCTTGCCCTATCACTTGTTACTTGGGAGAGAAGACCAACTCCCACCTGGCTACAGCCTCCTTCCAGGGAGCACCATAAGGTCCCTTCAATCCTCCTTTTCTCCAGCCTAAACGACCCTCAGCTGCACCTCAGAAGCCTTGGTGCTCCAGGCCCTTCACCAGCTTTGTTGTCCCTCTTTGGACACACTCCAGCCAACATTTCTGCAAATCCCTGCTGAATTTTTAGAAGCTTTTAGCTGGTAAGGGATAGAATCAGGAGTATGATCTTTTAATGTACTCCCTAAATACAGACACAATTTCTAATAATAATTAGAATGTTAAAATAACAATTTTAAGCCTGTAAAATACACCTGGAAATGGTTAGGTGAAAATCAAGTAGAAAAGATATTTCAGATGAGCATATATGCGAGGTAGCCACATTTTTCTACCACATGCATTTGCAGGCCAATCCACAGAAGTCTCTTTTGGCTCAAGTTCTAACTTTGACATCTTCCACACAAAACTACAACCCCATCCCTGCTAAGGAAATGAAGCTCCAAGGGGTGCACCTATTTACTTCCAGTTCTGTGCAGGCTCTGTGACTCATACACTGCAATGAAGGCTCTCAGTGCCATCTGCTCTTGCACTTTAGATCCCAGCTCCTCTCCAGCAGAGGGGACAGTGCTGGCCAGGTTTACAGGTAAAGTGGGGCCAAAACCACTTGTACCCGTGCCTATCTCAGCAGCACTGCTCGCCCTCCCTACAGCACTCACATTCCTGCTTCTCACAGCAATTCAGACATGATTTCACTAGATAAGCATGGCATGAATTTCTCACGACAGGTTATTAATTACAGGAAAGACTTCTTGGTTTATGAACAGAGAGTTGATGGTTCCCCCCCAGAGAACAGAAATATGTGAGGGTTTCTGACCACAGGTTCAATCTCCAGAGTGTCAACAGTTGAAGATAACTGAGTCATGCACAGGAGCATTGGCAAGGGGCAGCAGTTCTCAGTCCTGCATACACAGAGCTATCAGAAAAAGGAAGAGAAGATGAGATCCACAGGATCTGGACCCAGTGGCACGGACAGCTGAAGCTCTGCATCTCTTCTCTGGTTCCCACTACTTTTGGCGGCCTAAACAGAGCATGCTGCACTTGATTAAGACCACATGGAGTCCCCTAGAAGTAATCACAGCAAGGGTTCAGGGCAAGTTGATACTCATGGAATGGCTTGAAAAGTATCCAAGAAAAGGAAAACAAGGTCCACCAAACCACTAAATAAAAATGTAGCAGAATCATTCTTCTTTCCACAGGACGTCTACTTGATCTGAACCATAGAAACCTGCAGCAGCAGAAAGACATGACAGACAGTATGGGTAATGATAATCAGTAGAAATAAATAGCATCATCTTTTCTTGTCATTAGTCTTTCCATACAGTGGGATGTGTAGGAGGGGGCTGGAAAAACACTGCTGTACTTCATGCTCTCAGCACACTACTTAGAACACAAAAACTCTACTTAATTCCTTCGGTGATGTATGTAAGCAATTTTAACAGTAACTTCACATCCTCTGCTCTACCAGACTGCCTAAAACTGCTTCCAGACCAGTCAAGTCCCTTTTTACAGTCCTTTTACAGACAAAATTAGGAGGATTATGAGGTAACATTTCTTTTGCAATAACTCATAAGAATTTAAAGGAAAAAAAAAAGCTGTACCTATCGGTTGTTTTTAATAAATCCTTTAATTCTTCAGCAAAAAGCTGAATATGATTCTTAAACTGCTTCTAAGACGGTAGTTACAGAGAATGTCAGAAATCAAGAGAGCAGCATCAATAGAAGAGGTACAGGAGGACTGGGTTAGATCTGCTGTCTACTGCCACCTACTGTTAAAACTCCACCAATTCAGACTTGTGAGTTCTAATTCCCGAAGGGTATAATTTTAGAGCCCAGAAGGAATGGAAAATTTTGGAATTGAGATTGCTGTGGAAAAAAGACAAAAAAAAAAAAAAAAAAAAAAAAAAAAATGGGGAAACCAACTNAAAAAGAATATGCCAAGAGAATTGCTCACCTAAACTCACCCGGCTGTGGCACAGCAGCTTCACAATTTGGGTTCTTTCTAGCAATGTTGAAATTCTGGCACCTAATTTACACAGCTAGTCTCCAGCTCAAGATAAGGCTTTTCCAGGCAGTGATTCAAAGCAAAGACCTCGATTAGTCCCCGCTGTCAAACTTCCCCACAAAGAGAAAAAGCAGCTAAAGAAAAGAACTCCGATGGTTTAACACTTTCAGTGCCTTCACACAGTTCTGCTAATGCACCAGCTGCCCTCTTGTTGTTAGATTCATTTCCACTATTTAATGCTGCATTCCTACTATTTAATTTGTTTTCAAAACATCAGATAACAGACCTCACAGCAGAAACAGTTTTGGAGAAAGCATGCAGCAATGACTGAGACTATCTCCCAGTTGGAAAATAAAGTTCCCTATAGAACCATAGAATCATTAAGATCGGAAAATACTTCTAAGGCCATCAAGTCCAACCATTAACCCAGCATTGCCAGGTCCTTCACCAAACCATGTCCCTAAGGGCCACAATGATACATTTTTTGAACACTTCTGGGACAGTGATTCCATCACTTTCCTGGGCAGCCTGTTCCAGTGCTTGACCAAGTTCCAAAGTCTGCAAGTAAGATTTATGAAATCTTTTAAGAAATTTGCTAACAATATCAGCTAGGACATCCTGTGTTATTCCAGTGGCTGCTTCCAAAGCCAAAGCCTTGTGTTTATCCCACATTCAAAGCACTAGATCAAGAAGCATTTAGCAATAGTAAATTTTAAATTAAGACACAGTGGCTTTGCCACAACTTCTGTCAGCCCAGTTCTCTAAGTGTAAAGTTTTCTTGGACATTGAGGAATGATACAATAGGCATACCTTCCTCCTGGAGATAAGCCACTGCTCTCTAAACCTGTGCCTGGCAGCTGAAATGAGCCTCTTCAGCTGCAATCCCTTTAGGGAGTTTATCACATGCATGCTTATTGCAGAACATCATCAGGCCCCTGCTTGGATGGTGTGGGTTTTGTGGTCACACCAAGTCCATTTTGGTTGTGACATACTTCCTCATTCACACAGAGATGAAATCAATTTAAAATCTAAACAAATAACTGTATTCTGTCACATTCCCATGCCACAGCTGAAACAAAATCTAGACGTTCCCAACACAAGGAGCAGCTTCGTTCCTCACTCAGAGGCATGAGAGCCAGTGCCTTGCTTTGTGACAGCACTTACTACTACACAAAGTAAATATAAACTTCAATGATCACTGTATGTAGGAGCTAGTCATGCATATAAGCAACTACATGAGACAACCGAAGTTCACACTCTGTAACTTTAAAGTTAGTTAAAAATTATTTCCTGCTTAACCTGAATTCTCTCTGTAAACTAACCCCATTATCTAAGCTGTGACAGTCCCACATGCACCCACTGCACAAAGTACATACTCAATCATGTTACTCAGTAAACTAATAATTGTACAGAGCCAGCAGCACTCAGAAAATATTTCTGAAATTTGCATCAATTTTGCTGCAACCTACTCAAGTCTTAAGCTGATCATTTAAATACAGTTTCAAAGGGTGATTCTCCAAAAATAGAAAGTGTCATTAATATCACAAGCATCACTCACTTTAAACAGAAGTCTTCAATTTATTCCAGATCAACCAGGAATTATTTAACTTCAGTAAACTAAAGCTCTTCCAACTTCTCAAGTTACTTGCTGGAAGAAAATTCTAATATCCTCACTCAAAATTCTTTTCTATGTAATTTAAATTCAGTGTGGGGTTTTATTCCTCACAGGTAATTTAACAACCAGCCAGATAAAGCAAGTCTGCACTGTGTCTTAAAAAGAGGAGAAATAAACTTCCTCTTCCATTAGTCCCCAGCATCTTTCAACAAAATGTAGGCTGGCACAAATTAGTGTTTTGTATACATCACACACAGCTGCCATTCTTCTCAATAACTAAATTACATTCACTGTGCTCACTCTGGATCCCTGTCAATTTATCTGAGCACAGATCCTGACAGAAGACCCTCTGTAACAAAATGTCTATTTAGGGCAATTACAGCGATTTGGGAAAGCTGTATCTGCCTGCAGCCACTCATCCAGCCCCATAAGGGAGCTGGCCAGTGAGGAAAAACAGGGAAGGAATTGAAAAATATGTTCATTAAGCACAAATATATTCAGCTGTTGGAAACAGAAATTCTGTGATCAAAATCCCATTCCTTACCGGAAACTTTAAGACACTGATTAGCCACATGGTAATTCTGAACCTTCATCCCAGCTGGATGTTTGGAGAATGTGGAGAGTTAAATGAACACTGCCATTTTACTGTTGCCTCAACCCTACTGCTCAGCTGCCAAGAAGCCAGACTTAGCTCATGTTAGCAGTCCCTCTGGAGTCAAGAGAGAATGAAACCAGGAGGATTTCAGAAAATACAAAATTATTTCAAGATCAGGCCCCCAACAATTTCTTTTCTGTAAAGTGACTGCAGGACTGAGCAGACAATGCCTTTGTAAATCTCTTCTCATGGTTAATTTATCTATTTTCTTTGTACCTTCTCACACAGAGCTATAGTCCTGTGCCTCAGCATATCTAACCCTGCTTGAGATAACCCTGGCAGACATGGGGACATCAAAAGTATTGGTGCAGTTTGCTGTGTTTGTGGTGAGACACAAAGACATTATTGATGTCTTCACTGAATTATCTTTATCATAGTGTAAGTACGTGGTGGTATACTGAAATTAAAGGAAGCCCTTGGAACTTACATCAAAACTGAGCCCTTCCTCATGGTGAAAGCTAATTCTGTGTCCTAGGACTTGCAAACATCCTACAAGAGAATAATACAGAGAACTAGCAAAAGTCATGTTACCTAATGAAAGCTTCTTATTTTTTTATCTAAGCTTGTTCACCAAGGTTACTTTTGAGTATGGCTGTGTGAGGATGTGTAACCTGGCCAAGGCAACATGCTATCAGTACCTGACTCTGCACCCCTCTCTCAGGGGAGGTATTTTGACTACAAGAAAATAGAAAGGGTATTTGTCTGAACTCTTGTCCTTTTTATTCCCCAAGAACATGATTTGTAATTAATTATTATTAGTTTATAATTAATATAGTATGTATCTACAAACCCCATTTTTCCTGTGGATTTGAAAATACTTTAAGTTAAATATTTTCTTGAAATTTGAAACAGAAAAACATATTTGATAAAAGCTTGACTGTGCAACACGCCTGGCCTACAAAAACCACTCAAGATTAGTCTGGTCCCCACACTTGCAGCTCAAAATAATCTACAGAGGTTGTATTTTCTTTCCTTCTGTCTTCTACTTGTTTTACTTTTGCTTCTACCTCCCATTTCCCATGGAGCATCATGTTCTTCTGCCTCTCAACATCAACATTTGATTACTATCAGATACCTAATACACAGTGTTACAAGTAAATTAAGGGGTGGATGTAGATTTTAGAGTCAGTTGCTCAACCAGTTTCTTATGCAACATGTAGCACTACTGGGTCGAAAACTGATTAAACTGCAAAGGATCCACTTAAGTATTTATATCGATTTAATTAAACTGGGATTACATTCATATCTGAAGCTGACTCCATACCCCAATATTTACTCATTTACCTATTAAAGGATTAAAAGTTTCAGCTGCAAAAGATTAATCTGTTCAAATTTACACTGCTGTCTGTGTTTATTAAGAACACTCTCAAAGGAAATTTAAATATTACTTTTTTTCTATTTTTTAATGCCTTTCACAAGAAAACCTTTAAGCATGAAAGGCTTTACTCTGCCTTAGTGTCCAGCAGCCTGAATGAAAATATAGCTGTGTTAACAGACCAGATTACAAATTTAGCATCTCTTTAAAAAAATCCCTAATATCTATAAAGAGAGCAAACTGCTGCTGCCCCCGAGAAGAAAACAAATAATGTGGTAAAGCCTCTTCTACTTTTCTATTGATTACACTAATTTAATAAAACAAATCTGTTCTCCTCCCACCCAACTTCTGCTCTTACCCTCAGTTTTTGAGCACGTTACTCCTCTTTGCTCCAATATTCCTCATCAACATGACAGTTGCTGACCTACTTACACATTTTCCTTCACCTCCAACCCCTGCTGCTAAATTTTTTCCCCACTCCCATCTTCTCAGATGTCTGCTTGTTAGCTCCTGCTTCTCACTCTCTCTCTTTCTACCCTTTCTTTAATTTCTTCTCCTTTCTCAGATTTCATAGATACAGCTTGACTTGTATTTGAGCCAGGCTCCTTCCTCTTCATCACAGTTCTTGGTGTTGCTTGCTTCCGCACAAAGACCAATCAAAATATTCCTCATAGTTTCGGTACAATTTCACAGCCCCTGCTGACCTGAACACACCACACTCCAATCAGGTGGGAGCACAATATTTAGTCCAGAGTGTGGAGACATCCAAATTTCATCCCCCCAAACATAAATAAAAATATTATGAGGATTTTTGCATGAAAGGAGTGAAAAAATTCATTTCCCCTAACACCTTCTTGCGAGTCATTGAGAATTTTAAAAAAAAATCAGTCCAACTATACTTATAACTCTAACATGGTAAAATCAAAACTATGGCTATTTCAAGATTTTAAGATTTAAAGTTATTTCAAGATGATACATGACATGAAACATGCAAATAGATTCTACTTAACTTTATTTCATCCCTTTCAGAAAGTGTTATCAAGTTTTCTGGCTTCACAGTATCCCAAAATAACTGAAAAGTTCATCCACTGGAGAATCTGTACTGGGGGTTTTGTGAAAGTGCGTGAGAACTGTGTTTTTCCAAATTAATGCAAAGTGATGCATGCTCAGAAAAATGACACCAGATACACTGGGGAAGGACATGAGTCAGAACCTGGAAGGCAGCAGAATTACCCTACTTACTGAAATAGACCTATTAACTATTAAGCTATGGGTATAGTTAGCATAAAATATATATTGTTCATTGTATTTATTCCTTTTGATGATATTATAAACATACAGCTTATATTTATTAAACATAGAGCTGTATCTAAGAAACTGAAATTGTTCAAATGATATGACCAAAAAAAAAAGCATTCTTGAAACAATGTGAAATCTTATATGCTTAGGTAGGATGAAAAACCCCACTTCCTTTTAAAGCATCCACACGCTGCCAGCCCAAACTTCACGTGCCAAGTCACAAGTTCATAAGGAATTCTCCTGAGTGTCTTTTAAACTGCTGACCGTGCATGTGAAAGGAGATCAGGTCTGAAAACCATGCACAAGAATAAAAACCTTGATGCAAGATAGCAACATTGATGAGTTGAGGGGAGGGGAGGGGAGGGAGCAAAACACTTCCAGATCCATACAAGGCACACAGCGTTCTGCTCCCAAAAAGGAAATATTAATTTCAGTGCACATTTTTGGAGTGCCATTAGGATGACACACATAAAAGCTTACCCTTGCATTTGCCCTACTCCCAAGTTAATTCTTTTCCAGTTGCCTTTTTAATTTTTTTAAGAGGTTGCAGATGAGTTTCCGAGGAGAGGGGAGAGAAAGAAATGGTTTAAGATAAAACTTCAAAGAGAGGAAGCACGGATGAAAAACAATGTACAGAGGTGCTGCAGGCAGCTAATTCTTTAGTCCTGTAATATTTTAAGCTGTACTGCGTTGGGGCAGGTACTGTTAGAAGTGGTCCCATTCTCTGAAAACCTTTGATGTCTTTTTCCCACATACTTTGCTACCATCACTCCTGGCATTTGTTTAGTGATTTCCTCTGGCAAGTCAGCCTTCAGCAGCACCAGTCCCCCAGTCAAGCACAGACACCCAACGCTGCTGATGTGAAACAAAGCAGCAGCAGCAGCTGAAGGCACAGAGGAGAGGGGCACCATACTTCTCAAAGGCTGTGCCAACTTCTGTCAGGCTAAAATGCATGTGAAACTGAGGTGTGTCTGTTCTCAGAAGCACCAGGGAATGTTCTAGAAACAGCCTTTGGTCCCATCCCTTTGTGGTCCCAGCAATCTGATCCAGAAACCTCCTTAATATACAGGCTAAAGAGCAAATAAAGGAGCAGAGTTTGCTGTATTCTGGGTGTTCCGCCTGCTCAATTATGTCTGGTTCCAGGCAGTGGTTTTCGGGCAGCCGAGGTTTTTGCCAGCTGGCCCTAATCCCAAAGGCTGGCAGCAGACCTGCAGCCCCCCTGGCTGCTGTGGCACCCCGTGCCAGCAGAGTAGGGGCAGCTCGGACACCAAACACAAAAGGGGTGCTCGCCCCTCCAGAGGTAAAACACAGAGGTGGATTACTTTGTAATAACGATGTACTTGTGTCTTACTTAGGAGCTACAGGGGTATTTTCCATCCTGTAGCTGTAATCCATCCACATTCTCCCCGTAGGTCACTGTGCCTGTGGGGAGGGAGCACCGCCAGACTCCTGGGCAGCAGCAGCCATGGAGTTTTGAGAGGTCCTTCCCACAGAGTTTCCTCAGGAGGGGCATGGAGAGGGAGGCACTCATCCCTCCTCTCCGGCCTCCAGCCGTAGCACACGAGGAGATGCTCTAACGCCGCCTCGGGGGAAGCTCCGGTTGGGTAGTAGGGACAAACTCCACACGCGGAGAGAGTGGGAATCCTGCATGGGAATCACAGAACTGTCAGGGTTGGAAGGGACCTCTGGAGATCACCCAGTCCAACCCCCTGCCAAGGCAGGGTCACCTGGAGCAGGTGACACAGGAACGCCTTCAGGTGGGGTTTGAAAGTCTCTGGAGAAGGAGACTCCACGACCTCCCTGGGCAGGCTTTTCCGGTGCTCTGCCACCCTCAGCTTAAACAATTCTCCCTCACGTTGGGGAACTTCTCGTGTTTTACTTCTCGTGTCTACGGCCCTTGCTCCTCGTCTTGTCTCAGGGCACCACCGACAAGAGCCGGGCACCATCACTCTGGCCCCCGCCCGCGAACGGCTTCCCGGGCAGGGGCGGCGGCCTAAACCGTCGAGCAGCGGCACTCGAAGTTCCATTCCTCGCATTCCCTGCGGGAATGCCGCGGCGGGGCCGCCCGTGACGGCTGCGGAAGAGGCGTCACAGAAGGGCGGTACCGTCCCCCCGCGGAGGAAGGACGGGCTCCAAGATGGCGGCGCCGGAGGAGCGGCTCGTGTCGGAGGGCGAAGGCGGCGCCCCGGGCTCGGCGCGGCTCTCCCCGGCTCCGCTGCCGGAGGCCGCCGAACCGCTGGCGCCCATGGAGCCGCCGCCTCAGAGCAACACGCTCATGGGGCTGCCCATCGTGGCCATCGAGAGCATCCTCAGCTTCCTGTCCTACGATGAGACGAGCCAGCTGCGCCTGGTAGGGGCCGCGGAGGGGAGGCGGCGGGGCGGGGGC
>VZRQ01000715.1:270844-281552 GCA_013397975.1 Machaerirhynchus nigripectus
ACACTGACTCAGTGTCTGCTGATAGTTGGTATTGAAACCTTGTTCTTAAATAGTCCTAAATTACATAAAGAATTTATAGATCACATAAGGTATAGTAATTATTTAGGGAACAAATTTTGTCTAAGAATTTGTAGTATGCTGTTACTAGCTGGGTCTCAATCTGTATCTTTTATTTCCATGAAGAAAAATGTTAGTGGCCACAGGGTTTTAAGGGTGAAATTGACTTGACAAATGTTACAGTTTGATTTTTTGACTCCTTGTTAAATCAGTGTCACCTTGTGGTCTGCTTTCTAGACGGGAGTCAGAAAGGAGAAACCATTCATTAGCTCGTCATGCAGACATCCTCGCTGCTGTGGAAACGAGACTCTCGCTCTTAAATATGACTTTCATGAAGTATGTGGATTCCAATCTCTGTTGCTTCATACCTGGAAAGGTAAAATGTAGACTATATTATGTGAATATGTATCTGTGTTTGAAAAATAGGATTGTGTAACTTAACCTGGCACAGCTGGGGCAAACTGATATAGAGTGTGTGTGTATATATATATATATATATGTGTATATGAACTGTCTTTCAGATACTTGCAAACAAACCCACAAGCCAATACTCTGTTTTACCAGGCAGTCTGAAATTAATAAACCAGACTGTATTTAAATATTAATGATTTTAAATTTGATTTCTATGTGCCCTTAAGATTCTCTCTTGATTCTGACATTTGACTTGTGGTGTACTCATCCTCTACAACCTTTTGGAATAAACATGTGATCAGGCCATCTAAAGATGTAGTAATTTAGACCACATATAACACTAAGCACTCAGTCAATCAAGATTTTAGGCACCTTTCTTAAGGATTTGAGTACTTCAGTTTAATTGAATTAAGATATTTAGTATGTCAAAACGCTGTTCAGTACTACAGTGGATGGCATATTTTTGTACAATAGGTGGAATTAATTTTAAATGTAAAGTGTGTTAAATGGGAACATTACTGAATAGTTCTGGTGTTTTAGAATACTAGCCCAGCATTAAATATAAATTATGCAGGCAAGATGTACATTGGAGATACTGATGTTTTTACAAGCTGTGAAATCACCAGTGCACAGGGGAATTGACAAAATCATGCTCAGAGGAAGACTGGTACAGCTCAGGGATTAAATGAGATCAGTGAACATTATCCTAATGCTCTATTCATTGATCTTTCCATGTAAGGTTCGGATATGTTTGTGTTACTTCTTTGTGGGCAGAGAACTGAATTGCAGTGGGATGATTGGAAAAGTTATCTCTTGGATTCTGGGGAAGCATGCAGGCATTTATGCATGCAGTGGTAGGATAAGCTGTGGGTGTGGAATGTATTCTTTTCTTGAAGAAGTAACTATTTCTGTACACTCCTGTTGACTTGATATTTAATTAATTTTAAATTATAGTCTTACCTGACTTTACATTCTGTTTTTTATATACCATGTATTTTTAAAAAATTAATATAACAAAGTCAAATGAACTTAAGTCCCTGATACTTGCATGGTAAATGGAATACTTATAAAAAAACGTTGCCCTGCTATTTTGAAGAGTGGAGGGAAAGGCAGTACTCACCCTAGACAGGGGTGTGCAGGAGTTGGGCAGGTGAGCTTGCCAGCCATTTTCCTTGTGGGCACCAACTTGTAAGGACCTTGATTTTGTTTTGATACCACTGCTAAAAAGTTTATGGGTTTTTTTAAGAAGTTATTTACTTTGTGTGTGAGTTTGCTAGCACTGCTGCTCTCTCAACACAGTTACCAGTTCATTCAAGATTAATGCGCTGGTCAATCAGGTTCAAGGCTTAGTGTTCACTTAGTCTGTGGTTTCCCTCCCACCTGCTTTGCTTCCCTCAGGAAATTTCACCACAGAACTGCCAGAAAGTGAATTTGTGGTAGAATATGCAAATCCTGATTTGAGGTTCAGCATTCTGTGTGATAGCAGAGCACTGCTGCAAGGTTTTATATTGATGATGTTGTTGCTAACAGGATAAAAAGTGGATTAAATTAGAGAAATATTTTGTTTGTTGCTTGATGAGAAACTTAGGTCTTGTCTAGCTTTTGCAACTTTTTAGCTAAGCTTCATTTATCAGAACAAAAGGTGAAACTGTACTACAAGGTTCTTATTATGTGTGTTCTTCAGGAAACTCTTCAAACATTCTTAGTCCTGTGCAAAATACCTGTGTAGCTTTGGGTGAGAGACCAGCACTCCTATCTTGACCTGCCACAGACTATAATTCATAAATTAATGAGACACCCTTCATCTCTCTGTATCTCTCCTAACCAAAGGGCTTGTTTCCCAAACCTGTCAAAAGAGTTTTGTTCTCTGTCAGTAGTGGATTGATGTTTTGTAAATGAATATATTTTGGAATTAATCTGAATTTGCAATATTCTGTGTGTATGGAAGTGGACTCAAGTAAATATTTACAGCTCTTCAGGCTGACGTAATGCTAATTCTTGCTTCTCCAATTACGTGTTTCATAACTGGCAGGGGTAGTGACTGCTCTGCTTTGGGGCTTCTTGCTTCAGGTTCTCCTGAAGGCAATGATCATGCTCTGCTGAGTATAGATTATATAACTTGTAAGTCAGCTATAGCTGTACTTCAAATTTCATACAATGAGCATTATTTCATGACTTTGAAGAGAGCTGTTGTGATAGATTAAAGCTTCTCTGATATATCATAAACAGCACTTCAAAAAGCTGATCTGGAACTAAAACACGCAGTAGTATGCAACTGTTATGTGGGAAAAACCCCTGAATACGCCAGAATTCCTAGAACAAACTGAAATAATCTTGCCTTTATCAGAAAATCCTAATTCTTCTTAAATGTTTTAGGTAATAGATGAAATTTATCGAGTGCTAAGATATGTAAACTCTACAAGAGCTCCTCAGAGAGCTCATGAAGTTCTTCAAGAACTAAGGGACATTTCCTCCATGGCTATGGAATATTTTGATGAGAAGATTGTTCCAATACTGAAAAGAAAGATGCCTGGGTCAGATGTATCGGGACGTCTAATAGGAACTGCCCCAGGTATTAATTCCAACGTATAGTTAAGTTTTATTTAGTTTTTCGGTAAAAAATCACAGCACTGTATGTTTTCAAAGCTCCCTCCCTTTAATGGGAGCTTTATTACATAAATATTGATACTTGTTTCTTAAGAATGCTAACTGAAATTCATTCGCTTTGAAATTTAAGGAGCCTTTGTACTACCAAAAGAACAGTCACTTGAATGTATGTTAGAATTATGCATAGTGTGTATTCGTTAAACAAATGCTTTTGTGCCACCAATGAATGAGACTTTATCACTGCATTTGGTTGAAATTTGGCACATGAGATGACAACTCGATGCCTTTTATTTTTAGGACAAGCGGCAAATGAATTTGCCTAAGCTGTAGTAGTACATAGAGGGCTAGAATGGGCTTTTTTACTTTACTGGGGGTACTATTTTATGCACTAACAAGCAAAATAGTTCCAGGTAATAGTGAAAAGGCAATTAAAATAATGGTCTATAAATAAGCCATTAAACTGGTCCTTCATATACTCTGTCAGACTTCCCAGAACTCTTGTGAACCAAACTCTAAGGTAGTTGCCTCATGGCCGAAGTTATCCTAATGGTAAAAGGCAAAAGATTAGTAAAATTGTGGAGTTTTCCCTATACAGGACATGTTTACACTTTAGGAACTGTGAAATTTAACTCTCTAGAAGGATAACGTAGTAAAAATTTGGAAAAAAAATAAACATCTTAAGCAAAAACAATAGGCCTAACAGCAGATGCTTTTGTTTCTTGTATGTCCTGTCCATCCTTTTAGCCGTGTGTACGCCACCTTTTAATTATATCCTGTTAGTTATACTTTCATTTTTTTAATTATATACTTTTAAAAAAATTATATATGGGTTTAAGTTGTGGGGTTTTTTTAATTATATGTGTTAATACATACTGAGCCTCTCAGCTGAGGAGGTATTGCCCAAACCCACAGTTGATGCCAATCAACTTTTCAAGGCCAAGGCTTTGTGGTGCATAAAATGCCTCTCTCTTGTTGAGGAAAGGGCATAACCTCTCCATTAGTGTCACATAATGGTAGCTGTGCTGGCATCCTAATGGACAAAAAGGAGGAAAAGGAGGATGACTGTTGCAGACTCTTCTGTCTGTAGAGCACTTAAAAGTTGCACTTTACTTGCACAGTCTTGCTAGAAGAGTGTAATGACAGCTAAAGTGATAGATATCTTTTATGACAGAAAAAGTGAAAGAAATTACACTGTAGCTGTTAGTCTCCTTGATTTGCAGGAACTTTATTAGAATCAACAGTTCCAAGCTCAGATTCCAGTATGGTTTTAGTGCTTAGGAAGAGTGATTCTAAAGAAGCATGGAAAATAAATTCCTTTCTTCTAAAATGTAAGTTATACTGAAATACCTTGTTAAGTTTCGACCTACAAAATTTTAGAACTTTAGCTGTCTGCAACTAAGACAGCAGAATTTTGCTGGTCTAATGAAAGATATTTATTCAGTCTTAACTATTCAGTATTAAGTAATTTATAGATGTTTTGTGGGGTTTTGTCTTAACATCTGTGACACTAAGTCTAGATGATAACACAGTATCTCTACGCAATTTTTGTACAGCAAAAGGAGGGGGGCTTATATATAGGAAATGAATTAGGAACTTTTTCCCAGACTACCGAAAAGCTGTAAGTATTTTAAATTAAACTGGTTGTGCTCTGAGATTACCACATGTTCTTGTTAGACATGTAAGTGACTGTAAATCTGTTTACCTGTTCACATAACTTGCAACCAGTATTCAGATTCGTGTGGGGAGTGGGGGTAAGCAAAATATGAACACTGGAACACCATTTCTACCCGTAAGTTGCAGAGGATTAATCACAGTTCTCTCTGAAGTTCCAGGGCCCTCTGCAGCGCTGACAACAATGCAGCTGTTCTCCAAGCAGAGCCCTTCTAGGCAGGAAGTCACCAAACTGCAGCAGCAGGTGAAAGCCAACGGCACGGGCCTGACGGCGCTAAAGCGGGAGATCTCGGAACTGCGCGTCAAAGTGCAGGAGCAGCAGAAGCAACTCCAGGATCAAGACCAGAAACTGCTTGAGCAAACCCAAATCATTGGGGAACAGAACGCCCGCTTGGCTGAGCTGGAGCGCAAGCTGCGAGAGGTGATGGAGAGCACAGTAGGGAATTCTTCAGGTTCCGGCTCAAATGAACAATCTCCCAGGAAACGGAGGAAGGCGGTTGATTCCACAGACTGTCCTAGGAAATCTAAACGCCTTCGGAACAGAAAATAACTCAGGAGGAGATGGCGCCTTCAGGAGGATACACTGCTCTAGTAGCCCAAGCAGGTCTGCTTGTTTGGATACTGTGACCAGCTTCATGGTGTCACTTAGGCTGCTGGCTCTTCAAAACACCACTTAGACTTGAACAGTAATTTTCTTTCATTGACTTTTCCCCTGCTTTCTATATGGGTGGGCCTAATGCACAGAATCTTTAAGATTTGCAATAGCTACATACTAACCAGACCTGCTCTGTTATGTTTTGAAGGGTTAACCTTTTTTTCCGTGCAGATGTGTTTAAAGTAAACTTATTTGTGTTTATGCATATGTTCACATGAAATCTTAAATAAATTGTCTTAACTGACTAAACGGTTAAGCGTAAAAACAGATGTCCTGTTCACTTGAAGGAAAGATCCGCTTTTAAAACCTTGTTTTTGAGAACTTGACCTTTTTTGTTACAAGTGACCTTGTCTGGAATGTCTGAAAAGTAGTTAATACTTTTTGGGGTTCTCTGTAATGAGTAAAACTGACTTCTTAAGCTACAGTATTGGCTATATATTTTTGTAAACTTACATGGAAGGGCCTTCTATCCAGTCTTCACATGCACACAACCCTGGTTCTAGGTCTTGGGAGCCATATTCTACGTTTGCATGGATAGATGCATGTACAGCTTAGTCAGCCTGCCAAAAGCACTTGCCTGAAACTGTTCCAAACTCTGGGAGAGAGCACAGAGACCTGTCAAGCAATTCCTTTGTTCCTCAGCCATACCTTAGCCTCTGCTTTCAGCACAACGGCTTCCTTACAGCGAGGTGGTCTGGGGAGGCGAGTGGCAGGAGCGTTTGAGCCTGGGCTGTGTGGCTGCCACTTGCCCTGCCTGGAAGACAGGGATTTATTGTTAGCCAAAGCTGGAGAAATGAGAGGCTGCCTGTGCATCACTTGGGTCACGGGCCAACATCGAACACCTACAAATGGTCCCTGGAGTCACCAAGCTCGGGGGACATCGCTTGGGTGAAATGCTGTATTATGGAAAAACTTAAACTATTTTGTGTGTCTGTGTTGGGGTCGGGGTGGAAATTTCTCTGTAACACTGATGACAATATTCTAAGCTTTCCTTATCCTAAAAGGTAAATCACTTCAGACAAAGCTTTAATTTCTTTCGCACTTCTGTTTTGAGCTTGTAACTGGAAAAGCATGTCTTGCACTGTTCAGTCTCTCTGGTCACTTTAACCACCTCAGAGTTGTGTACAGTGATTATTCCCCCCGCCCCCCATCTGTATATTTTTGGAATCTTATACAAATACCATTGTTCTTGGTTTTGTTTTAATGTACTAAACTGTGTAGCTTTATCCTTTGACTTATGTTTTCTTTTTTTAACCAGATGCTGCTTTGTCTTTAGGTGGTTCTGAAATCAACTTGGTATGGCACTGAAAATGCAAATGCTGCATTTGTAGCTGTTCACAATCTTGATATTACTACTGTGGGTTAAAGTGGAAGTTCATTTTGTATGGCTGTGAGCATACCTAGTGGCTGTATTTAAAGCACCAAACAAATCAGAAATAGTCTGGTCAGATACTATGTAATTGTGGAAAACTGACGTTTTTCCTGAAACTTCAGCTACAATTTTTACTTCTAAAACATAGTAGCTCATACCAGAAGTAACATTGCAAATGCCTGATTTTTGACAGACATTTAGTTTTCGAATAAACTTCTTGAGTAGTTTGAGTCTTTTCCAAAAAAAAGGCATTTTTCTTAAGCATCAAGGAAATGATAAAAGGCTGTCTGAGAGCAGACCTAAACTGTTTTGAAGGAGCATTTGCTTGTACTGGTTTTCTACAGCTCAGAATGTTTTTTACAGCTAAGTCTGTCTTGGAGATAGATACCTGCTGTTCAGATTAAAAATACTGGCATATGCCTTATCTTTTAAAAAACAATTTTGAGTCAGAGGGTGAGCATGATAGCTAGAATTACTGTGTTACACAAATTCATTTAATGGTTATTTGTGATTAAAAATTCCTGTAATGGACTAATTACCAGCTACTTGTGGTTAAATACTTCCAAACAAGTATAAACCTGTGAACTGTATTTACTGGAGAGGTTTATTCATCTATCTCTGAATATTTTTCACTTTAGTTTTTTCATTAATTTCTAGAATATGCAAACAGTTTTCCCTCCCCACCATCCCAGTGTGCAAATCATTTCAGGTTACTCAAGAGTAGCATTTCTGTATGTGTTGGGGAATCTCTGGCTGCCCGTAAACCGAGCTGGAAAACAACAGCCAATTGTTATGGGAAATGTTCTCTGTGAATGCTGCCAACTTGGAACCTTCAGCTCAAGGAAGTATCACGTGCTCCGGGATTGCAGGTGCATCCTGCTCCTCCGTGTGCTGTCAGTAAAATGGAATGAGGCCCATGAAACTTACGGGGTGGAGGGGATGGTTACAAGGCAGCTCTGAGAAATTCCATCAGTGTTTTCTATTTCACACCCCGGGGAGGGAGACGTCAGATGGCTCTCGGGCTGGAATGTGCACCAGAGAAATACACACATGGAGGAAACAGAACGAAGTAATCGTTGGACAAAATAGCTGGAACATTAATTTCTGACACCATATTTAACCTTGTTAAATAAAAAGGATAAACTTTCCAATATATGAACAAGCTGATGAATCACCTGAAGTAAAACTTCAATCTCTTTTCACTCTGAATGTCTGTGCACATTTATGTGAGTAGGTGTATCAGCCTCAAAGTAGTGTTGGTAGTGATGAAGTGATTGTATCATCTGTTCAAGGGAGAGCCTTAAACCAGTGAGACTGAGATGTAGTTTACAAAGTTATATAAAAAATCTATTTATTTGCAGCCACTATTCAGTTTTAGTACTTGTGTTAAGGGCTGAAATTGAAAGAAAGTTCAGAGCTGACAGAGAAAGCAATTTTAAGTGTCTTACATTTAGTTTCTTAAAATAACCTTAAACTACTGAGGCCAGCTTTGCTGCTTTTCTAAAAATAGCAGCTTGCTTGGAAACTGCTTTTTGTTTCATAGTAAGGTTGGGGATTTTTTTTACAAATTTGTATACGTAGTGGACATAGTGAAAATGAGCTCAAAAGATACCATAGTGGTACTTTTTTGAGGGAAAAGCTGTTAGCAGCCAGGTCTTGCTTCCCAAATTGAACAGCCTCTAGGTAACTACATTATGTAAGGACCCTCCAAACGTGGCCTAATGGATGTAATAGGTGGAAGTGCTGAAGGGAGAAAGACTGCCTGCTTAACAAGATAAATTTCACAGATTAAAGAACAGATGGAAACAAATGGAACTTCTTCAGTTCCTGATACTTGCTCAGCATTGCACGTTAATCACTGAATTCATTAATGCTACGAAGGATGCCTGTGTGTAACTAACTAATGTAAAAGGTAAGACAGAATTGAACAGGAACTCAGTTGCTCTTATTCAGATCTTCTACCAGTGAACTGTGGGGAGCACTAAGATCGCCAAAGGAATTTTCAACATCAAGAGCCTCTTGAAAATAGGATGACATAGGATATAGTTGAATATGTCTCAGGACAGGAGAGGATTCCCAGGTTTCTTGGTGTTCCTGATGGTTTTAAGATGGTAACTAGCAAATTACAGTGGAAGATTGTTACTTCATGAATAAGTAAATTCAGTTTGGACTATTTCACAGCAACATGTCTGCTAGTTGTGAACTATTCTGTTAGTCTCTAGTTGCATTTCTGTGCTACTTTGCACTGTACCTGGGCCAGCTCTGCACTTTCATGGTTGTCTTTCCTGGATCTCACCTTCCCCGTTAGTCAAGGATGCACTCCTGACTTGGTTTACATGTAAGTGAACGTTCCAGGATTTTTGTTCAAGCTTTGTGCCAGATGAAGACACACTAGGTACTGGTTCTTGCTGTCTTTGGAATGGAAAATGTCAGGTACGAAAACTGTTGGCTTGCTGAAGATCCAATGAATCTGGATTTGTTACACGGACTGCTTAAACCAGTAATTAAACTCAGTGATTAAATAGGAAAGACATTTTACTCTCCAGGACACTTGGGCAATTAAATTGTCCAAAGTGTTCCTATTTGATTTTTTTTTTTTAGTTGTTTAAACGTTGTTTAACTGCTCTGGAATGTTTAGTTTATAAACCTGGGATCTTCTGTTTAATCACCCTACTGAAATTCGTGACCTTTTACAAATGTATGTGTGTTTGCAGTGCTGTAAACCTGCCTCTGTGTGCTGAACTCCTGATGTGCTGTCACTCCTCCAACGCTTCTGTCACCAGCTGACACACTCCTTCTTTTGGCAGGATCCTTCCCATGGATGAGGAGGTCTTTAGCACAATGATGGGTTGCAGTACTAATATTTGAACTACAACCAGAAGGGAAACCTGTCAGAAATGTTGCAGCTGAGTGAAACACTTGTGGCCCTGGCAATTCTGCGGTCAGCTGCTGCACTGGCAACCCCAAAGCTTCCAGGTTTATTGTGAAATGGTCACTGACCAAAAAGTAAACCTCGCAAGGTCATGGTACCTTGATGAAATCTACACATCTGCTTTGCCTCTTATGCTGCACCAGTCCTCACAGTCTGCACAATTCAGATTCTGTGACTAAGGAGGGAAAGGCTGAGCATAACCTTTTCCATGTCTCACCTCCTTGCTGCATTTTTCACTTCTAAATCCCAGCCTGATGTGCACAAATCAGAATGCGTGCAAACCAAACTATTCACAGAAGCGCTATGTTTTATGGATCCTGCGCTTTGTCCGCTGCTTTAGATTGCAAACGTTCCCAAGCAGAGATTGAATTTCCTCTCCCAACAGCCCTGTTGCATGTGGGACTTTCAGCAGCTTGTAGGTGTAAGCCTTTTGTACTCATTATTACTAATAAATTTTAAGTGATGAATCATAAACCTTGAGATACTACTACTACATGGAGAGATAAGGTATAATTTACTTTGTGATAATACCCTCCATTGGTTTTATTACTACTGCTGATTTAGATTAATTTGAGTGGATTTTTGATCTACTGGTTTAGATTATTATGAGTGGACAAGTAAAATTCCAAGCAAGTAGCAGTTCAACTTCTGCATAGAGTAATCTTTCTCACCGAACTGCCCACAGTCAGTGTTTTATGACAAATACATGCAGTGTCAGATTGAACGGAGGTTAGTTCTTACAGAGGAGTTTGTCAAAGAAATTTTTTAAGTATCTTGCCACAAAAAGGGAAGGGAACGGAGACTTTGGTGCAGGCATTTGGAGCTGTAGTTCAGTCCCTTTAGGCAGGGGTCTGTAAGCACGGTGTGCAACCAGGAGAGCAGCTCACAGGAAGGCGGGTTTAGGACGCAGGATCGCTGCTCGTGCTGCCGGCGGCACCGCGGGCCCGCTCTGAGGGCTCCTCCTTCCCGCGCTCCGCTCCCCGAGCCCCTCAGGGCCCGCCCC
>VZRQ01000715.1:281864-294981 GCA_013397975.1 Machaerirhynchus nigripectus
CTGCGGGGGCCCGAGCCCGAAGCGCGGGGCGGCGGCGGCCAGGGCTGCCATCCCAAGCGGCGGAATAGAAGGCCGGGTTCCCCGGCGGCCCCGGGCCGCTCCCCGCCCGCGCCCTGCCAGCGGAACGGGCGATAAGGCGGTGTCTGGGGCCGCTGCGCGCAGAGGTCACCGCGGCACCCGCGTCCGGGGGTGGCGGATAACGGCGTCGAGTGCGGCGCTAAAATCGGGCTGAGCTTTCCTGAGCCCTTCTGAATTACGGGTGGGTTGACGGCTCAGGGCCATTTCCTTCCTGAGGAGGCTGGAGGTGGTACTGGTGCTTGCCATATACGTGTCTAGTTGCTGAGCAACGTGACAGTGCTAAAATGACTTGATTCCAAATGATTCATTATAGCACTAAATATCACAAGTGGAAAGGTCATGCGTTTTCATTACCTTTGCAGACAATTCCTAATTGGGACAAAGAGAAGAAAAAACTGTAATCTGATTGGGCTAGTTGTGAGGGGAGCTTTGAAATAACTTCTTTTTCATTTCATTTTTTCCTGTCTAGCGAAACACCCAGAGATAAAAGCATTGATGAAGCCAGACTACAACCTGATCTGGGTGGTCGTGCTGATGGTTCTGGCGCAGTTGACTGCATTCTATCTGGTTAAAGACTTGGATTGGAAATGGGTGGTCTTCTGGGCTTACGTTTTTGGAAGCTGTATTAGCCACTCCATGACTCTGGCTATTCATGAGATCTCCCACAATAGTGCCTTTGGCAACTGCAAAGCCATGTGGAATCGATGGTTTGGAATATTTGCCAACCTCCCTCTCGGTCTCCCCTACTCCATATCCTTCAAGAGATACCACATGGACCATCATCGTTACTTAGGCGGTGACGGCATCGATGTGGACATTCCTACCAACTTCGAAGGCTGGTTTTTCTGCACCCGTTTTAGGAAGTTCATATGGATTGTTCTGCAGCCTTTTTTCTATGCCATTAGACCTCTCTGCATCAATCCTAAACCCATCACTCGACTTGAAATAATCAATTTGGTGGCTCAGCTCGCCTTTGATGTCGCGATA
Organism: Machaerirhynchus nigripectus; assembly: GCA_013397975.1. Lineage (NCBI taxonomy): Eukaryota > Metazoa > Chordata > Aves > Passeriformes > Dicruridae > Machaerirhynchus > Machaerirhynchus nigripectus. The sequence continues at coordinate 282,930 of VZRQ01000715.1, forward strand.
TATTATTTATGGGGTGTCAAATCAATTTTTTACATGCTTGCTGGTTCAGTACTTGGTCTTGGGTTGCACCCAATTTCAGGACACTTCATAGCTGAACATTACATGTTTTTAAAAGGACACGAGACCTATTCCTACTATGGGCCACTTAATTTGCTCACTTTTAATGTTGGCTATCACAACGAACATCATGACTTCCCCAATATTCCTGGCAAGAGCCTTCCACTGGTAAGTTTCCTTCCAAGATTATTACTTTTTCTTAAATTAAGGCCTACTTTAACATGAAAATAAGGTATTCTTCTCTGACAGAAGAATAGGCTGGGAGCTTAAAAACAAACAAACAAAAACCCCACAATATAAGCTGAGTGATAAAGGAGGTAATTATTTATCATTTTAGTGGTATCCTGAACAAGCTTCCAATGTGCTGCGGCTCAAGCCTCTTCCATAAAAGGAGAGGGGAGGGAACGCATGTCTTAAGCCTCGCACTAACTTTAGCTTTCTGTAATTACAACCTGTCTTCTGAATTCTTGTTAGTAAGTATGCAAAGAACTAATTAAGAGGTTGCAGACAGCTCTGGAGATTTGTTATCTCTGTCTTTGAAATGTTAAGGACAGTATTGTAATGTGTGCTTATCCTTCACTCTCTTCTAGCAGGGACGTTCTCTGAAAAAAGCGAGGGTTTGAGGTACTGTTAATGTTTGTTGTACTGTTTACAAATGTTTAATAACTTTTCTAGTCTGGAGCACTTCAGTTTCATCTAGCAAGAGCCTTTGAACCCTAAATAAGTATCAGCTGTACACTGGCAGAATTAAGAGTTCTAAGGCAGGACTTAGACCTGTCGTGCCTGCATGAGTAGCAGAGGTGAAGTTTCTCCTCACTTCAACCTTTGCTTCTTACAGGCAGGAGCTTCCTTATCACAGCATCCGTGTTTCCCAGTTGGAGCATGGGAACACAGGCTTCAGGGTTACATCTAAATCTTCAGTTTTTCATCAGACACTAAATTTGCAATTTGACAGCAGCTGTGGCGTTGGTCTTGGAGCTTTGTTATTGCATTTGGCAGTTGTGAGACCTTGTAAGATGATCCCTCTGGTGAAGTCTAAACTTGATTGGTATTTCTGTTGTCAGTGGTGGAAGTGCAGCTGAAATAACTGTGCCAGCACTTTTAGCAGGGTAGGTAGATCATGCAATTGGTTTGCTGAGGCTTTGTGTGGTTTTTGTTTTGTTTTTAAAGGGAGATGGTTGCTCTTATTCATAGATTTAATCTTTCAAATGCAGCAAAAGTTGCCTTAACTCACCTTTGATACCTGGGTCTGTGCTGTGAACCAGCATTTCATTTCTTGCACAGGTACTTTAGCTATAAGCAGGACATGAATTTTTTCAAGCCTTTAATTTTAGGGGTAAATACCCAGTTCTGCTGCAGGACTCGTAATCCACAGCTCTGATAAGAAAACAAAGCGTTCTTTTGGAACAGTGCAGTTAATTTGATTGGACCGGACTCTGCTGTGCTGTGTGCTAAAGATCCCTAAGTACTGAACATTTGATTCCTCAGCACTGGTGAGCTGAGAATTATTACTGTTGAGTAAAAGTACTTAGCCTGTATGCACTACTCTGTAGGTGTGATGATGGGTCAAAACAAGCTTTGCCTTCAAACCAAGCATTTAAATATCTTGGGTTTGTTTGTTCCTTATACGGATTGATATTATTCTTCTGACTAAAGCTATGGAATTTTGTGAAAACTCCTTTTTGTTCTGTTCATGATTTTAAGGCTTTAAGTGGTTAGCCCTAAATAGCAGTAAGGGCACTTAACTGAACCTGCTGCTCTCAGTTTAAGTAGTGGTCTGGTCAACACATGCAACTGAGAGCAGAGTCTTTGGAAGCAGTTTATGTTCATTCTTTGAAGTCTGTCTTCATAAACAAAGTGTTCCTCAGAAATAAAATGCTTTTTTTCTTCTGAGTACTGAGATTTGAAACTACATGTAAAAATAGCTGTGTTAAACATCTCATCCTAGAACTTAAAACATCCTTTTTACTGTTATTTGTATATCTGTGAGTCAGCCCTGAATTGAGTCACACAGTTTCAATAGCAACCAAACCACTTGCTTTTGTGAGCTCCATCATCCTGTAGGTAGCACAGTGAAGGGACTTCGGAGTGTTAGCAGAGTTTGTTCTGGCCAGCTCCAAAAGCTTCACGTGAGACTTACTTAACAACTAGGGAACTGCTTTTCCCTTCAAGAAACGTTCACATTGTGGCATGAGTGGCCTTTCCTGCAGGACCTGACTTCTGCAATGAAACTTCCCGTGCTGTTACACATTACTGGGTTACACATTGAGGGCTGTAAAGCTGTCACAACTGATGTTAATATGACTAGTAAATAAACCCCATATCTCTTCCTTCAGGTGAAGAAAATAGCAGCTGAATACTATGACAACCTGCCCCAATATAACTCTTGGATAAAAGTACTGTATGACTTCGTGATGGATGACACAATCAGCCCATATTCACGCATGAAAAGGCAATTAAAGGGTGAAGTGGAGCAAGAATAAACTTCTGGCAACCAAAAAACTTTGAAATGTCTGCTTGCTTTAAAGTGGCTGGTATAAAGGTCTCCTGCTAAAGCTGTTCACCTGTGTCCTGAATTAAGATGTACAGCAACATAGCAATGCATCCTTAAGGATTTTGTAGCAGACTCCTATCAGCTATAACATTCCTCATAGTCCTCAGATTCATTGGTTTAATGTGTCTCTGTTTGCCTAAGGATCAGTGTTATATGCATAATGCAAAATCACATTGTTACAGAATTTACTTTGGTAGGTGTTAAATCTATATAAAATGTCTGTCTGACTCATAACATTTTAAAAGTTCTCAAGGTAGTATACTGCCCTCAACATGCTATTTAGATGACTAGTTTTAAAATGCTGTACTTACCTGTTAATGCTAAACTAACATGATTTGTTAACTTAAACATTCTGTTGAAAATGTTTCCGAACTGATGGTTGGAAGAACTAAATTTGCACAGAAATGTTAAGCCTGCTTTTGTTTAAATATGTTATGTGTCATTTGAAGCATTGCTTTAAAGTTCTACCTTTTCTACTGGAAGTACCTTAAAGGAGCAATCTTATCCGAATGAAACTGGTATCTTTAAGATGGCTTCTGTGACTTCTTTGTAAAGAAAAAAAAAAGGGGAATTCAAGGGTATTGCCAACTCCAAGGGTCCCACCTACTGCCTGAGCCGCTTCTGTTGCCACGTAGTGTGAGCACGTGGCATTTAGGTAACTTAATATACCTGATGTGGGGTTTCCTGTTGGAAAAATCTTGTTACAGAGTTTGACGGTTTTCTGATCTTCAAAGAAAAATTGTTACCATGTTACTATGGTTTTAAATACAAATATTTACACTCATTTGGAAACTTGGCTTTTACGGAAAAGTGAATGGATAAAAACAGATACTATTCTGGCAAACAAGTCTGCCTACAACCACTGACAATACTACCTATTAGGCACATTAGTCATTTGTGTACACAGAAAGGTTGTTAAATAATCTTGTTTGTTTTTTTTCCCCCTAAACCTACAGCACCCTCCATAAATACTTGTCTTACATATTAAAATGTGGTGAGAGGTGATGATATCAAACTTCCTGCTTAGGAATTTTTTCATTGGGAACAGATAGACTTGCTGGACAGTGAAAAACCTTTCCATACCTCAGCATGGTCGATTTGCCTTGTGCCCTGTAATGCATTGATGATGGCTTTAAGCAGTCAAAACTGGCTACAAATCACCCTGAAACCTCAAATGGTGGTTCTGTGCTATGTTCTTCGTTAATCTGAAAGATGGAATCTGAGGAAGGTGGAAGTTCTAGCTGCTGTAATGTAATTTTAGATGCCTTCAACTCCTGCATTTTGGGGTGGTTTTTTGGGGTGTTTGTTGTTTGTTTTGAAAAGGTGAGTGCCTGGAAAGCATGTATTGTTATCTCTTAACTTGGTCTCTGCTGTGGTGCTGTTTTAATCGGTGTTTTGTTTAAGTGTGGGCCCGTATCTGTGGCTAAGCAATAGAAGTGGTATGAAAGTCTGCCAGCCACCTACAAAGTGACTTCGTTATGCCAGAAACCTGCCAGGTAGCCAGTGTGGTGCTCAGGGTGGAGTGTAATGTCAAAATAGACTTTGTCCAGTATTTTTACATGTTATTAAAAAGCCAGGATGAAAGTAATACTGGCTGAATTTTTGATTGGTCCCCTTATGCTGAAGGACTTAAGCTTTAGAGAAGTTTGGTATTTCTAAAGCAGATTTGAGACCTGTTCTATTGAGTGGTGATCTGTAAAGAATCACTGCCTTTCCTCCCTACTCCAGGGAAAATGGACTTTGGTTGAAATACTTGTAAAGGCTTAAGAAGTTGCAAACCAGTTTCTTTTTAAGCCACTTAATTTAAGAAACAAAGGGTGACATTAACTATCTTTGGTGTTAATGATTTATCATAGCTGGATTAAGGATGGAAAGTGTCTACAAAATTTTATGGCTAAGAGCCATAGTTAAGAAATTCAGTTATCCTACATGAATATTTAAGATAACCAGAGTTCAAAGTAAAAGTTCTATAGTTAGCCTTGGTTACCCACTTCATGGAATTCCTGCTTTTAAACACGGCTGAAGTTGCCATCTCTCTTCTTTAAAATTGCAAGTGTTGCTTCAAGGTGGTCTTAAGGGTATGATTTTCCCTTCCAACTCAAATGACAAATACATTATTTTCACTTCAAGAGGTACTGAATAGTGGGGAATTCTGAGGGAGATATCTGTTCTTGCCATAATCTTTCTGAAAAATCTGTTACTGGCTACCTACTGGAGAACAATTTACTGTATTAGGTTAAACTGAGCCAGTGAGACTTAAGTTTGGATCTTAACAATGGTCTCATTCTTGCAAACACTGGTGTAGTGACCCTTCTTAGGCACATAATTCTTGTGTAATACATAAAATGCCTTAGCAGCTAACTTCAATAGTAAGAACTGCCAAAAGCAGATAATTTGAAAGGTAACCAGCATAGTTTCATCCCTAAAAAACAGTTAGAAGCATTTCTGAACCACTGGTAAAAGTAATTAGGACCAGCTGGCCCTACTTCACTTGTTTGATATATTCTAAATGAACAAGGAATTCAAGTATGACTGGAGAAAGCATGGTGTTTACTCCAAAGGCATGACACAGAAATATGAAACAGTAACATTTTAAAGAAAAACCATATGAATGACCTAGTTATTGTTCTAACAAATTAATAGTTTTCATTAATACAATTAAAACATATCTGGCAGAAAGGGGTGAGTATAACTTTTGAAATGTTTTATCTGAAAGTTGGAGGGAGCTTTGACCAACTGGTGAAGAACAAATTAAACCTAAACACCATCAAGAACCCTGACAGTTAACCCTATTGTTTTTTTCCTAAATCTATTCAGATGGAATGAGTTAACTTTGGAGTTTCTACATGTTTATTAGGGTTTGTTCCTTTTAGTTTGTCAGTTTGGAAAACATCTCCTTATGTGAAATCAGTCAGCAGTTTTAACTGTCACCCAAGTATTTTAGCTGCAGTTAAATTGTGCAGAGCTCTGAATCCCCTTCAGGCCTTGTAGAATAAGTTGCAGTTTTCAGAATAAACTTCCCTGCATGGCTTTTAATGCTCCCTGCTCCCAATTATCTGAAGCTGCTTAAGTGGAATAAGTAATGCATCCTGGAATCCGACTGTACTAGGCATTAGTTTTCCCACAGGACAGGCGTGGGTATGCTCCTCTTTCAGAACAACTCTTGCCTCTGGCATTCCTGATTTGCTGTTGAACCTGTCTGCTTCCCAACATTAATGTGCTAAATGGGTGCCTCTGTCTGGTTGCAGAGCTCCATGCTGTCAGACCCAGGGCAGGACTTCCTCCCTGGAACCAGAGGTCAGTGGCAACAGTTCCCACTTCCAGTTGCGTGCCTTGGAACTCCTCTGGTCAAGTCATTAAATGAATTGGTGAGCACATAAGACAAAGGTCTCCAGGTGCTGAGCCATGGCTCTATTAATGGTAAGTGGACACTGTCAGATGATTAGGTCAGTGGCTCACCTCTGCCTCCCTGACATTTATTCCTTCTATCAGATGGAGTGGTATGCCACAGTAGAGCTTAAAGCAGTTCATTCTTTACTTTATGATGAGGTTCTGCTGCCTTTTTCCTGGTCTTAAAAATTAGGAGCTAGACACGGTTAAGGGAAAAAGGGTTTTACCTCTGTATTTAGTAAGGATCCTTATGGTGCACCACTTCACCAAGGGGGAATGCGCTGAAATGCTCACAAACGATAGAGTTTTATAGACCTTGCAAATCAGCATATCTATCAAAGATCCCCTAATGAGAGGCTAGAATGCATAGTGTGATATCTCCCCATCCCTAGGAATTCCCCCCTGGATGGGCCTAATCTTAGTTTACAGGATGTGTTCTGGAGAGGACCTTGGCTTCTCAAGATAGCGTAGGGCTTTCCGGCCTCCAACTGCAAGGCCTCCAGGATGTTTGGTCTCCTGGCTTAACAGAATACTAGGACTATGCTAAGTTACCAGACTTAAGGAATTACAAGTATGCATGCTGAGAGCACTGGGGATCCATAAAAGCTATATAAAAGGTTTATAGAAGGTATATAAAAGAAACAGCAAAAAATCATCATGGCATCAGTTCAACAGCTGATAACATCAGTGCTACAGACTGCAGGCTGCTATACTCCTGTTGGACTAAGAGGAGGAAAGTGAAGCAGCAACCTTGTCTAAGGAGTTTGGCACAGCTTTTGGAAACTACTCCTGTAATTTGGAAGTCTCAAAAGACTTACAGCAAAGCAAGTTCTGCTGTTTAGCTTGCACATTGCAAGGCACAGGAGCCACTTCTGGGTCTCCCAGCATTGCTTCTGCAAGGTCCTAGGAAAACAATCTGATAAACAGGTGTGTCTAAATCCTGTGAATCCGCCTTTAGCACAGCAACCTGCAACTCCACACAATTTTCTCTAGCAAATCTTCTATTTCACAATCAAGCCTGGAAGTGAAATAGGGACACAAGACTTTAGTCCCAGCAAAGATGTGGAAAAACTTTCCTACTGAGCCAAGAATGAAGACAGCATTTTTCTTTTCTCCTTTCAACAGTCCCCCACACAGTGCACTGCCTCTGCCCCCTCTCCATGCTTAAGTTAGCATCTACTATGCTCTGGGACAGGATCATTCTTGTGGTTTTGGTATGTTGCTAGCCTCAGGAAAAGGGAGAGGAGAAGGGCATGATGAGCAATTTCTTGATCTTGTCACAAAAGAAACAAGATGACTGGAGGCAAAACCTCAAGGCATATCTGCTAGGAGGGGCGGTAGCTGCATATGCAGAACAAAATATTTGTCTCTATTGCGTGAAAAGGCTCGTTCCTTAACGCAGTCCCCGTTTTCTGTGTACAAAGGATCTCTTCTGTACAAAGGATCGTTGTTTTTTTAGTGATATATACTATAGCCTGAGCAGAATTTCCCACAAGGAGCAGTGTGGGTGCAACACTCGTGTGTGAGCAGGCAAATGGAATTCAGCTGCCTACCCTTGCCTGCTCCTTGCCCCACATGGAGCCCAGACAAGGTAGGCAGACAGGATATGGACACTTGACTGATGTGGCTTTTTGTGCCTTTCACCTTAACTTCAGGTTTTCTTGTGCATTCAAACCCTCCTGCACACCACCTCCTCTTCCTTTATCACCTGTTCTGAAGAATGATCTTGAGACACCTTGAATAATAAACATGTTTTGTGTTGGCACTCTTGACAAGACTGTAGTGCTATTACTGCTACTTGATAGCATTTCCTCCCTTATCTTGCCTTGAAAGTCCTACTTTGCTTTCTTGCTCCATATATACCCAGGAAAAATACCATCATACAAGAAAGGGAAAAAGTTCTTAGGTGGATATGCCAGGGCTTGAGGACTCCACTCCTGCCTAAGCTCACCATCTGCAGCTGTCCTCAAGGATGGTAGCAGGAATCTTCTCTGTATAGCCATTAAGGAGAAATCATTTATTCTTTTCATTGGCTCACTCAGCCCCTCAAGTGAATTGAGTGTATTGTTATTATTATTATTATACTGTTGTACTATTATGAGCAAAGACTGCGAGCACTGTGTTTGTGCAGCCTTAAGAAAATAAAGCTTAGGGAGAGAATTCATCACTGTGTTCCAGGAGTGGTTACAAAGAAGATGGAGACTCCCTGTTTTATAAAAGTGATGTGGAAAAGAGGAGGGGTAAGGACTGCAGGTTGCTCCTGGGGTGCTTCCCACTGGGAATGAAGAAAACTATTCCATTAGCTGATTGTTGTCATTGTGAAAAATCTCCCCAGGCCAGTGGTGGATTCCCCAGTGTCAGACACTTGTAAGATCCAGCTAGACAGGGTGCTGGGCCATCGGGTCTAGACTGCTTTTTGCCAAGAAAGGTTGAACCAGATGATCCTTGAGGTTTCCTTCCAACATGGTATTGATTGAAAATGAAGATCCTTCATCTTGGATTTCTGGGAGTCATAACTGAAGCTTCAACCCTGATTTCCAATTAAAAGCAGGCACATCATCATCATCTGCTTTATATACAAGGACTTAATTTGTTAGTCTTATGAGTCAGAATTTGAGTCACTGAGGCTCCAGCTTCTCTAGGAGAGGGAGGGAATGTCATATCATGTTGAGCAAAAATCCCAGTGGTAAGAACAAGTTGCCATGAGTGTCAGTATTTTTCAAATGCAAGTCTGTGGTGATTAATTACATGTGGTAGCCTTTAACGTGTACCTTTGGGTAAAAAGGTGCAGCAAGATTTCTTGTTAGCTGGTAATTCTGAGAAGAATTTAAGATGTAAGGTACTATTCTCTATCAAGGTCAGTCTTAAAGTTAGATCTGGTTGTTCAGGGTATTTGTTTAAATGAATTCAAGTAGGAGATTAAATTATCTCCCTCTTAAGTGTTTAAGTAAGTAGGTGGGGATGCTTACAGATTACATGTTGCTTACAAAACTATTTCATTGGGGTTCTTCCCTGAAGGATTCTCGGTTTCATAATCTGGCACTTCTCAGTGTTTTGTCTTAACTTGGATACTTCCCAATTTGCTGATGCTGAAAGATGTGAAGTTATGACCTTCATTCCAATATGGAATTTCTTGTATTTAAAAAAAAACCCCACTCTTGGCCTGCTTTTTAAAACAGTAACATTTTTCTTCCTCCAGAGGATACAGAAACACTGCAAAAAAGTTTTTGTTGTTGCAAATTTATCTGTTTAAGAAAAATAATTAAGAACGAGCTTGTTAACTACACCTCAACTCAAATGTTTTCTAGGTTGAATCATAGCATAATAGCACGTCGACAATTTCCAAACTTTACTCTCTCTTGGGTAGCCCTCCCAGCTTGCCAGCTGTGGGCAGTTTATTTTGGTAAGGTGGAAGGAAGCTGTTAGCAGCTCTGAGAACCTGTGCTGGCACAATCATGTGTCACTGTACTCAGAAAATGCATGATTAATGGGTGTGATAACATCCAGTGCAGCACCTTCCCAGCCTACTTTCACAGCTCTGTCCTCCCCGTGCTTCTTTCAGTGTCCTTGTTCTGGAAAACACAGCTATTTTCACTGATGGCTGAAAAGAACTATTTGAGCAGTGTAAATACTTGGAAGGGTTAGCCTGTGCCTCCGAGATTTCCAATTCAGGGCACCAAATGTATCAGAATGGTATTAGCATTTTAGCACTAAGAGCATTCATTTTGAAAAGGTAAATGGTTATAAGCAGGAAGCATGCATTGTATCCTTTATTCTGGAGACAGTTAAATTAAGGATGCTTTAGAGCAGTAGGTTGTGATGACCTTTATTTCAGATGCAGTATAAAAAGTTGAGAGATGGATTTAGTACAGCTTCTTTCCAACCTGTCTCTTGAAACAGGCAGAGGAACTGGAGAACTCTTCACCAGTGTAGAATAAGTCTCCTTTGGGAATTGTCCAAATGTATCACCTGCACAATGACTGATGCAGTTCTTCATACATTATTTGATCCTAACAGTGCCAAGAGAAGAGGAAAAATACCTCAGACAATGGTAAAAAAATTACACTATATTTAAAAGTGACTGTGTATTATTTAAGCACGTGAAACAAACCAGCTCTATGAGCCACTAGCTGCATTGTAAAACATTTACAAACAAAAACCTAAATAAGGCAAACCCCCACTACCCTGGCTCATAAATGAGGTTCTCCAGGGAGAGTCACCAAAGCTGTGTAGTTCACAGAGGCCTCGGGCAGAGTTCTTACACTTCCTGTTGCCGTGCTAGGTTAGATGGCAGCTTCACTGAGAAGGTACTGCCCCCTTCACCACAGGAGCTGCTGAAGTGACACTCTCCTCCCCCATCTAGTTCTGCACAATGAACAGACAAGATCATCTTTTGCTAATCTAACTTCACTGTTCCTTAACCCTTTTCACTGGTCACTCAAAATGACAGTTTTGAGGAATAGAATACTTCCACTGAAATAAGTGGCTTCAGAAGGTGATGTCTGTCCACAGCTTTAAGAATTTTTTTTGTTCATCTTGAGTCAACCAATTAAACCAAACACAGAGATGTGTATGGGATACAAGAAGTAAATGCACTAGATCAGTAAGATATAGCTTGTTTAACCTTTTTTTTTTATTATTTTCCAGTATTCGTAGCAACTTCTATAGAGTTTTTGTCAGACTGAATTCATCTGGCAGATAGAAAGTAGCATCTGGAAATGGGAGATAAGTATCTTGTACTGCAATAGGTATTTCAAAATACCTAACCGAAAAGTCTTCAGATGAATATACATACTTGAAATATAGGACTCTCAGACATATAGGACTCTCAGACATATGATACTTAAGCTGCCTTTGAGATGCAGGATAACATTTTTGGTTAACCAGAAGAAATACATCCTAATACTTAACAGTTACTGCTATGTTAGAGGAGATGCTTTAAATTTTTGTGGCTGTTTGCTTAGTGATTAGCAAAGGGAAAACAACAACCAACATCATCTCTAAAGGTTCTTGGAGCCACAGATCACTTCTAAATTTTATGGAAGGTCACTGACCATCAAAATAGAGTAATAATGAAATGAAATAGTTAACTAACTTCTCTCTGGCTAGTGTTAAATGTGAATATATTACTGTATTCTGGCTGCAGTACACTCTTGACAACACATGGAGACCTATGCACAAGCTCTGCAGTAATAGCAATTCCTATACATTAACTTCAAAATTATAGTAATTGAGTAACAGCTTTCCTTTTAGTCATTAAAAGGGAACAGGGCATAAGGAAACATTTACAACAAACTTCCTTGACAAATCCAAATAATGAAAAGAGTGATAAGAAATAACTAAGATAATAAAGTGTGTTTTATGTCCGGTGTCAAATTTACATCTCTTGCACATCAACAGAAAAGGTTGAGCATCTTTGTGTGTCATCATCACGGGGAAGGAAAGATTGTGGAAGGATGTGGTGCACTCTAAAGGCCTTGATTTCTACCTGAAATTTCAGCAGATGTAAGAGCTTAGGGCTAGGTTAATAATCAGTCTGGGAATGTCAATGAAGTCCAAGGCACCACACTAAAAGTTAATCTTGGTATCTTGGTAAGCCATCTACATGCAGCGCCTCATCTGCAGCTGAAAAGGGAGGCTTTCATTTCTGACCTTAAAACAAACATCAGGTTTATTAATGCAGAAACAGGTAGTGTCAGTTTGAAGTACATCTAAGTATGCTGCAACCTTAAGCATTCCCACCAGTCTCCAGCATCAGAAGAGTGTCCTTCCCAAGGGAGTAATGAGCCGTACACGCTTGAATATTAACTTACCTTTTTGGATACAGAAGACTTCACTTTCCTAAAAGCTTCTTCAAAGTGTTTACGAGAAATCTTGATTTCTCCTTAAAGAACAGAGCGTAGTAAATTACTAAAATTGCAGGCAAGTGACAGTCAAGTGACTTGCATGTATTTCTAGGCGGCGTTCATGAAACCTAACTAACTGAATTCCCTTAACCTTTCTGGAATTGAATCCCTCAAAGCCTGTTGCTTCCAGTTCTGGGCTTTTTTT
>VZRQ01000715.1:295016-308165 GCA_013397975.1 Machaerirhynchus nigripectus
TTTTATAAACATAAATTTAATATTAAGCTTCCCTGTTATTTAAGAAGTACCTAGAAAACATTTTGCTATCATTCCAATTCTGCTCAATTTCTAAATAATTGGCTTCATATCATTGCCTTCTCTGGTGCTGCCCAGAAGTGATGAAAGCTTTCACTGTTACAACTCCCTGTGTTTAAGTTTATGAAAATTGCCTTTCTGACCTTAATGCAGCTATCCACAGTAACTATTCCTAATAATAACCTTTTGAACAGGTTTTCTTAGTATGTTAAAACATAAGCATACGTCAAATAAGTCCTGGATTCCTCTGATCTCACAAGGAAGTACCTTGTTTAATCTTGACTTAAGAATCCCAAGATGCTACTGCTATAAAGATTCATTACAAGCTAACACTATGCACAGGTACCAGATATGACAGAAATACAAATTGTAGTCTTGTTTGGTGCTTTTTTCTCATGTCTTTCATGAGGATGATTATTGCTTTTACTTCCACCTTTGCCACATGTAATGGGATGTGCCAACTTGAAAAAACGGTTAACATTAATATATTTTGAGTCTGAGGTGAACAAAAATCTTCTGCTGATATAGTAGAAGATTAAATAGCAAGTGGAAGGTACTAAATTAAAAATGAAATATACCTTGTCTAAGGCATAAAGCAGAAGAGCAAATAGCCTACAGTTATTATTACCTGTGTTAAAAGTAAAGATGAAGGTTAAAGTTCACTAAACTAAACATACAACCTCACTGCTCTCTCATCTCACTTCTCTGGAGCTCATATTCAACATTCCTATTACCACATAAAGTTATACCCAGAAAAATTGAAGATGCAAGTTTAAAATGTCGGAAATTTACCTATTTCCCCAAGGAAATGCTATTTACAGTAAGAAAAAGGTTCAACTTGGGACTTTCTGAGTCCCAAGACAGATTACTTTCAGACTGAGTCATTAGAACGCCATAAAACAATAAAATGAAGCTATGAGAATTTAATTTTGCTTTCATTTTTGTTTTTAAACATGTAACTTTTAAATTAAACTGGGACAATGCTATAGGGAGGGAAAAAATCTCCTGCTAGGTAGTTTACCTCTCATTGCAAGTAAGTTAGGCTATTTCATGCTTATTATGTGATTTAAGCTTGCCCAAAGCTTGATTGTGTAGAAAATGGAGCTGCCAGTAATCTAGACCATGGCTACCTGCATTAACACACTTTCCCTTTATTTCTGATGACAAAACCATTTAGTCTGAATAAGCAGGTACAAATATTTTATTGTTTAAAACCATTTATACTGATAAATTAAAGTAATGAAGTATATCAACAGGTACAATCTTCAAAAAAAAAGATCAAGTACTTGAAACACTAAATATGAAATTGGTGTTTTCATAGATGAGTGAGGGATAGGTGGTTCCTATCAAACGAGGACCAGATCTTGCTTTTCATATTCAACTGCAAAAATGCAAAACTTTATTCTCACTTGTTAAACCACACTTGCTCTTAACTGCTCTGACAAAAAGTCTCATAGATTCTCATAGCCTTACAGACTATGCAGGTGATGTGGGGCCACTGGCTATCTTTTATAAATACATACGAAAAGGGTCATGGTTTAGAAGGTCTGTATTTGTCACTGCAGCTGAAATATGTAAGAATCTCTCCTATTATGATATTTCTCATACCCTATACATTCTCTGTAACTAGATCTAGTTGAAATAAATACACAAAATCAAGCTAAACAGGTGAGTTAAGATGTTAATGGGAAGAAGTCACCAGGAGCACATGGTGTTCACCCCAAGTTTCTGAGGAACTTGACTAAGAAACTGCAGAACTGCTGCTGTAGGGTGGGTCCCACTCTGGCAGTGGTGCTGAAACCACTTTAATGCACCGTCTTCAGTGGTTTGGAAAAGGGAGGCAGAAGTGAAACCCCAAGTTTGCAAATTACAGTGAACCCTTCTGGGCACTCAAATGCTGGGCCAATGATGAGGAAATCCAGGAAGACCTCATAAAAGTGGAAATCTGCCCAGTTGTTAGGAATTTCCCCTACAAACTGTATCTGGCCATTCTCAGACCATAGTCACTTACATGAACAGCTTGCCTAGGCCTGTTCAAGTTGGCAGTAGAATTTCTGAATTCTTCTAAGAAATATCACAAAAAGGTAACCTTTCCATTTCACTTTCTAAAAGTACCTTCAAGCAAACTACTGCGGAGTGTTAAAAAAACCACACCCCTGAATTTATTCCAGAGGAAAATATCAGGTATAACAAGAAGTTGCAACAGTTTCTCCAGAATAGAAAGGAGCAGCCGTGATTTAAAGGACTGACTGAGGAGGACACTCAGCACCCACCCACAGTCAAGCAGAGCGTGGGAGGGAGGCAGCTGAGCGTGTCCTGTTGTAACACTGCCAGAAGAAAATCCCCACTCTTATCTTGAAGATAAAAGTGAACAGGGTCTCAAATCAGAAACCACCTTACATGTTTTCATACCAATCAGGGCTGACATCTTGGAAATCCAAGGACAGTCCCAGCAAGCAGCTGCTATAAACATGCAGATCAAGCCATACATATGGACTTGTTGCTGGCAGATGCCATCCCTACAGTCAGTGCTTAGGCTGCAATCCTAACTGTGAAGGCTGAATTCAAGTGATGAACAGCTTTGAATAAAGGCTGCTGTATTCTGACAATTATAAAAAAAGAACTGGTTAAACTCAGAAATTTCGATCTCAAATCAAGAGTTTTATCTAGCTACAGCGAGCAAAATGGGTAACCAAGTCATATAACAGCAAAGGTTTTTATAGCTCAGGGTTTTTTCCCCCTCTAGTTGAACATGCTTGTTGCCTCAGAACAAGGAATACAAACACTGTGCTCTGTTAACCTACTGTTGCTAAAAACCAGACAAGACTGGATAGGTACAAGATCAAAAAGAATCATTCAAAGCCATTAAAATTCCAGTGTTGTTTTTAGAAATCAGGGGCATAGTGAAAGCCGACTATATTTTCCAAGGACATAATCTGAAAAGTCATAATTCCATTTTAGCTTTGCATTTTGACTTAAGGGTAAAATAACAAAATTACTGGAAAAAAATCTAAACAAACAGGCATTTTATATAAAAGTTTCAATCTATAATTTAAAAAACCCCAGGAAAGTACAACTTAAACCAGAAGCTCAGACAGATAATGAAAGGGCAGAGATTGTACTTGAATCAATTTATAACTCCCTGTTCAAGTCCTGGCAAGAGGCACTGATGAGTTAAGCACCAAAGATCAAAAGTGGCACTCAGATTTTCCCAGCTCCATCAGTGCCCGATGTACGTGCTCAGTTACACAACACAGCTGGGTGCCAAAGGCAGGTAATGAGGGAATGTGCAGTTTACAACCCTCCTCCAAATACGTCAGCACAATTAGTCTTTGGTAGTGATAGGGAAAATTGGCAAAGGGGTATTTAGTCTAGAAAATAATCAGTTTACATAATCATTCAACAGTCTTTTATTTAAGGTTGCAAGCTTTAATTCTTTAAAAATAAAAATTATGCTGACTTTCCAGCATAACTATTTTTCCTGTACCCTCCCCTACCTCCCCTTATGTGACTTAATTTTTGTTTGGCTCAGAAATCAATCAATCAATGATGTACAGCTTGCACAACTTTATGCTTGTTTTGAACTGCTTTAAATACTTCACATTCCATTTATCTTGTCACTGTTCAGTTAAGATTTTCTTTTTAAAGCTTTCTTACCCTTCTTGCTTTGAGCATTCTGCAGGGCCATTTCCTGTCTCAGGGCACAAATGGAAGCCTCGCGCACGAGAGCGGAAAGGTCTGCCCCTCTAGAGATAGAAACAACAGGTTACTTGGGGATAAATTCCTTTTGTCTTTTGCTGATGGCAGATAGAAAGGCAAGACACTAAAAATGACATTAAAAATTGGTTGTGCTGTCACAAAGTTTCATCTTAAGAGCACTGGAAAGAGGCCTGATGACTACCCAGTCTGCACCCTGCATTATGGAGTGATGCCCTTCAGATTTCAGCCACAGATTAAGATCAAATGAATTAAAAGCAAGGGAAGAGGCAAAAAACCCATTGAGCATCTTTGAAAATACCAAAGAGTTGATTAATAATCTGCCACTTAGTGGGAACATAACTTCTTTTTTGTATAAATCTTATGAAAGAATCAAATCCCTCATCATTACAAAAAGGAGTTGCTCAAAGCTGCATCAACAGTAAAGTTAACATTCTCTTAAAATAACAGTGTCCACAAAACATGGTCAGATCAGTTAAAGTATTTGTTTCCAGTTTCCTGGAACTGGAACAGCTGGAACTTTTCACAAGCCTTTCAGCTGGTGAAAGTCATTGAACCAAAAAAATATTCAAATTTAACTCCCCATACTTCATTTGGGGGTACTAGGCACAATGTATTTTAAAAGCAAAAATTAAACCCAACCAGCTAAAAGAAAAACCCCAAACAAACCAAAACCAAAGAAATCAAAACCCACAACAAAAACCCAAACTCATGCACACACACACAAAACCCCCAAACTCAAAATACAGATAAACTCAATCATCAAAAAAACCCAAAACCAAACAACAAAATCCCAAACAAAAAACCCACAAGAACCCCACAACAAAAAACCAAACCAAAATCCCCACTGGACCACAAACCAGTGAATGAAAGGTGCAGGAAGAAAAAGTACTCATCTTTCCCAAATAATATTGTGGCAAGCAGCCTGTCATAAACTTTATCTTCTGTGAACTCCATAAAAACATTGAGTATTACTAAATTATTGAATAGCTTAAAGCTTTTTAAGTTTTATGGATTATAATTGCAAATTATTTAGATATGGCCATCAAGCTTTCCCTAAAGCCACACCATGCTATTCCCAAAGCACAAGTTGAAATGGGCCCTCACTGCTTTGTCAAACAGATTGCTCTCAACTCTGTGACAGAACAAGTTGGTTATGGCTGTTTAACCAATTTGCTTTCATTATCATTGTATATGGGCCCACAACTTAAAGAGGGCTCTTTTCTCCTCAGATGATGAAAGAATTATAAAATAAAACCAAGGGAAATCAAGATGCCTCCACTGTTCTGTATTTACAACATGAAGAGCACTTTCCACATGAAGAAGAGTTTAGCATCCATTTATTGCTACCAACTTACTGGAAAAAAACACAAGTGAAAGCAAGAAAAATACCCTAAGGGGAAAGGTTTATAAAGTTAAGAAACCCTCTTAATAATACCAACAAAACACACCTGATCATGCATCAGAAGACTGCTGGCACTGCATATTAAATAGTAAAGTCAAAACTAGAAGGTACTCACGTGTAACAATCACAGTGCTGACTGTATGCAATTTCCTCCAGGCTTACATCACTGTCTAGTGGAGGTCGGGTGCCATCCTAAAGGAGTTGAGGTAAAAAAAGGGGAAGGTAAGAAAATATTTTATTTTTACATCTGCCATCTCTGAAGTGATTAAGTTTCTTTAATCAGGAATCATACAGGGATCTGACAAATTTCCTGCAATATTCACAAATACTAAATTTTTAATCTCGAATTGGCAAAAAGGATAATCTGCCTTAAAACTACTTGATTATAAAATGTAAAGCAATGTTAAATTTTAACTTGTCAGCCACAGATTAGATTTTTTCTAAGGAAATGATGGCCAGTCTGCCACAGGGCATTGTAACACCAACACTATTCCATATGTGGGCTTATTTTTAGTAACAGCTGGTTGCTTCAGCAGCTTTGTTTAGCTGAACTGCCTCTAGTTTTACTGTGTGTTGAAATCAAATAGCTAAGCAATAGGCATGTCAGTTTAGTCTTACCACCTTTAAGACTAAATTAATTGTATATCTTTCATATTCTGGATATAAATTTTCAAACTTAGAAGTTTTCCATCTGGATTTCATAGAGGTTTACATATACTGTAGATTTTTGGACACTACTTTTCCATTTTATTATTCCTTCCTCCACAAAGATCCTAGAAGTGGTTTCTTTTGTTATTATTTTTGCATCTTCAACAGCAAAGAGCATTAAACTACATTATAAATGGTATTTGAAACCAGCCAGCAACATTTCCACACACTGTAAGCTTGGAGAGCCTTCCTGTTATCCTTAGACAAGAATAAAGTAGTATCATGATAGTGCAGAGATTCAAGATGTGTCTTGTATCAAACATCTGAGTTTTGCCAGGAAAGAACACTTTTTTGATACAATGATGAATTTCTGCCAGAAAGTCATTTGACAGAAATGAACAAATTCACATAATTATTTTCTGACTTCTTCAGAGGAACTAATATACTGCATACCTACAATACATTCAAGAGAAAAAATAAAATGTATAGTAACTGGCAAGTTAAAACACTTAAATACTTAAAAGACAGTGAAACAGTCAAGGACTAGGCAGAGTAAGGAAACAATCCTGAATGAATCTTTAACAGTTAGAAAGGGAAAAAAACATAGTAACACAACAAGTAACAAAAAACAGCCTGATTTGAAGACATCCTTAAAGGAGAGACTTTAACGCAAAAAAAGGAAGCTTCATACAATTCCATGGGATACTTTAGTAATTCTTACAGGAAACTGCAAGCCACAGAGATGGCTTCTCCACTAATAAGAAATTTGAGGAGCAAATACACTGGGCATTTTTTGCTCTGCCTGCTCTGGTGCCAAGCTCTGTGCAGCAGAGGAGCTTGATGCAGCTTGCAGGAATGTCAGTACAGTAGTAACTGAAACGTGAAGACAGGCTTCTCTTGCATAATGTGCATGATTGGGAATGACTGATTTGTACAAGTTCACTGAAATAAAAGTCTTTCACAACAAAGGTTCAACCTACATTTAGGCTGTGTTCCTGACAACCTATTCCTCCCCCAAGTCCCTCTTCTACCCCTCATGCTGCCTTTCTAAGCATCCATGTTTTCATTCAGCAACGATTCTGTTTCCACATGCTGTGCATGTATTCCTTGGGGATTTCTGGGAATGCATGTCACCCAGAAGCCACTCACATCTGCACCAAACATTTTGTTTTGTCTAGCCTTAAGCAAATGTGTTCTCAGATTTTTCATATTTCCTCGCCTAGAATGCATGGGTGAAATCTGACAAAAATTAAAGTATTTCAATTAATTTAACACATTTCCCCCTCTTCCTACTCTATGTTCTTCTTTCAGATAACTCCTCATTCACCACAAAGATTTGTAATCAAAATAGTCAGACTAGTGTGAATTAAGCACGCATGAAAACAGCTTGCATTCCAAAATGCACGATAAGCAACATGATAACCAGTGACAGGATCCACAGAAACTAAGCTGAAAACCACTCTGCAATGTCACAATATTCCTTCTGTCACAAGAAGGCCCATAAGCTGATAACGCCACACCAAATATGATTTCTCAGCAGAAGACAAAAATACTCTGGCAATGGGATAATAACAGGGTTACCACATCCCATTGCCACTCCTCTTGGTGTTATCCCAACAGGAAGATAGGACTGTAGGCACAAAGATTCCCAGGAGAAGGGAGCAAAGACACTTTTCAGCAACCTCGCCCAAGATTTATGGCAGTAAACGCAATTCTGAACCTGATTCTTGATGGGAAACCAAAACCAGTTCTCCCTAACAACCAGCTGGTCACTGCGAGACAAGAGGAAGCCAAAAAAATGAAGTGAGGACTCAGTGAAGTTCCTTATCCTCAGTGCTTCCCACTTCCCAGTGATCCTGCCCCTGCCAGGTGGGTTTGTGTATCTTGGTGGCTACATGTGGCTGTGAGAGTGTGAGCAAGGGAAGCCTGTGAGAGTGAGAGAAATCAACTCTGTTTAATGACACCTTTTCCTCCAGTGAAGGGAGCAAAGCACCAAGCTCTGCTGCACTATTCTCCTATACCCCTAATTACCTTTGAGAACAAATTTGGTAAAACAAAAATCATGATTCCTTACAGCGTGTTTGAAAAATGATTCAAGGATGTTACACTCAATTTCTCTCAACATCTCATGAAAAGGAATCATCTTTAAGAACAGGGTTATAAAAAGTATTAACTGAAGTATTCCTGTAAAACTTAGAAACAACAAACTGGTCTAGTGCAAATAGCAAATGGGGGAATACTTAATATATTTTCATCCATGAAGTAAAGCAGAGAATGAATGAAGGAAAGTCTAACATGCTGAACTTGTACTGAGAGTTCACCGTCTGAACACTCATTTTGGCATGAAAGAACAGGCTTGAACAAGTTCTCACTTTCTGAATTCTGAATCAACTATGGCCTATACACCACAACTTCAAGGCTACACAAGTGTGTATTAACTTTTATTAAGAATACACTAAATAATTTTTGCCAGACTTCTCATAATGCTATCTTTCTCTATAGTAAAGATTTTGTCTCCTTTGCAGCTCAAAAAACTATCTGATAGAACACCTGCTCTTAACAATCAATACTGATCTACTGGAAAAAAGCAGAAAATATCCAAGTAAGTCATAATGCTCTGTATGTTCTTTTTTAAGGCCTTGACTACTGCTGTGCCATACTTGGAGAAACACTCACACAGAATTCTATAATCCAAGTCTCTGAGTGGCAGATTATGCTGTTAACCGTGGGGAGGACCCATGAAGGCACAGATTTCACATTTTCATATTTACTTTAACTTACACCCTCTATTATCACAAGCTTTCTTTAATCCTAAAGGCAATTAGGTGTCACAATTACTGTTGAGCAAATACAGATGGAGCTTGTGAATCATTCCTGTGAATGTCTGGAACCCCCCAAAAAAAGCTTACAAAACACTTCTAGGCCCATTACTCACACAGATAGGAATCTTCTAATTAAATCTGTTCAAACTGTGACTATAAAGGAAGCAACTTCTGCGTTTAACAGGTTTGCTTTAATCAAGATTCATCAGCCCCTTGCAATCTCAGAGCAAATTTAACAACAGATGGGCTGAGGGATTATTTTTATGACCTCATGGAACACGTGAAAGTGTTTCATGAGACAGGATCCTGCAATTCTTTGTAACATTTAATTTGTCTTACATCATTCCACCAAGCTTCAAGATTAAGGATATATTTCCAAGTACTCACTTTGGTGATGGTCTTTAAAATAGCAAGTCGATCTTCAGGTGGTGGCAAACCCACATAGAGGGTTTTATCCAGCCTACCAGGACGCAGGATAGCTGGGTCAATTATATCTTAGGGAGGGGAAAAATAGAAAAGAATTAATCCAGAAATGAGATGCACCCTTGGGAAAGTCTGCACATGAGAAGGAATACATGCATATTTGTACCAAGACTCAAAGAAGCATTTGTGCCATGACATGAAGCTCTGAGCATTGAAGTAGCTGATTGAAAAAGTTTCATTTTTGTCAATAAAAGTCTCTACCACCCAGTACAGTTAAGCCACATCTGCTCCATGATGGCTCATAAATACCAGATTCGTTTCTTCACAGATGAAGACAACTATGTATCTGGCAATACAGAATTAGAACATTTTTGCTGAGGAATACCACATTAATTATTAGCAGTTTGTTCAACTGGAAGGAACTCTACCCAAAGGGACAGTGATAAGTCAAGCATAACAAGTACACAGGGCCAATCACAACCACCCATATGCAAACTTAATTTTATTGGTCTTTTGCATTTCTACTACATAACAGTTATCTGAATGGTAAAACAGGAAACCCATGAAAATACCAAAGATAGCTGCAAAGTACAGAACTTGTTTCCCAGGAAGAACTACAGACCCCAAATTTATTATGTGTGGAGAAGTAAAAAAGCAAAAGTTACCACAAATGTTTCCAGAAAACCATTCAAAGCTTAAGTGTAACAGAAATGTGTAGCAGCCTTTTAGCACCACAGGCTTCATTACTGAATGTACACAAACTAAATCAGGATATAAATACTATTGGTATAACAAGTTACAGACACGGCATATAACTTGGAAAAGGCCTCAATTTCTGTCTGTGTTTCAGCACAAACTGTCTACATGACACTTCTCAATACTTCTTGATGCCCTATTTCCCCATCTACCAAAAACCAGTAACGGTATTAACTGCTCTATTTCACTAAGGAATTCTATTGAGTCACCATCCCTGGAGGTACTAAAAAGATGTGTAGATGTGGCACTTGGGGACATGGTTTAGTGGTGGGTTAACAGGTGGACTCCATGATCTTTGAGGTCTTTTCCAACCTAAATGATTCTATGACTCCATGATACCCTACATGCCACAGTAATATGAGCAGCAAAGTCACAAAAGCACTCACAGAAGATATAAAGAAATCTATACTTTCAATGTAACAGACTATTTTAGAGTATATAAATTCTACGGATGTGTGAGGTAACTACTGCAAGAACCTTTCCCAAAAGTGACAGTTGATAGTTCCATCTAAGTCTGAAGATGGAAATTATCAAGGCCTCCCAATGAGGCTGCCAACACCCTGCACTGGCTCTGCCCTGCTGACAAAACAGAGCTAACAAACAAACTGCAGTTGTGTACATTGAAGTGAAATGTGGGAGAAGTGAAGCTGCTAATCTTTACTGTATAGATGTTTTAAAGAAAACAGACACCACCCATGCCCTAAGACAGTAGCAGGGAAGTAAAGCTATCCCTTTTTTGCAAATGAAAAAAGTTTGCTTAACTCTGTCAAGACTTGAACCACCTGATCCTACCACAATATGGTCTTGATCCACTTTTTAAAGATACTCATAGTTTTGTTCCAGTTGCTCTCTCATTTATGCTTAAAGGACAACTCCATTATCTTTTTCTTGGACAAAAGCTTTTTTTTTCCCCCCAAGATACAGCAGTCATATGGAAGCAAAAATCAGCTATGGCAAATATGATGAGAATGGTGAGGGAAAAAAAAAAAAAGGAATGATTTGTTGAATTAATTTAATCCAGACCAGATGAAACCAGGGTTAAACAGAATCCCTGCCATGGCAGGCACAGACAAAAACGTGTTACTTATGCATTGTTCCAGATGACACTTTGTCTTGCTTTTGACACAAGTGCACTTCCCTGTTCCTGTGTTTCTTGTCACATTGACAGGAGATAACAAAGTTCACTCAAAGGATCAATTACAAACACCAAAACAAGTACTCTCAATAGGGACTGCATTACAACACCAGGCACTTGCTGATTTCCCCATTCTAACATTCTAAAAATAAAATATTAAATAATATTTTAAAACATTAAGCTTGCTATGGAAAATACTATTTCCATTTTCCATGCTGAGAACATGGTACTTGCTATTTGTCCAACAATATGAAGTCAGCAATGTGGTCTGAAGTTGCATTCACCATTTTGTATGGAAATGATCACACTGCCTGCATTGAAAGAGTTACCACAACTGACAGAACTTGGTAAGCTGCAGTAATGGTGGTTTACAGCAGCAAGACCACACCAAAGTTTAAAACAGATCTATCCTCCCCATCTCCTTATGAATCAACTCATTTCATTCTTCTGGTTCAGACCTGGGCCTGAAGTTCTTGAAAACTCAAGTCACATAACCCAGAGAATTAGTATTTACTCATTGAGCAAACCCACTCATTAGATGCACTTCATATCCATTTAAAAGAACCGAATAATGTTCCCCTTTAAGGCATTTCAAAGCATTCCACGCTGATAAATCATAACACTCTCTCCATATCTACCATCTTAAAACTTATCTAAACAGAAGAGAGTCAACTCGTGTTAGATACATTTAACATTTTAATGAATTTAAGGTAGCTATTGCAGATACCTCTTTCAAAGCCTATTATTATCCCTCAAGCTGGAAAGGAAGTGAAGCATGGAAATATGATAAAACACAACACTCCATTTCCAAGCAGTTGTCTCAGAGAGAGAATATACTTCTATTGGGAGAAATGTCCACTTAATATTTTTCTGCCTTTCTGAGGTGGTCAGTGGTGTTGGTTTCTCATTAGAAGACTGTAGTATACTTTTCCAAATAACTTGACAAAATTACATAGGAAGATATTTAGAGTACATCCATTCCTTGCTTTGTTTTTAATGGTTAAAACAGGCACTAACCTCTAGATTCAGTTTGCTACACTGCTCTTCAAACTACTGCAAAATTTTACAGAATCATTACATCCTATTGAAAGTATCTGTGCATTAATTCCTGTACAGTGACATTCTATTGTTCTAAATAGAATCTCCTAGTCCCACATTCATTTCCAGCTGATTATTCATGTCTTATCTCAACTGTACGGGAGCCAACCACATTTACAGAAGTTCAGTGCATATCGGCAATGACAGCTGTTGTGTGAGTCCATCAAACTTTTCCTATGCTCTCACTACAGCTTTTAAAATTATATTTGAAGTACACAAGATCTAGGCCGTCACATTTGTGATGTTCTGAAACACAGGCTCAGAAGCCCTAAAAGGTTCTCTGAGACTCCAGGGGAACGCTGCAGTTAACAGCTGAAGTTATTTTGAAAGATACACAACACTCAAGGGCTGCTGAAATGCAGAAATATAATTTGTGTGAATTAGAACTATTATGAAGGAAATTGTTCCATGCCTCACGTATTAAGTGCTTTTCTTAGATCTTATCCTGCCTTTAATTCAGCGACATGTATAAACAGGTAAAACCATAAACAATGCCCAAACCCAAACTGTAACTATTGTTAAGGACTGGTGATTATTTTTTTTATTGTGTTTTTTCAAAACATGTGGTTCAGGTGAATAGCTCTAAAAAAATTAAAATAAACTTGCTAGCAAAAATAGAACTCACTGAAACTAGGATCATGCTCAAAGGTAACAGTAGAAGGGGAATTTTGCAAAAATTAAATTAAAAAAGCTAGAGAAAGAGGCCATCAATAAAAGCAAGACATCATCACAATTTATGTCAAGTTTAAAATCACTGTCTTGTCTGTTTCCTCATGTTACATACAGCTCCATAGATCCCAGGGGAAATGTTGCTGATGCCTTGGTCAGCATTTCTCTAAGGAGTTTATATATGCTCAAAGCCTGGGGAAGTAAGAGAAGAGCAGAAAGAGCAGTATCCCATCCTGAAATTCAAACTGGTAACTAGAAAATTGTGGGAAATTATAGATTTTATTTAACAGTAGTGTTTGGCAGTTGTGTAGTATTTAGTCTTGGATTTGGGGAAGGAAGTAGACTGGAAAAGAATATAATTATTCTGACCCATAAAGGTCCTAACAAGACATGACATTTCTGCGTCTATTCCCCCCCCC
>VZRQ01000715.1:308180-331986 GCA_013397975.1 Machaerirhynchus nigripectus
TATTGAGTTCTTCAAAAGTTTAATCTTCTTCAGATGAAGTTTGACATTGATTCTGCATTTAGGTGGAAAGAGATTGAGTTGGGAATACTGCATCCCTGCTAATTTAGAAGGAGTCAAGAAATATCTACAGAGGACTTTCAAAGTCACTGAGTAAGTGCAAAAAACACTCAAATATCCTGCTTTTTAGGGCACATCAAAGGCTTATTTCAGCACTGCCAGAATAAGAATTACCACTTGTAGTCTGTATTTGATAAACAAAGGAACCAATCTATTGTGCCTGTCCTTTTGGCAAAATGGGAATTAAAACCTTCCAAGTGTTTAAAGGCTATATAAAAGAGAATTTGGCAGTCTTCAGCCATGGGGCATAAACCACCACCATTTCACAATAATACCTTGTCCCAGGTGCCAGCACCTCACTAGAACAACTGTGCCAGGAACATACCTCGATGCCAAAAGTGGTTGAGCTGTTGCTATTCTAACTGCAACTACTCCTAAATAAGAATAACAATAACAACAACAGTAATAATAACTTACAAGAGCAGACTCTCCCTATTGCATAACAATTTCAGACTACAATGCTGACAACAAACACAACAGTCATGAACAGTACCAGCAACCAACTATCAAAACTACCATGCATGCAACCACTCTAAAAAAAGAAGCATCTTGAGAAGCCATTTTCTCTCCCAATAATTTCTACTAACATGGATTAAAAACCATAGGATCTCACACATGACAGTACTAGCCCAGTGGAAGACTGCAGGCAGTTCTGCTGGGACACATATATTATTTAGATGTACATTACACAACCCCCCACCCCAGCAGCACCTCTATTTCACCACAACTTCGACAGAAAAATCTTTCTTACAAAGATTAAAGACCTGCTCAGGCACCACAACTTTAATTGTTTGTGGGAATCACTTCAATATAATAGCCAGTATAAGCTATGCTTGTCGTACAGGTCTCTGCCTGGACTGTGCATTCTTAAGGTGGGTAAGAGTGCTTTACTAGCACAGACTTCCCTGTGCTCTACCTGCAGCATGCTCCTATTAACTACCCAGACCACAGCAGCAAAACTTCATTTGGTGAACACTGCCTCTTCCTAGGCCCCATGAACAGCAAATAAACTACAGGAAAGAAAAATCTGTTTCCCTAATTTAACCACAACTTCAGTAGAAATTGTTCTGATGACAGCTGCATCAGTTGGAAACTTTCATTTCCCCATACTGAAAAATGCAGATATCACAGGAAAAATTTATGGTCCAAACCTATCCAAAATGTTATTCATACACACAGCTGATGTCCTTCTGAAGTAAGACATCCATTCTACCCAAACTGCCCCTTCCTGCAGAAGCTGGATGTGCCAAGCTTGGCCATTCAGAAAAAAAAAATCATTTTATTGATGTTGGCAAAACAACTTGTATCTTTATCAAGATAAAATCATCAAACTGAAGGATATAAACTCATGTACAAATTCAGTAAACAGAAATTAGTTGTATTTGTTATCCCTGCCTTGGCATTTTCTTTGCATTTGGTGTTTTTACCTCAAATCCACTTTTTTCACCCATGTCACTGACTAATAATACACTGCTGATTTCATGCCTTATACATTTCCCAGCTGCCCTTGATGCCTTTTCGTGGTCTTAAAATCAAGAGGCGAACACGGTTAGAAGGGGAAAAGGGTATTACCTTGGTATTTATTGTAAGGATCCTTAGGTGCACCACGACCAGGTCGAANTCTCTTAGCTTAACAAACAAGTCCAAGAATGTAGGCAAAAGCACCAAGAATACAGAAGTTGCAAAAAGGTATAACAGGGGTATAAAAGAAAAGACAAAAATCATCATGGCATCACCCTCAGAACTATTCCTGTATTGTCAAACAGTACACGTGCCACTGCAGCTGAACAAGGCAACAGTGACATCTTGAAACCAAAGGGAAAAAAAAAAAAAGCCCCCCAAGCCATTCCAGAGGTACTTTCTAATCACATAATGGTAAAAATGCAGCCAGTATCAGGCTTATAGAGAGGGGAATTAACAACTGCACAGATGTCTATTTCACATACACACGAAAATCAGACCCATAAGCAAGCACTGAATCGGTGTAAATCTAAATCAGGGAATTAGGACAAACCTACTACATGTAAGTATTTATATTTTGAAATTAACATCTGAGCACTATTTACCCTAAACTGGCCCTGGTAAAGCTGCTGGAGTGCTTGCACTCAGCTGCCTCCACGAGAGGAATCCTTAGCTCAGAACAGTGACAGGGAGCAGCCCAAAAAGGATTGGCCCTGTGCCCAACTGGCGGAGGAGGCTCTGCAGGAAGTACAGCTGGATGTGTCCTCCCCTTCAAAAGTGCTGGAATTCCCAGCCCAACCTACCAGTCAGAGATAATGACAAGCCAGTAATTAGATATGAAGCCCTTGAGAAACACTTCCAAATAAGGCTGCTTGATACAAATGCTTGGAATAGCACAACTAATTTAGGGAGAGATCTCTTTCCTAAGGCAACTTGATGACACTCCCACCAACACCCTTGGTACAATCCCACTGCATCTATATATAGTATAACCCTATTTTCTATTCTGCATTGCATTAGACAGCTCAGGACCAGCAAGCTCATGCCAGGAAAACCTACCACTTTAAGACAAAGAATTTGTACAAGCAGATAGAGATTTAAGCCCCTACTGCTCATACTGCATCATGTGGAAGGCCCAAGAGTCTGTCATGATGCAAAGAATTCGAGACATAGGAAGATCTTCCTCCAAATATTTGAAGCTTTTGACCATAGGAAAAAAAAACCCCACCTCACAGTTGCCTATTATAGGTGATTTCAGACCAAATTTTCCTTAATTTATAAAACATAAGCAACATCAAGTATTTTAACTTTCTTATCTTCCTAATCATATCTAAAACAGCCATGCTACTGTTTTCCCTGTTAAACCACATCTCAGCAAAACTCTACATCTTGCCCTTACTTAATACATGCAGATAAGAAATAACTGTGTCTCACTGTAAGTAATAATTTGCCAAATTCTAGGTGCAAAGGTTCTTTCCGAATTTCTGGTACCAACACCAGTATGGTTTTACCAAGACAGACTTGTAACCCTGTGTTTCATTTCAGTTGCAATATTCAAAAAATCCTCATAACCAACGAAGGGCAACATCTTTATGCATGTTTCTTTGTAAACTGACAACAAATTCCTTTACTTACAACCCACAGCTTTTAGATGGAATTCACATTCAGGAAAAGACAAGTTTCTTGCTATAAATAAAACACAGGGCTTCTCCATAATACAAAACAAAAGAAAAAAAAAAAGAGGCAGAAAATTGCTTATAAAACACATGATGTTTGTAAAGCAGACATCAGTGTTTAGGTTATTAACTGAGAAGATGCTGCTGAAATTGCAAGAGCTACCAAAAACTGAAGAGCCAGCGAGGGAGCAAAGACAGCTGTTAATATCCAAGCTGGACAGAACATGAAGAAACAGGAGAGTAACTGTTCCAAACAGAATCTAGTTTGGAACATGGAGCCCAGGAAGCAAAAGAGAAGCAAACGGAAAAATGATTTAATACAAGACAGATGTCTTAAAGGAAAAAAAAAAAGATAGCAGAAAACTGTAAGGCTGCTTTGGATACAAAATCAATTTAAGTGGTAAAAATTTTTTTTAAATTACATATTACGTCTCTTTTCTGCTTTTACATTGCAAGGAGATAATCCACAGCAGTCAAAGGTCTTTCAAAGCATTTTAACAGCAATGGTACCAGGTGCTCAGTGAGACACATTTTAAAGAGACTGCTTTATCTCACACTGCCACATGAACATGGAACAGATTAACTCATCAGAAAAGCTTTGGATTTGAGGAGACACTGTAATTTTAAGTACAGAACAGGCCTAGTTACAGAATTCAAATATTTAAGAACACATGATTTCATTAGAATAGAACCAAGGACGGCTGATTTCTTGTTTAAGGCTTTTGAGTCCTTACCTGGCCTGTTTGTGGCAGCCATAATGAAAACCTGCTGCCGATTCTCCAGCCCGTCCATCTCTGTGAGGAGCTGGTTCACCACCCGCACACTGGCTCCTGACTTTGGAAGGAGAAATTCGTCAACAACATCAAGGAAACAGGGGGAATGTGAATATTTCAAGGTAAAAGAACCAAAAGATCTACTAACTCCCTGCATTGAACTGTTACACAAAGAAAATGTTTCTTTTTCACACTTTCAATGTAGCTGCCTTGTAAATTCCTACTACCATATTCTCAGCATGTGTCCACCCCAACTTCATGCCATCTACACACTTTCCACATATTTTAACATGTGGCAAACCTTTCCCATGAAAACTAAAGGACTCACTTAAAGGAGCAGATATAAATATTTGTACTACCCATTCTGATATCTACCTCAACAAGGAGACAAAACATTTCTCAATATTGACTTTTTTGAGGGAAAAAGAGTTTTAAAATATCTAAACCCCTGAAACCACAGTCTCAGCAGGTAAGCTACTGAGAGCAAAATGTTAATGCCATAGAAGCATTAACTATAGAAAACTCAACAGCTTCACCCAAATTTCTCTGGATATTTTTTCTATATACGCATACTAAAAAAAGTATTAAGCTTTATAAAACTTGACCAACACATTTCCCCTAAAATGACAGAAAGCCTAGTGGATTGCTTTTCTTGGGACATACCCATCTGGGTACTTCTGTTGGCAGCAATGTCACAAAAGCTGTAACTGAGAGTATTTATTTGTGGAGATATTTGAAGGCAGACTCACTTCATGGTCAGACCTCCGAGGGCACAAAGCATCAACTTCATCAAAGAATATAACACAGGGGGCTGAATTCCTGGCACGCTGGAATACCTGACGGACAGCACGTTCGCTTTCACCAACATACTAAAAAAATAAGAGAGACAATGTAAGACACGAAGATTTTGCTTGGAAAAAAAAAATCAATAGTTTTAGCTATTTAAGGTACTTTGCAAGGGAGAAATGCACCCTACTAATCTGTTTACTTCTGATAACAGTCTCTTATCTCTGTTTCTTTACTGGTCAGGATTTACACGGGTTTCAATTGTCACTAGTTGACTTTTGACAATTTGCAGTACATTCAGAGTTTAATGGAATTCCTTTTTTCTGGGCAATAAATCTAACTTGCCATCATTCTGGTGATGAGAATTAACAAATACAGTCTTAATTAAGGACCCTGTTGTTCAGCTGCTCATAAACAAACCCAGTGAGCACTGCGAACACAATGAACATCTGAAGTTCATAGAGTCATGGCCTGAAGACAGGGCCTTGGTGGTAGGGAACTCAAAAGTCAGCCAGAATTTCACTTTGAATGCTGAACTGTAGGAACAGGGCCTGTGAAATTGTAAATGCAAGCACTTAATTTTTTCCAAACAAACATGTTTTCATACAATTTATATGTTAACACAGTCTCTGAACCACAGCCAACCATTTTCTCTGCATTCTACAAGGAAGTAGGGCTCCTCATTAACTTAAGTGTTTAATTTCCTGCCTGTATCAGTACTTGAAGCAGACATATAAAAATGTTTGTGAGGAGATCAATCAAATCCAGTATGTTGGTTTCAGCTTCCACATTACTGATAAGCAGAAAACTGGCACTGCCTTCCCAGATGGGAGCTGCAGCCACCTTGCTCAGTTCAACACATTCTCTTGACTGTAAAAGGGACTGAAGTTATATCACAGCACTTCTAAGTCCACTGCTTCAAAAATTTGAACTACAGCACTTTTATCTGTTGACAATTAAAATCTCCATGCTACAGAAAAGCAGTGGTGTATGTAGTTGGTCATTCAGAAACCCTGCTTCAAGTCAAGAAGGCTCCACCTGCCAGGTAATATAAACTAAGATAAATATTTAAGTTACACAAGTGACTTTTTTTCTTTTCACGTGAACAACTTGACTGCTGAAATCTTTAAGGAGAGGTTAAATAAGGCAACTTCAGTTGCACCAGTATTAGTTGTGTAATTACCAGGAATTTTGCTTGCCCCACATTCTGGACAAGAGTTCCACAAATAACATAAGCCCCATGACTAGCACATACCATATTCAGCAGCTCAGGACCTTTCACAGATATGAAGTTCAGTCCAGACTCGTTTGCCACAGCCTGTGAAAAAGGTAAAGTCAGACATATATAGATATATAGATATATAGATATATATAAAACACACATTTATCATGTCTTCTTGGCTTCTGTCCATGGAGCAATGAACATATACAGGGAAGGAACATAATTATCCACTGTTTGCAAAATATTGAAAACAGTACAAAGTATAATCATATGCAATTAAGAGTGGGAGGGGAGCAGGGAATTTAGCAATGTATTCTCTCTCTCTCCCTCCCTGATGAGGCAGTTCCAGATTCAGACCCCACCCCCCACACCAGCTGAAGAATGCCCAATAACTATGGGAGTTAAAGAGACATTCGACTCCCTAAGAGCACTTGAAGACAAAGGTGAGAAACAATCTGAACCTTGCACAATTATCTGCATTTACATGGAGAGGCTGTAAGAACTGAAATGCTCAAGAAGGAAAACAAAAGTATTTTCAGTAAGGTAAATATGATAAATAAAGTTACATATATATATAACAGAGTGTAGAGTACCCTGAAGTATATAATTTAATTACAGTGAAATATTCCATAAAAGTGGGTATCCAATAGAGTTTCTTATCACCTCTGTCACTTTTTCCTTAACCAACTTAATTCCTTCAAGTTCTGCAGAAATTCCCTCTCAATTCAAGCAAAGTTGTAATTTTATGCAAGAAAAATAAAATAACTTTAGCACAAAGGCCTAAATTCAATTTTCTGATGAGATGTGGTGCAAAAGCCCAACTTCTGACACTATCATCCAGACTCATCCTACAAAAACATCCACTTCAAGAAGATTCTCTAGTGTTTTTCATGATGTTTAGAAAATGCATTACCTTAGCTAACAGTGTTTTGCCACACCCTGGAGGCCCTGCAAGCAGGACACCAGCTGGAGTAGTCAGGCCCAGAGCTTTAAACTGCTCTGGGTTTCGCACAGGTGCCTAAAAAGAAATTATCACCGTTATCTCTGGCATAAAGAAATGAAACTTTTCATTTTAGTTACAGCTGAATGATGAAAAATCATTCATAGCAAGTTCTTTATTCCAATTTTTATAGGCTGAAAGAATAAAGATTCGCTCAGCATCTTAATATCTTGCACTGCCAATTATCCCTAAATGGGAGAAATATCCTTATTCAGAGGCAAAGATTTTATTTACCAAAGTTACCTAAAGGTGTTAATGTTAAGTTTCCCTCTGACTGGCAGCAAGACTGCTAAGCTTCCAGCTAAGTAGTCCCCAGTTCTTTGAGGGCAGTTGCATAACCAAGGTTATTGGTACAGAACTTCTAGAATACTTAAAGACTGAGCAACACAAACACACTGAAAGCACGAATACAAAAAGCAAAATGTATTATACAAACACCAATACAAACACCAGACTTGAAACAAATTCTGAAGTGAATTATAGAAGCTTGACTGTTTTAAATAAAGATATTGTAAAATACCACTATACCTTAAATAAATATTGAAAACAAACATAGATTTATTTCCTGGACAGGGGGGAGTGCAACAGATCTTTGGAAGTAAGGTTAAGACATACCAATATTGCCATAGTCAGCTCCTCCCGAACATCCTCCAGGGCTCCGATGTCTGCCCATGTCACATCAGGAATTGTGACAAAGCCTTCTCTCTTGGCAGAGGGTTGCACTGATGACAGTGCAACAATAAAATCATTCATCTCTATGCACAGCTTCTGCAGCTGCTCCTCAGGCAAGGGGTCTTGCTCCTTCAGCAAATCCAAAAGTCTCTGCAATTCATCCTTAAGGTACATGGAAAGCAAGAGAAAAAGATTATGCAATGGGTTAGACTTCCAGAACCACTTAAAGGGCTTTCTCAAAGCCATACTTCAGCTATCAACCACATTATTACGTACCATACACATAAAACACGTAAATCACTATTAATGAAAAAAATGTTCCAGGGAAGCTCTATGTACATTTAACAGGTTTGAAAGCATTGAGCTGAGCATAAAATTTTGATTTAGATGCTACACAAACGGAGCTAGCATCCCTTCCAGTGTATTTTGCCTTCCAGTTCTTCCTACTGCTTCTCCCACACTGACTAGGAGAAAGCTATTTCCATGCTGAAATTTCCAAAATATGTGTTCTTTATATGTATTAATTCTGCTTTTAATGAGAAACTGCTTTCAGAGAGAAAGTGAAAAACTGCTGGACAGCACAATTCCAACAGTTTGCAGAATACTCAGTTCCGTATAAACTGTTAAAACTCTTAACACTTTTCTAGAACATCCACTTCTATTTAACACCATCTGATTTCGAGACAACGGATTTCCTCAGCCTGATTACACCTGCTTCTGCAATCAGGCCCTGATAATGTTTGGGCAAACAGAATAGAGATGCAGGGTAATGCTTTTCTACACTGCCCCATGTTGCAGACCACATTGACCCAGGGAGGTACATTCCAATTTCTCCAATAAGTTCCATATTGGTGAAACTACCCGAGAAAACAGTTAATCAAAGAAATTTAGATCTTCACAACACAAGTCATCCCCATTCTAATACAGAAAGGCAGTATCAAAGCAAACTGATACTGCACTACAAGTAAAACTGTATCAGGATTTTCATTATAAGAGAGACAGAGAAAAAACAAGTGTAAAAACTGAGTTAAGTTTCAACATTTTTCCTGCAAGAGTATAAAGAAAAAGTATCACTTCCTATCAGTTTCAGCTAGGATAGCTTTACATCGGACCACAAAGAAATACAAGTGCTTAGAATGCCTGTATTCCTTTTAAGCCCTCCCTCCTCTTCTTAACAGAGCCATTCAGAGAAACTCTGAAAAAACCAAGACCACTGGGTTTGTTTACTCGAATTGTGTGAATGATTTTTAAAGGTTTTGTATGTTTATTTTTCCATTATAAACATAACACAAGGGTTTTAATGACAATACCCTGTATTAGACTATGTCAACCTCCTGCCAGCTATCAAAACATGGCTTTGTTAGGATTAGACTTCCTCATTCTCAATGACCCCTTTGATTATGGTGATGTTGATAAAAGCTGCAACTACCTGCCCCTCCTCGCTTTCTTTTGGCTACAGCAGGCCCCAGGAAGCACTGGGAGGTATAAGCACTATGCTTATGTTACACTAATACAAAGGCTTACTACAGCTTTTTACACTGATTTCTGTCATCACAGCAACAGTGCTCTTTGACAGTCCCTCTAAAAACAGAATCTGAGCACAATGTGCATTTCAGCCCACTTATCTCCAGACAAATCTTTAGGAGGCCTGCACATAATGAAGGCATATACAGACTCCAAATTTTGAGAAGTAGGACCAAGGATTTCTCTATAAAGCTGTTCTGCTTCACTAACCTTCATGTTACTTAGGCCAAAGAATAATTCTGGCACTTGAAATACTATTTTCTGCAACAGAGTTCCAGTTGTGCTGCACATAAACAGCTCATCTCTTCCTCAAACCTGCTACAGGTACTAGGACACCACATGTGATTTACCTCAAGTAATCACATAGCTGGAGGGCAAACAAAGGCTGCATGAATACTTCTAGACTTTGGCTTTCTTTAACTCTACCAGGTCAGGGAAGAGCTCCAGGCATCATAATAGATATCTTACTGAAGGCACAGCAAACAGCTTGTGCAAAATACTCAGTGAAAGTCTGATACTTTTAAAATTCTGTTGCAGTCAACACATTTCTGAAGAGAGATACAGCCACTCTTTTAAACTCTGCTCTGCTAGAAGACAAAACAACACAGCACAAACAAAACAAAAAATCTCAGGGAAAAAATACACCTTGTATAAAACATGACCATGATTTTTAGGAGGACTGGAGTTTGGAAGCCACTTTTCCAGACCCATTATAGGGTCATTAGGAGTTAAGCTCCTGCCTTAGAAGCTGACATTTCTCAATCTAAATTTATATTAGGTTGGCTGTGGATGTTTGGGAATTTATGAGCAATGACTTCCATAACTCTAAAATTGCTCAACTCTTCAGATGTTAAAAACGCGCGCTTCAAGGAACACATACCTTAGGAGGAAGTTCTGGTTGTTTGGTGCCCTCTTCCACCAGGATGTCTGCTCCTATCCCCATACTTCCCTCAGCTGTGTTCCCCCCAGCGTGTGCGTGTTCCCTCCTCTGCTCCTCAGATGTTATCAGGACCCTGTTGACCGTGCACATGGCTGCCTCACGACACAGGGCCATCAGATCAGCCCCCACATAGCCCGGAGTCAGCCGCGCTAAATGACGGAATTCAAACGACTCCGGGAGCTTCAGTTTTCGGCACAAAGTCTGGAGAATTCTAATCAAGTAGGGGGGGAAAGAAAATATAAAGCTGGAGAAAAAGCTGTTACTTTTTTTTTTCCCACATGAAAACAAACAGCATTTAATGTCTCTTTCAGTCCACATGAACTGAAGTAGTACAGTGGGAAGTTTTCACTCAACTAGGAAGTAACCAACACCGAAAGCCTCAGAACTGTGTATTAACTTCCTGTCAGTTCTTAAACAAAAACCAACAGCCTCAACCAGGCATTGCAAATCAGTGGTTTTGGTGAGCTAAGTATTATAGATTCTTTCAACCTCAGTTTATATTCAAAATTGACAGGCTAGGTCTCAGAGTGTACCACAGAGATGCACGTGAGTTAACCATTGATACATTTAACCTTGTATTCCTGACAAGCTAAATCTGCATTGTCTGTTCCATGCCACTTCTAAAATTTATTTATTGAAGAACATCCACAACAAACCATTCTGCAAGAAACAAATGAATCAGACTGTGTGAGGAGCTCTGGTTTAATCTTCAGTATCTTTCCCTGGCTCCTGTCAGTGGAATACAAATGCAGGTATTTCCTGGGCCCCCAGTAAAACTTCCAGTAGGCAACACAGGGCTTCTGTTACCACCTCATGAGTTACCTTATCCTCATTCAAAGGTAAAATTACACCTCCTTAGGCAGTTTCCTCACTAACATAAAACAGTTCTGTGTAATTGACAGTGAAGAGCTACACTTCACAATTCTTTTAATGGGAGCTTTTTCCACTTTGTTTCATGGCTGAAGCTTTAAAAATCTCATTCAAGGTCCACCAAAATTTCCTGTTGCTCTTCTAAGCCAAGGACAACTGAAAACTACGTGACTTGTCAAAAAGAAAAAAAAAAGGCAAAAGCCAACGTCACTGCACAAACACTGGCATTGAATGACTGAGCAGTTGATCAAATCAGCTTGTTTAAAACAGCACAATATCACCTCATTGGGGAAATGTTTTAAAAAGGCAGCACAAACCAAAGAAGTCCAGATCAGTAGCATACTTTCTAGTTACAATAAAAACTAGTTCAAATTATTTCCAGAACAAAAAAATGTAACTACAGAAAAGTTATGGAAAAACCAAATCAAAATTATAATATATTTCATTTGTTTCCCTCCCCCACTACCAATCATGTCTCCTTTCAATCTTTATTAGGGATAATAGCCTGTTCCTCAAGATTTTTTCAACCTGTCTGACAAGAGCTGTACGTAATCAATTGAGTCAAAGTGTATACAGTTCAGAACTACAAATGGCTCACTCTGAATTTGCACAAGAAAACACCAGGTAAAGCAACATCTCCAAGTATGCTTTCTCATCTCACTCCACCCGCTAAGGCTGCAAAACCACAATTGAGCAGTTCAAATCCTGCCTTCAGCAAGACTCACTTACCCTGTAAATCAGCACACTATAAGGACTTATAAGGTCTACATGACCCTTCCATTTTAAAATAAAGGAACAAATCAACACCAACATGCCTTCCACAAAACAAAACAGAAAGCAGGGGGAGGGAATAATTTAAAAAAGAAAACAAAATCATCAGTCCCTGTAAACCTACACCTTCAGGAACACAAATACAAACAAACAATAATATGAATACCTGTGACTCCACTCTAACCTGTGAACGATATCTACACACCACGATGGCTCTGCCCTTCACAACTCCTGTCCTTCAACGCTGTGCTATTTCTGGGAATATCATCATTTTAACGTGTTCCTGGAACTATCAGAGAATCGCACCTCTCCTCAGTTAACTCTTTAGTTCTACCTCTAACGATCTGCATGTCTTGCCCACAACCAAGAGGAACATAATTACTACAGTAAATCTGGAGTAAAAAGGGAGAGAAGAAGAAGAAAAAAAATGGAGGTATGGCCAAAAGGGGAAAAAAAACCCCAGGGTGGAATAATGGCCAGAGTGCTGACAACACAAAGTAAGCAATACTGCAAGCAGAATTGTTTGTCTCTTCAACTTAGAAATATGATTATTTGAGCTAGAAGAAACTTATCCTTTAACCTTTCTTTCCTTTCCATAACAAGATAAGCTACAATTTTTTCAAACTTCCTTCCCTGTGTTTTTTGCTGTTGTGGAAATGAGTAGAAGTTCCTTTTAATTAAAAAAGCAAAAATGGATTTATTTCTTTTAACCTAGTCTGACAGTCATTGATCTTTGGAGTAAAAAGGGAGATTTACACAACAAAGGACGACTGCAGCTCAGCTTAGTGCCTGGACTGATATATTGCCATGAGGAATGGAATGCAAGAATCCAGGCCTGTTGCTTAAGGACCGTGCTTGAGTGAACTAACAAATGGGCTTTACTTAATTTATGTTCCTAATTTAATACTTACATAAGGAGCACCAAAGACAGAATGTTAACTTCCTGAACACGAGAAAAAATACATTTGACTCCATCATCTGTAGTGTTAAGGCACTTGAAAA
Organism: Machaerirhynchus nigripectus; assembly: GCA_013397975.1. Lineage (NCBI taxonomy): Eukaryota > Metazoa > Chordata > Aves > Passeriformes > Dicruridae > Machaerirhynchus > Machaerirhynchus nigripectus. The sequence goes on from VZRQ01000715.1 coordinate 320,995, forward strand.
GCCATTAACATAATGCTAAAAGCAGATCTGCACACAGAGAAGGAAATCACTCCAAATGTAGGCACAGCTATCAAGGCAAATAGATGCACACTTAATGTCTCCTGCAACTTTTCAGTGTGTGCTGACCCACAAGTGTGTAGAGGTACAAATAGAACTACGCACAAGAAAGTACTTTTCCTTAATTTGTATGTTAACTTACACATTATTTTCTTATTTATCAATGTATCAAAAAGGAAGTTTAACTTCACAACACATACTTTTCTCTTGCCCCTTCATCTGGGATCCCTAAACAAATTTCTCTGTCAAATCTCCCAGCTCTCCTCAGCGCAGGGTCCAGTGAGTCAGGTCTGTTTGTTGCTCCAATAACAAGGACCTGGGTAGTGGCAGCCACATTATTCAAGTCTAAGGGAAGGAAGGAAGGAAGGAAGTCAGTGCTCATACTGTCCCAACTTTGTTCCTATCTCTGTGACACTGTTTCTGCAGCACATGATAGCAGTCAGCAGAGATAAACTAATCAACATGTCACACTGAGCTGCTGTTTATCTCTACTACCTAGAGCTTGCACTTTGAACAATCAAGCAAAAACTTTAAAATTAACAGATTAATTAATTATTAATTAAATTCAACAGGTTCCCCCATTATTCTGTATCTACAACAGACAGGCTTATATAATGCTGTACAGACCACTGTGAAAATATTATAGTAACACCCCTTCAAATTTATTCTGATCTCCCCACCACTCCCCAGGCAAACTGTGTCAAAATAGGAAAAATTATTGCCACTATCTCCTCCAAAGTAAGCACAAGTCACTACTGAAGGAAAGCAGACAGTGAGCCTGATAATTAGAATTTGGTCTTAGCACAGCTGTTCCTGAAACTCACCATCCATACAAGTCAGGAACTGAGCCACAATCCTCCGCTCCATGTCCTTCGAGGCGACTTCTCTCTTTGGGGTGATTGCATCGATCTCATCAATGAAAAGGACACACGGAGCACTGGACTAGGAACACGGAAGATTCATAATGACAAAATTACACTGACAGAGTGTATTACCAGAAAGAAATTTTTCAGGTTTTCTGATCTGTAACTACTACTGTAAATCTCCTGCACAAACAAGTCCTGGAACAAATCTGTTCCTGCTGACAATCTGGAGAGCCACCAGACTACGAAACTTCACTGATCTGAAGCTGTGGAATAATAAAGGCATGAGATTTAAAATGTCTCCACACACTTTCCAAAACTTAAATATACTGCTGTTTTGCTTTATGTTTTCCCTAAATATTCCATTGTGACTGCCTGCTGAAGTCCATAAACTAAAATCACACAAGAAAGGTTTGGTTTGGTTTGTTGTTTGTTTTGTTAGTGACATTAGAGCTGTGGAATTTCAAGAGTAGTATTACTGACACACAGAATTAAACAAAAGGAGCAGTAGGTGGTCATGGAACTTCAAGACTACTGCAGAGCCTGACCATGTTCAAAGAGTAAAAATGAGCAGTGAGAAACTCCCACAAGTGTTCTAAAAGTCAATGAACTTCGTAAAAAGCCAACAATAATACGGATTAATAATTAGTGTAACTAATAGAATGGTGCTTAGCTGATGTAAGATTATTAATATTCCCAAATAGCACTAGGAGTGCAAAGGAATACTTAAGGAAAACACTGGAGTCACGTTCCAAAAAAGTCCCATGTAAAATACCAGTGTTGTACACCCGCTGCACTGGGTGTTCCCAGGCACCAGCTGCGCCATCTCGTGGTCATTCCCTTTCCCCCGTGACAGACGGGAAAAGGCCGGAAAAATTCTACAGCACCTGAATAAAGAGGAATCGTTGTCTTTTCCCCCCCACAAATGCTGCTGCAAAAACTAAGTGGAAAAACTGCTTAAGGGAATGTGAGAGACTATAAGAAAGGCAAGAGATTTTATTTTAAACATATTTTATGCAATAGATGTTATTTCTGTAACAGTAATTTAGAGCAACCTCCCCTCAGTCACTACACATACAAAAGATCTAATTTCTAGAAACTCTTTGCCATAACCTACGTAATTTTATTCTAATCAACTTCTTAACAAGGCTCTCTAAAAATTAAAATTTAGTGTGAACTGGAAACACAACAAACAGCTTCACAATCAACCGTTTTGCCCTGTTTAGCATTCTTTTTTTACAGGAACATACTTTAAATACTCATATACAGTTGTGGGGGAGAGTCGAAAAACGAAATAAAGTCAGAAAACCAGAACATTCTCAGAGGTCAGGAACAGAAAAGTGACCTCATGAAATAAAATATTAGCCACATACTAAAAACCAGAAAAATCTGTATTTGTTTAACTTAAAGTTATCTCAACCTGTCTTGTTCTCTTTGCCTCCTACTTAATCCAGAAGTCACACCAAAGCAAGACTTTAACTTTTCTCCTTGTCTTATTATGTTTGTTTCAAATTTCCTGCTTTCTACCTAGACCCCCAAAGCCTAAAGTCTCTGACATTCACTCAAATTCCACGCCATGCAAAAGCAGCAAGAACCCCTTGTAACAAAATAGCACAATGAACTGCTCTTAATTTTTTTCTTTTATATATCAAGCCAAGCAGATCCAAATATGTAAATAATTTCTGTTGCTCTCTTTACATTGCTATGATGAACCATCTTTTGTCAAGGCTTCAGAACAGTAAGCTTTGTGCTCTGTGACATCATGACAGTACAATGGAATTCTGGTCACAGAAGGGGAGACAAGTCATGTGTGCAGCAGGATAAAGATTCACTCATTAACATTTACTCAAATTCAAACCACAGCAACAAAGTATGGATCTTTACAAAGAAAAAGACAAACAATTTACAGAGCTATTTCCAGTGGGTATCTTACCATAGCCTGCTCAAACAGCTCTCTCAGTTTCTGCTCAGATTCCCCCGACACTCCAGACACAATCTCTGTTGCTGCCACTTTCAACATCGGGAGCTCAAGCTCCTGGAAGAAACAAGGAACACTGTATGATGTATCCAGAGGTTAGAAACGCTGGCTGTCCTTGAGGACAAGTATTTTTCAATATGACATCTTTTACACCTATAAATTACGTACTCAGGACTAAATCTCAAAGAACTTTTAAAAAAGGGGTGTCCTACAACTTAAAATGGGTCGCAAAGCATTGCTTAGCAGTCTGGAAGGTATTCCCCACCAGGTTTGGTTCCCAGAGTCCTATTCCAGAAATATATGAGAAGGACTGTACAGTAAGACACTTGTAAAGCTCACACTGAAAGTGTTCTGCTTTTAAAAATAAATAAATACAACTGCAACTTTAAAAGATTGTAGCACAGTAGTGCTCCAGGTTGTTGCAGCCTATTTCAAGCTCTTTGAATTACTATAAAAAGAAAACTAACCCTAATTTATGCAACTCAAGGCCACCAGAGACCCTATGGTGCTCAAAGAAGATAATCTGCCTAAAACAGCCTACTGAAAATCTCTTTTTAAAGAATAAAATATTTAAGAAGCAGTCATTACATTCATTTCATCTCAAAGTTTTTCACTTGTGACATGTTTCTTTCCCCAAATGTAGAACTCTTCCAGGATACAAATATCCACCGAAGCATTAAATATCATCAAATCACTCAAAGGGTTCTGTTTTACAGTAAGGCATCAGAAAGGAAACATCCAAATCTTCTTAATTAAAATATTTGAAGCTTAATGTCAGAAGGTGCAACCAACATTTAAGGAATAAATATCAGTATTTTCTTTATCTGCATTACATAAGTTAGTAATTTATATGCATCTAAATATAACGTTATTATCAGTGACATTTAAGGAACAACTATATTGAGGAAAAAGAAAATGTCCATGGTTATCACTGAAGAGCCCTAAACCTAAAGCCCTAAGTCCCCAGATTTATATCCAAAACAGGAACAGTGGCACAGCGGCCTCACCACACCCCAAACTATTAACACCAATAGTGTCATATGCTCTGAAAACATCAGTATGACATGGGCAAGGCAACATCCAGTTTTGGAATTCAGAAGTCAGCTGTTTAACAGATGCCACCCAACATAATCAATGTAATGCCTCATAGAAAGTGGTAAGGTTGAGTCCAGACTTGAAACACTATGGTAAATTTAACCAAAATTATCTTTCAGTTATACCCTTCTCAACAGCTGTGCCTGTATTGCTCTGTTCTGGGAATGCCTCGAAACAGTTAAATCAAACACAAACCTCCTCACTATGACTCTTCTTTACACATGAGGTTCTATCAAGTAAAGATTCAGATGGAATTCAAACAAAGGGAGTAAAGAATAACATATTTCAGGCTATCACAGGATGGCTAAAGAAATGGAAAGCTCTAGAGTGTTAAGAAGGAAGATTATTCTCTTTCTCTCTAAGTGTAACTCAGAAAAGGAAGAAGCTGTAAATGGGAAGCCATCTCACCCCAGCAATCGCCTGTGCCAGCAGAGTCTTCCCACATCCTGGTGGCCCATGTAACAGAAAGCCCCGAGGTGGAACCACTCCTAAGTGGTTGTAGACCTCAGGATGACGGATGTGAAGGAGCATCTTGCATATTTCCTGTAAAGAACAAGGGAGCTCCACTTAAATTGCAGAAATTAGTATTACAGATTGCTATTCTTATAGACAGGGCAAAATAAAGTTCTGTTTATCAATCTGATTTCAGTGATAACTTACAGAAAGATTAATCAAAATAAAACCAACAACCTTGTTGCTGTTGGTGTAAGCAGCTTTTCTCAGTGCCATGCAGATGAACTCTGCAATATTTCTTCTTGGTCATTTTTCACGTGACATTTTTTTCAGTGCATCCTGTAGCCCAGAAATAAAATTTTAACTAACCTTTAATGTTTCGTCATTGCCTCCTACATCCTCAAACTTCACTGAAGGGTGGTAAAGCTCTGATCCCTTACTTCTCACTGTTGAGGAGGAGAAGTCACACAAATTTAGCCATGGTATAAATGTAGCTGTTAATACTGAACAGAAAGGTACTCAGCCTAAACAAATAGCTAAGAACACAGAATAGTACTATTTTTCAGTAGTAGACACAGGACTGCAATATTTTTTAGAACAACATTAAGGCTAAATTTCTTTTAAAAACTGCCTGAGGTCACTTCTCAGCACATCAGAAAACACTTCTCTGGTAACAGATTCCATGGTCTAATACCATCTCTTTGTCTGGAGTAACACACCAAAAACAACTTTTCACCTTTCTTAAGTAACATGGATTCAATTTCTCCATCTACATCCAGAAATTCTTCTTTTTTTCTTTTTGCTCTTCTGCTCTTTGTCTTCTTTCTTTCACTCTCCAAGACAGAAAATTCTGTTGATTTCTAGGACATAAAACCAGAATTATACACACAAAACCTTCCACATCACTGAACTTCTGCAAAAAATTAAAATAACAAAATGTGTTTCTATGATGCTGAACTTACACAAATTATTTAAAGATAAGCAAAGCAGGAATTTACACCCTCATTTTGTAGAAAATCTTTTTTGTACTTAGGATTTGCCTTTTCCTTAAATGGGTTAATTACAACAGTCACTTTTTTTGTTAAGAGAACATAGTAATAAGCAAAAAAACCAAAACCAAAACCAAACAAACCTCTCAAAACTACTAACCAAAATCAGACACCAGTTATTTGCATGCCATAGAGGAATCCACTTTGGGGATGAATAAAACTCTACAAATGTATTTACTCCATTGGAAACAATTTTTATTACTAGTAAGTCATTAAGGGGTGTAAGAAAATGTTATTCATTGCTAACACAAGTTAACTGCATGTGAGAGAAGGACTTTTACAGGATAAAAGAAAGAAAGAGAAGTTTTCTGTTTCCCCCCAGGGTCACTTAGACTTTACCACTGGCTAAGGAAGAACACTTGCCATGGCTACAGCAACCTACAAGCCAGGTAGGCTGGTCACTGGCAAATGGAATAAGTAACAGCTACACTCCATTCATCTTTCTCTCAGTATGGGCACTAATCTGGGCCTCCTTAATACTGAGCACTACATTTCCCTCAAAACAATCTCAAAGAAGAAAGAGGAAGAAACTCATTTGGTCGCTTTCTACCTCTCACACAAACATGCTTGAAATTGGCCTATTCTACTCATACAGCTAAAAACATCTCAAAACATCTTGGGTTTGTGAAACACAAAGTACCTCAGAAATCAGTTTCTTTTCCTCTCCTTCTCCATCCTCAGAGAGGTCAATGAAAAAGTCTTTCCCATCAGGAGTTTTATCAATGAACCAGCCACCATCAGATATTCGTCTTTCACCTCTTACTTCTGGTGTGAGGGTGCTTGTTTGAGGTGCTGTTCTCACAGGAGGAGGGGTCTCCACTGGGTCATTTTTTGGAGTGGGTGGAACAGAATCAGGATTTCCTTTCTTGTATAAGCTCAGCAGGGAACTGTTCATGTGATTTGTAGACTGCAGATATACACATTTGTGAAGAAAATATATGGGACAGGTTATAACTTGGATTATTTATACTGAGGCCAATGAAAACTATTTAATAAACATAATTCAGCGTTTTCCCTGATGGAGAAAATAGGCAATGCAGCTGCCAACCCACTCCTCTGCAAACCCAATGACTGCATATAAAACTACACGTTCTGCTTGAAGGCGCAGCAGCCTTTGCAATTTACCCTGGAATGACTCCTGTTAATGGACAGGCACCTCTTCTGGCAGTAGTCGGAGATGTCGGTTCCCTCAATCACTTCATCCATTTGACAGCCAAGTCCTTCAGGCCCTCAGTGTGCCTTCCCAAAAGTGATTCCCCTCCACAAGTTCCTCTGTTTCCTTCAGAAAACAGCCTCCTTCCAGCTCCACAGATTCTCAGTTGGAATTGCCAGCTCCGACTAGACTTCATCTCCCCTTTTAAACTCTTCAAGTGCAATTTCCCAACACAGAATCATATATTATACAAATACAGGCAATCATAATAAAATACAACTTACTAGATCTTCCGGATAATCATCAAAATCAGAGTCATCTGTGCCACTTCCGGTAGTCCTTACCATGGAAGGAAGACAAAAACTATTAATGTATCAGGGCAGAATTGCCAGTGAGACATCCGTAAAATAAAAGCAATTTCCACAATGTGGTTCCCCATAACCATGACATGTAGCCTTATGCTGGAGAGAAACTCCTGACTCCCATGCCCTCAATCTTCTACTAGGAGAAGTTTAAAAATGCATCCTTTCCAAGTGTGTGATGAGTTGGATCAATTTGCCAACCTATCTGAAAGACAGACTTATAAAAAAGTGACGTAGGTTTGTTCTGATTCAGTTCACCAAGGGAAGCAGGGGCAAATCACTGGTGAACCAGACCAATCTTTCTGACAACAGTGTCCTACTTTCCCATGAGATCCTTAATATCTATCCCAGGTTAGAGAAAACAGAACGCTCCATGAGACTATGAACAGGGGTAGGAGTCAGGAAATCTTCATTACAATCTTACACCCACTGGTGATTTACTCCCAGTAGCCTGTCTTGTGATCTCATCCCTCAGATGGGGCCAGTATCTCTCACACTCAAGAAAGATCAACAACAAAACAAAAGAAACACATGAGGAACAGGGCATTATGTGGAAAACTATCAAGGAACCCATAAGGTTGGCCACTAATTCAGGGCTGTATATTCCCTACAACAGAGAAATCATGACTGACAATCTTCTGCTCGTCTCCAGTGACAAAAGGGTTTCCAATAACTACTGGGAACTTCTGAAGAAGACAAGCCTATGGGAAATCGAGGATCCACCGGCAACTTTGAAACAACCAAAATATAATAAACTAGAAACAGAGAGCTTTAAAGAAATGATAACAGCAATGGCATTATCAATCTAGTAGTAAAAATTCTTCTTACTCATTTTTCTCTTGTTGTCTTGCTCTTTTTGCCACATGTTCAGATTCTAAAACTGCCAAATCTTCGCATTCTTTTTCATTACTGATTATTTCAAACACTGAAAGAAAAAGTTCAACCATGTTGAGAATTAACAGCCAGAGCATAATCAAAGAATTTGGCATCTTGGACATAATATTAACAGATCTACCTTTTGCAACTTGAATTCTAAAGGCATTTCTTTTTCTTCGTCCATAATCTACACTGAAAAAAACCAAAATAAACACGTTATACCAACTGATTTTTCCCTCAACATAGTGTCATTCCCAGTGGAATAAGAACATGGGAAGTTGATTCCCAAGCTTCCACACAGATTCTTATTAAAAACTACCTTTGTGAAAACGTGATTGTCCTGCTGAGCAACTCAGCAAGATATTGGTGTCTTACTGGATCCTGTATCTCCCTTCCATGTCTGCACTGAAGTGTTATTTTCCCTCATATTTTAAACTCACTGAGGTAAACCCCAACATGCTGCAATGCATCTGCAGCTCTTTATTTAAAACAAAGAAATCAACCCATAAAAAACCCAAACCACAACTAGATCTTGTAAAGCCAATGCATTAATAGAACATGAGTCATTAAATATATCAGCAGAGGGAAACACTGGAGGGGAAACAATCTTAGTGCTTCAACCAACCTCAACAACTGGCAGTGAAGTTAACATAAAGAAAATTTATAACTTTTATAATGAATGCAAAACAACAGACTAACTTATTCTACATTTTGAAACACAGGATATAAGAAGACAAATCTTGGCTCACCTGTAGGTTTTCTGCAAATCAGATGCTAGGATTCCAATGTCAACATACTGCCCACATTTACTACTCGCAAGATACTGAAATGAAGAATTTTAAGCAGGGAATAAAATCTTTGTCAATCACTTCACCAGAACAGCTCGACCAAATACGCCTATTTTAAATTCTACCCTCCTTAGAAGTTGAAATGAAAATCAGAATCAGCTTTTCACTGCCTTGCAGCACACCAGATAGTATTTCCCAATGAAATGGGAAATGCTTATTAAAACACAGATTACTGGGTAGCTCTGCTTCCCAGGGAAAGGCAGCATCCTACATTTGGGGGCTTTGATGGCTTCTGCTGGGTCAGCTCTGTCATTTTTGTTTAGCAAGAAAGCTGACTTTGTATCCCACACACCATCTTATTGTCTTGGTTCCTCTCAGTTATCCTCCTTTTGGTTTAGATCTCCTACCCTAGAAATGAAACCATCTATATCACTCAGCACGGATACTGTCATAAGAACAACTTTAATCTTTACAAGATATTTCAACATATACTACAGAGAAGTATATTAATTAAAATGAATCCTATCAAGCCTTTTATTGCTCTGACAGCAGCTAATCCAAACCATTTTCAAACCCCAGGTATGAAAGTGTGGGAAAATGTACTAAATTTCATGTACAACTGTACTCCACTCGCTTTCTTTCCCCACTCTCCAAATCAGGAGCAAGAACTTTTAATACTGTAAAGGTAGCTTCCTTCTTAAAAAAGAGGAAGAAAATATAGAATCACCCTAAAAGCTGTGGTGTCACAAATGTCACAGCAAGGAGAATTTCAAACCCTCATTTAAATTAATAAGTCTATACAAAACAATCAAATTGAATAAAGATTTAGCTTTTAAAATTTTATTACACTTCAGATCACCCATGGGCAGCTCCCGCCCTGCAAGAAACATCAAGCCTCCCATAAACCCAGCTGGGTTTTCCACTTTGGAATAGTCAAGGCACAATCAATGTGATCTTGTGAATTAAAGCAAGCAAGTTCCCTCAAGCAGTCACTCTCTCATTATAAGGAATTAGAAATGGAGTACACTTATACAGAGGCTCAGAAACCTGGTGTTCAAGGCACAAAGTCATTACAAACCACCCTAAGATGTGACACAGCACTGTGCCACTTGAAGGAATCACAGTTTTCTCTGTTCTTCCCTCACGTATTTGGGAAGTAATCCCATTTTCCCCTTTTCTCAGCCGTTCAGTAAAATCACTGTACATGCTTCCAAATACAAACACCATTTGCCAATATCGCAGAATCACAGAATCAATTAGGTTGGAAAAGATCTCTGAAATCATCGAGTCCAACCTATGACTGATCACCACCATGTCAAACACACCACGGCACTGCGTGCCACGTCCAGTCTTTCCTTAAACACCTCCAGGGACCGTGACTCCACCCTGGGCAGCCCATTCTAGTGTTTAATCATCCTTGCTGCGAAGAAATTCTTCAGAAAGTCTAAATATATATATATCTATATACAAACACACATATTTACATACACGTACATATTACCACATATATATATACACACACCTATATATCTACATATATAGCTATACACATATATATACGCACATATACACGCCGTGAGTGCGTGTATATATATGCACACATATACCTATATATATCTCTATCTATGTATACTCTGAGTGTACTTCTTTTGCCCTATTCACTTCACACCTGAAGCAGCACCCAGCCTCCAGACCAGAACTACTGAAGGGGACAAAAGAATGAGAAAAACCAAACGATTTTCCAGAAAATTAAAATAAATCAAATAAACAAATAGACCTTTCTAAAGCCCTTTTAAAGCCTTTTTAAAGTTTTTTTAAAGCCCTCAGAGGCAGGGACGGGCTTGGGTCCTCTCCTGCCACTGAGCGGGCCGGATGCTCAAGGCCCCTCAGCCAGAGGGAGACACGCAAGCCCCGCCAGCGAGTGCCGGTGGTACCGGGGGTGCCGAGGGTGCCCCGGCAGGCGGGCAGTACCTGCTTGATGCGCTGCTTCAGCCGGGGATCGGAGACGCGGCCGGGCCGGCACCGCATGGCCGCCACCGCGCCTGAGGGGGGACTCAATTTCCCAGAGTGCCGCGCGGCCAGGGCCCGCCCGGGTGGGGCGGGGCCTACGGCGGCCGGGAGGGCCCGAACGCGGCGGGCGCGGCGGCGGGATGGAGTCGGTGGTCTTCATCTTCTCGCTGATCGACTGCTGCGCCCTCATCTTCCTCTCCGTCTACTTCGTATCCTGCTCCGCCGGCTCGGGGGGCGCGGGGTGGGCAGGGACGGGCCCCGAGGTGGGACGGGCCCGCTGAGGCGCCGCTGGGGCCGGTGGGCTGAAG